>OX940980.1:46920383-47491428 GCA_954871275.1 Leptopterna dolabrata
GAGCAAAACGTGCAGGGCGGGAGCCCCTCCTTGACCCGCGACGGTTGGAAGCTCCACTAGGGCCACCTTCCCTAGGGGAGTGGACATGGCGAATGGCCATAATCAATAGCCGGCGAGGTTGACTGGCGCGGGGGACGCGTCCGCGGGGTCTCCCATGAGGGGTAGGTAGACACTCACACATAGCAATATACACTCCACAATACACTAGTGAGAGGAGGAGAGGAAGGGAGTACAATTAAACAATGAGCAACACAAAAAAAGATAATGAGTCCAAGGTGTCTGTTGCGACCGGGGTGACCCACGCCCCATCCCCACCAACTGTAGGTGGAAAAGGTGTAGAGAGAGGAGCGGTGAAGGCTGGGGGAGAGGTTTTATGTGGAGAAGGAGGTTCTGCTGTCGTTACCCCGTCAGGGCGCGGCACCAGGCCTCGGGTGGGCTCCGTGGGGTCTGGCGACCTTCGCGTTGCCAATATGGACCTCTGGGGTAGGGAGGAGGCGGCCGTGAAGAAGGCGTTGGCGGAACTGAATAGTTATGTGGCCAGTAACTTCTCGGAGGCCAAGCATGGGCCTTATTTTGAGAAGAGACTGGCCAGGGTTAAGGATAGTATGGAGAGGGTGAAGGAGGAATACAACCGGACCGCCAGGCTTGCCGGAAGAGTGGCAAGTCTGGAGGAAAGGTTGTCCCTAGCGACCAGGAGAATGGAGGAAATAAGTGAGTCCATTTTGGATAAGCTTGAGGAGAAGATAGGTCAGGGAATTGTGGATGAGGTGGAGAAGGCAGTAGGTAGGGCGGTGGAGAGGATAGTTAAGAAGGGGAGAGAGAATGTAGAGATGGTCATGGGTGCAATAGAGGAAGAGAAGAAGGAGATAGGTAGGTTAGAGGATAGTCTTAAGGCTAAGGTAGAAGTTATGATAGAGAAGGCTATTAAGAGGACGGGGGCTGTAGAGAAGGGGATAGCAGAGGCAGTTAGTCAGGGTTCAGATAAGGCGGTAAGTAGGATAGAAGGTATGGGAAGGGAAATAGGCAAGAAGGTGGAGGAAGTAGGTCGTATAGGTAGGGAACTGGGAGATAGAGTAGACAGAGTGGCTGTTCAGGGGGCAGAGGTAGGAGATAAGGTCCTGAAGGCGAGTTTAGAGCTAGGGGCGAAAGTCGATGTAATAGGGCAGGGGATAGATAGTGGGCAGGGGTTGACTTCAGAGGCAGTAGAATCCGCGGTTAACCAGGTTCTTAGGGAACGTAGGGAGGAGCAGGTGCCTGGGACATCAGCGTCCTCGGGGGGTCCCTGGGCTGAGGTTGTTAAGAAGGGGAGAAGTAGGGGCCCTAGGGTAGCGCTAGCGCCGGGGGAGGGAGTAGACGGTGGTAGGAGGGCTTTAAGGGAGAAGCTAGCATCAGTGGCTGGTGGTAGGGAGGCGGACATGAGAGTTCGGGGTGTGTGGAGTGAGGGGAGAGGCCTGGTCGTGGAACTCCATGATCAGGAGGAGTTGGAGAAGCTAAAGTGCAAGGCTAGGGAGGTAGGTATCGTGGTTAGGAATTCGGGGGGTCTACAACCATGTGTAAGGTTAGATGGGGTAGAGGTAGGATTTAAGAAGGAGGACCTCGCGGATGCCATTTGGGCGAAGAACGCGAGGGATTTAGGAGGGGATAAGGAAGGTTTTATTAGAGGGTTTAAGCCAGTTAGAGTGCTAGGAGGTGTTAGGACGGGGAGGGTTGCATGGGTGGTTAGGGTGAGCCCGACGGTCTTCAGGACCCTTGAGGGGCTCGAGAGGCTGTATTTGGGGTTAGGGACAGTTAGGATTCAGGAATTTATAGAGGTAGTCCGTTGTTGGAGGTGCAATAAGTACGGGCATATAGGGAGTAGGTGTCGGGATAGGCCAGTGTGTGGAAGGTGCGGGAGTGAGAGACATGTGACAGGTAGGGAGGCAGTGTGACAGCTGCCCCCGGAGACAAATGGTTAGATTATAACGCGTTGCCTCCGAGAGTTGATGATTCGTTTCCGCGAATCAACCGCCCCTTCAGCCGCGTGTCAAAAAGATCGGGAAGAGCCAGCATCCAAGATGGACGGGATTCCCATATACCGTCACACTCCTCCCCTTAAAAACATACTTCTTTGAAGAAGAAGTATGTGAAGTTAGACACGGGACTGAAAGTAGTATGGAGTTCTAATTCAGGAAGATTCATCTGAAAAACTCCAAAGCTGACAGCTTCCATCGTAATGGTACTACTGAGAATTGTTACTGGTGGAGAACTTAGCTCCTATCAATATCACTTGGCGCACTTGGACAAAAAGGAAAAAAAAGTAGTTGTCAGAGGTTCTGGTTCAGGAAAGTTCATCTGAACAACCTCTGGGTGATTAACCCCCATCATAAGATGGAACAACTGGGAAAACAAGGGGAAAAATTACAAAAAATAGGCGTTGAACGCCAGGCATAACAGCCTTAAGAATAATATCATGAGGTTTGATATTATTAATAGTAGTAATCATGAGGTTGATTGTAATAATAATAATCATGAGGTTGATTTGATAAAAATAGAAAATCCAATGGCCGAAGTGTATATTGATAAACAAAGGGGTATTAAAAAGAGGATTCCTTCTGGAAAACCTCAGAGCTATTCCTTCTGGAAAAGCTCTCAAAAAGTGGAGGGGGTACCGAGGATAAAATCCAGCACATACCCACCAACCACGCTCTGCTACCATGTAATGGATGAGGGGTTTAACTACGCCGCCCATACAGCGTAGTTTCCCCCTCTCCATCCTCTAGAAAGGTAGGGAGGCAGTGTGACAGCTGCCCCCGGAGGCAAATGGTTAGATTATAACGCGTTGCCTCCAGCAGTTGACGATTCGTTTCCGCGAATCGACCGCCCCTTCAGCCGCGTGTCAAAAAGATCGGGAAGAGCCAGCATCCAAGATGGACGGGATTCCCATATACCGTCACAACATTGTACATCACTATTGTTAAAATCATAGGTAGGTTCATCTCAGTCATAATTTTCTGGTTCCTCGCCCACAATCTTGCTGTCATAACTCATTCTGGGTCCCATTCTCGCTTACACATTACATGTACAACCGTCCCATGGCTAGACTACCAAGAGAGGTCAACTGGATTTTGAACAGATGCCATGAATTAGAATTCTTCTCACAATCCTCTGCAACACTACGTCGCCAAATTTCCTCCATATTACTAAGTAACCATCATTAATTAATCTGAGTTTGTATTATTGCAAGTGTATTTTTCTGAGCGTATCTATCTGCGCGCGGATATTTCAGTTCATTTTATTTCTTTTCATGTTTTTTTCTTCTTCCTATTGTATTTTTCTTCCTATTGTATTGTATTGTATTAGGCTTGCCCGTATCAAATAAATAGATAAATAAATAATTTCATGAATGGTCCCATAAAATAGTAAAACCACTCTGTCGGACAAAATCAAATAGAATGCAAAAATAAAAAACGCTGCAAAGTCCTTGTCACATGGGTTTCTTATTCTACTGGACATACCTTCAGAAATTGTGGCTGTTCATTTTTAATGTTTCTCAAAAACACGAATTAGGCTCCTATTTTTTTAAACAAATTATCATTGATTATTGATGGTGCGATTTAATTGCCTTGATTCACCCTTTGATATTAATTCTTGTGTTATACAAATGTATGGAGATTTCAAACAAATTCCCAGGTTTTTGACCCGTAAAAAATGAATTTCGGGAGCTGAACCTTCGTTACAACCTCAGTTCTTCACTTTTTGGTCAACATCAACTTCATATTCGGTCTTCTTGCCCTAAAAAACATGGAAAACGACACCTCACAGCTCATGTTCACTAAAACCTCAAACAAAAAACTCGAAAACCCCTATTTTTACGCTATTTTTTCCCCCAATACACCGCTGGGTGTATTCCGATCGGGCTGTCGAGCTTCGGAGCACAACTAGGACCCTGTGTATGTGTTCCCAAATGAGGACCCAAACTTAGTGCGGAAGAACGTCGATTTTATACCAAAATTAACGTAAATTTAAGGCTGAAACTTCGTTAGAACCTCAGTTTTCCAATATTTGGTCAAAATTGACTTCATTTTCGGCGTTCTCGTCCTAAAAAACATGGACAACGATAGCTCATAAGCTCATGTTACTAAAACACCAAAAAAACCATTTTTACCCCCATTTTTCACCCATAACACCCTGGGTATGTTCCGATCGGGCTGCAAAACTCGAGACACAACTAGGGCCCAAATGGAGCCTTTATGCGAAAGAACGAATTTTTTAGACTGAAAATGAAGGAGATAGGTACGTCGTACGGTGCACGGCAGACGGACATTGCATTTTTGGAATCTTCACACCTTGAAACGTAAAAGAAAAAAAATTGGGGGGGGGGGGGGGGGGGTTGTGTGTTATAAAAATTTGTTGCTGAGCGAATAAATAGGTTTCTTATTCACAGAAAAATAAACCAACTTATCCACAGAATAATAAACCAAAACAAAATACCAAAAATTGGGTGCCTGCCGGGAGTTTCCAACAAATGGGGTTTGAACCCGCGTGATGATTCACACCATCATGAGCATAATCAAAAGGTACATAGCCTTAGCCCAATTTTAATAATTGCGGACCTACGTTGTAGGATTTAGCTTATCCAGTCGCTCGGAGTTTTGTCAAAACGAATTTCCTGTTCTAAAACAGCTACTTTTCATTCACCTGAGATACGATGGCGGGTTCATGGTACATTGAGAAATTGACGATGAAGCTATAGAGATATTGATGGTCCAGTACCCGGGGGAATCTTCGAGTCACAACGGATAGGCCGAAATATAGTTGGAAATCGCGAACCCAGCAGTGAGCCTGTTCCCATCTACCTACCCCACATGTGGCACAAAGTGTCGGTCTCCCTTGGAAAAGACGTTTGCGCATGCGCTGACAAAAAGTGCAGTCCAATTTTAATTTATCTCGGAGTAAGCGGAACCGCAGCCCCCACCCACATCAAAATTTCAACCCATCAAGGACGCTTCATCATAACGTCTTAGGCATTTTAAACAGTAAATAATACGTTGATGTCTTCCTCTACTTCCATTTTGCTGAGTGTTTTCGTTACAAACTATGCTGTTGATAATTGTATCAGGTCCCTAGGCGCCGTGTGAATAGATACGTGTCGCAACTATTCTCGTAATTCAACTCGTAAACGTCGTTATTTAAGGTTTCCTGTTCTGTCGATTCGGGTGCGTCTAGCGTCGGTCCGATCCTTCACTTCCTGCCCGACTCCCGTCTTGTAGGTGGTCCGCGGTGAACAAACGGTTCATTAATCTACGAGGACATTGTGGCGGCGGGTAACACAGGGAGGGTCTCAATGGGGCTGATAATAGATTTGATGATCGTAAAGGTTTTCTGATCTCCATGAAACCCTCTTGTACCATTCATATCTTCAAGTACGTACATCAGTAAAGCAACGAAGTGCTGCAACGAAGAAAACGCAACGGTTCATTTGGAACAGGTAGGTGAATTAGTGTTTAATGGAAGGCTGGTACCCCTAGCTGATATCTATCTGTATCTTGAATTCAAGGATTTGGCTTCTATTCATAAACTGTATCTCTAGATCAAATAAATCTGGTTGAAATATTATAACTACTGAAATTTGAATTGTAACAAGTTGCTTTCATTATAGGTACTTAAACAAGCAGTAATAAATTTATGACCATTGGCAACCTTGCCAGATCTGTCACCTTGGGAAGCATTGTTGTTCACACCTGCAGTAGTGATCCAACAAAGTGTGAATGTGAGGATCTAGAAAGAGAAACTTTCGCGTATTTAGGTATACAGATAGATGCTAAATTGTCCTGGAAAGGTCATTGTCGTGGTATCCTCCCAGAACCACTCCCTGTGAAATTAAGATCTCGCCAAATAGACATAGAAGTGGGGACAGAAGACCCAGGGGAACTGAGGAACCCAGTGGGGATCCCCACCATCCTCAACTAGCTGGAGGATGGAGGGAGATAGCCCTAAGGGCTATAAATACTCGCCTCCTTCGCCTTTCCAACCATTCTACGCTCTCCTGTAGTCGAAGACTATTCTCTCTCTCCTCACTCCTCATCTCTCTCCTCAACCTAAAAGATCCTGGGCATGGTGGTAGTCTAGTACTATAACCAAACCAGGCAACGCCTCCTAAAAGATCCTGGGCATGGTGGTAGCCTTGTGCTATAACCAAACCAGGCAAACATCCAAAAAGATCCCGGACTCTGGTAGCTCTGCAGTATAACCAAACCGGGCACAACCTACCTTAAACGCCTCTCGTGGTGAATGCGCTTCACCTACGCATTCACTACAGTCATGCTGGTTTATTGTATGATAGACTCAAGAAATTCCCATATCTCTTCTATAATATTCGTTCCATGTTGGGACTGCCTCAACCACGCCTTATATACCATAGTTTAGTGCAGTCGGTTATCCAATATGGAATACCTACTAGTTTGGGGAGGAACCTACCCAACAAACTTGGAAAAGTTATTAATTTTACAAAAATCAATTATTAAAATCATCTGATAGGAAGCCCAAACTATGTGATAGTGAGTCCGTTTTCAAAATGTCCAAGTTATTTTCTGTGCGTCACTTATTTTTTAAGAATTTATTGTTCTGTTACCACAAAGTTCCTTCCATAATCAGCGATCAACCGGCTCACGATCATAACACTCGTTTCCAAGTAGCAGGCAATGCTGTAATTCCTCGGATCCGCATCGTGCAAAGAGCCCTCATTATATTCTTCATGTGCTGTACAACAAATTGAGCGGGGAACTCAAGTCGCCAACTACTTGTTCAAAGGCCAAATATAAGGCTATGGTAATTTCCTATTTGATTCCGCTGAATCTTGTTCTATCTAATTTGATTTTGAAAAGCATTTATGTTTGTTAGTTTAGCTATTTCATTTGTATTTTTTCGCCTACCTTTCGGTAGATCTTCGGCCGTAGAAGGTTTTTCTGGTAAGTTGTTTTTGCTTATATTGACAGAGATATTCCTTTGTTGTTGTCTCATTTGTTTTCTTATTTTCTTTTAAATTTATAGGTAATTATATACATGGGGTCCTGATAAGTGACTCTTGACCCGTCGCGTAAGCCTTTAGAGGAGCAATATTTGTTCTGTAAATAATTTTGCTCATTTTGTACTCCAATTTATTGTGAATAAAAAAAAGTATTGTATTGTATTGTAATTCCAACAGACTAACTGATTTCATGAAACATTCAGATGCCCTTTCCGTTATAATGGCCGCGATTATCTCAAATAATGTTCTGTGTTCGTCTGTGTGTTTGTCTGGGACGTGTCGAGTGTAATCCAGCTTGAAACCTGTGACCACCGAAACTTGGGAAGTCGCTACGTGGAGTAGTGTTACGAGGCAACGGAGTGGAGTGTTGTCGGAGAGCGAAAAATTGCCTCATCTTTATAGTAAAACATTCTTTTGGTTTATTATTTTCAATAATGAACCTTTGGAATCGAGCATGAAAAAAAAAGTGTTATCCCCTCTCAAAATTTAATGTTTTCCGTTTCAAGGTAATGTAGAATCCGAAAATGCAATAAAAAAATTTCTTCCGTCCGCCTTACGCCGTACTTCGCACTTTTCTTAATTATACCATGAACCAAAATTAACGAAATTTGGTGTGTGGGTTTCGTTCGGGGTCTAGTTGGTCCTCGAAGCTGGGCGTTTCTGTCAGTCATCCCTAAGGGGTGAAAAATGGGGTTGAAATCTCCTGGACGCCGTTAACTCGAATTTTTTCAAGTTTTCAAATATTTCTTGAACTTGGGAGTTTTTTAAGACCACCCGGAGCATTTTACGTCCAGCCATTCGTTCACAGTAAGGCCCCGACGTTTGCACCGACAGGCTCCTTCAGCAGGACGTTGAATGAAATTGTGTACATTCAGCCCAGATATCACCGCTAGGGGTTCGGGAACAATTGGGAATCATTGCTAGGAAGCACCTGATTATAATCACGGAGTATGAAGTCGAGTTGGTTGTTCTGTGATATTATTTCATTTGAAAAATGAAGGCTATTTTGGATTTTGTTGGTAGGTACTTTTGTAACTTGAATAAACGTTGTTTCATGCAGCATAGCAACAATATTATGAAATGCAATTTCCGGGCTGGCTCAATACTCAATTTAGGGCATATATACAGTTAAATTATTACACAACGGTTATTTGTAAATTATTACACAACGGTTTATTATTTTGTAAATTGCTACACAACGGTAAATTATTACACAAAGGTTTATTAAACTATCTACGCAGAAGGGGCATCTATACAGGTAATTATTACACAACGGTTTATTATTTACCTTATGCTTCATCAATAACTTAAAAACATGATGAATGATTGACTTATTGAATCCCGCGCATTTGTATGAAACTTTAATAACCAGTACTCGATTTAGAGCTTTCCTGGGGGAGCTCGAAGGTACTGACCACAGAAAACAGTGATCTACGCAGAAGGACCATCTATACAGGAAATAATAAACCGCTGTGTAATAATTTGCAGCGTTTTTTTATTTGAATTATCATGATGGATATGCGTTTGGTAGTTATGCATCAAACCTGTGTACCTATATCAACTTGTGATCGGAGGCGATCAGTTTGTGAGTAATCAAACGGTAGAGTATTTTATACGTGTAAATGTTGGACATTGTCGAACGGTGGGGGGTTATACTCTAATATCTGCTTTATTTGTGGAAAACACGAAGCGGGTGGACAATTCAATTTTTTTATTCAGCAAATACTTTATACAACAAATATAATGATTTTTAGAGAGTCTATATATATAATACAAGATCTAAACTTATGTTGGTTTATGAGCCTAAGGTCAATGACCCGTCCAGGCTCGTCTCTTCCACCACTATTTATTACTGCGTATGTATGTACCAGCAGTTAAATTGTCAAGTAAAGTCAAGCCAAGTAAAAACTTACAAAATCGTATCAGAGAGAAGAACAGTATCAGAATTTAAGACAATGCGACAGATGTTCAGACAGGCAGGCACACTAGCGAAAAACTAAGTGGCGTCAACAAGATAAGAACATCAATAGGTAGGTAACAAATTCCACTATACGACAATTGGCGATTAATATAAAAATAAGCTCATATAAAATACATCATTTACATAACAACAAAGACTAGAATTTAAAAAAAAATACCTTGCTAACATCACATCGCATTATCACAGAAAATTTTCGAGACAAAAGTCAACTAAAATATTAATATTATGTTAGCACAACTGATCAGAGTACTTTTATTTAAAAATGTTCCTCCGATAGGTACGCGTCATTAGATAATAGATATCACAGAATTTTCAAGTACGTGTTAAATCTTTAGACCATCACCATATTATATTTATTATTGTGAACAGGTTAACGATTTGAATTAGATGAAAATTTTATCGAATTAACAGTAACAGTTCTGCGTGCTCATGCATTAGGAACTTTTACACAGTACGATTCCAATGAAGTTGATGTGGAACTGTCAAAGTATTATTCGTGATTAACCCTTCAATTTTGAACTCGTTTCAACGATATTTAAGCTAGTTATGGGCGTTTCAAGTATTTAGCGTTTGCGCGTGCGCAGACGAAAGTTTGAGTACTTTCTCAATGATTTTCGTATAGGATCATCTGTGACCCAAACCGCACGTACCCTCCAAATTTCAGCCCATTTGGGGTAGTTGTGGGCGTTGAAATTGACCACAGACATACAGACAGACACGCAACCAGAAGTGTTCCAAACATAAAATTCGAATGGAAATTTTCATTTTGGAAGACATAAATTGTTTTCGTCTCCTGCACGAATACAACGCTTTCCTACCTTCGGTAGTGAGGAAGCAAAATAAATATACCTACTTCATCAATCTCGTTGAATTCCACAGTTATTCCCCACCCATTAAAGCCTACCTGATTGGATGAGATTTGTACTCCATAAGTGAATTTTATTGTTTGTAGTATTTATAGTTTGTTTGATTACCTATTCCGGTCGACGATTTACACTGGTATTTGTATTTTACAAGTGCCATTAGCAATACATTTATTATTATTATTATTACTCTCTATTAATTTGCATACGTAACTATTTAGTATAATGTATCAACATCATACCTGATTCCTTTGGTTCTCAAGAATGCGGGGGTCAGATATTGATGAGGCTACTCTGAATTTCAATCTGTTACAAGGTGCTACAATCATTCCAGCCTTTTACTTGTGAATATGCGGGAGCAGACGACGGCAGTTGGTGCTTTCATAAAAACCGATATGTTCAGTTTTTAATGGACCTTATTATGCATTTTAAATAGACCGGCCCGTAGAGACGCTCGGCTAAAAACTGTTGCTTGACCACAATAAATTAACCGCCGACAGTAACTTATCTTCGGAATATGACCCGGCCCGATGCAACAGGTGTGAGGACAATTTATAAAACCCGATTCGAAGTGTTCCACATTTTTTTAATAATGCGGCGTGAAAAGGCGTAATTAGTCAACACCTCCCGCCCTCAATGAGATACGTACGGCCATTTGTCTCTATCTCACGTGTAGAGGTAGGTGACTGGGTGCGGGAACGAACTGAACGAAGGGGGAAAACGGCTTGTGTGAGTGAAAATGTGATGAATAAGTGACCAAGACGGCAACAAATACCCCAGCGGGAGGGCCACGTATGGAAACCTCTAATAGATGCTTTGTGAGACGGGAAGTGGGTAAGACGCCTCTTCAGCTCGTACCACATCTGGTAATAACTCCTACGTTTTTACGGGGCTCCGGTAAAAGGGTAGAAAATAAACCGAGTGCAAGTAAGTGTGCTTTTAAAGAAGGAAAAATTGCACAATAATGAAGTGCAGCTCGAGTCGACAGACACTTAAACTGGCTCTTGAGCAGCCACGAATAAGTAGTTATTATCAAGCACAAGAAAATCAACTACATACTACGTGCCTGGCGAACAATAATAACGTAGGTACCAACATGGATATGTTTTATAGTCGTCACAAATGGTGTTGTCTAGATGGGCTGTGCTACATTTTAGGTTTCTTTCTTAATAAGGCGGTTTTTTTTCGCCCTTGGATACCGCTTAGTGCCAATTTTCAGCTCCAAATTTCGTCAGGTGAGTGTGTCGAAAGACAAGCGCAACTTCACGAAAATATGTTGGCTCTACAGGTAGGTACCGACAATTTTGATTTTTGGTTAGGGACGTCGACGACGTCATGTTATTCATTTCGTTCACTTTCTTCCATTTTTGGGAACACCCCAGTGCACCTCCTATCTTTGAAGTATAAATGCTCATTTTGGCAGGTACTTTGGAATTTGGATCATTTAGTTTTTCAAATTCATAATGTTATTTATTTATTTACGTAAGTAAGGTTTATGATTTTGTAGATATATAATCCAGCACATCGGGTGCACAGCTCATAATATAATAACTAGGTGATGGTATGTGTGTTCACCTATATAACGCATAACGAAATAATTTAAAAAAACAATAACAGTATCACAGCTTGTACCAAAAAGTATTGGCGCTGACTTGCTCCTTTAAATAAATTTAATGGCAAATATAAAAATAAGGGACTTTGCAGCAAACCTAACACAACTAACAACGTCTTAACATATATTCAAAACTTGAAGTAATAAAGCGCAAATTATAGGCAAAAATATCATAAATTTGACGCTTTAGAAATCCCCTTCCTAAGGAATATTGATTAGTGAGATATCTGGTGAGATATATTGTTCTCGGTCCAAAATTTTTAAAACTCGAATTTCCGAAAGATTTTTATACCAAAATCCGTTTCAGACCATCCTAAATTCACTGCCGAAAGACACCAAAAATTATATGTATATATATATATTTATATACATATTTATATATTTATATATTTATATATGTATGTGTCATTCCAGACGATAACTCTCGACAGAATTGAGATAAAAAGTTCAAATTTGCACGAAAAATCTGTCTTGGCAATCGACAGGCTAAGATCGTAGATGGGCAGAATCGGGTCACTCTAAGGGGGAGTTTTGGGGAGTTTTAGGGGGGGGAAATTACCCATAAATTCCCAAAATGAAACAGTCTGACAAGTGACACCTCATTTTAAAGGTTTTTGTACGCTGAACACGATGGTGAAATCAGAATTGCGATATATTATTCCGTTCTCAGACTGGAGCACTTTGAAGATGAAGGAACGTGGTTATTTTTTGAGATGTTCTTCCTGGTTCGTCTGCTCTGATTTAACGGAATGGGATATCGCAATTCTGACTTCACCATCGTGTTCAGCGTTGGAAAATCTACAAACCGAGGTGTTACTCGGCAAAAAATGGAACAAAAATTTGTAACGGGAACTAGAAGAACTTTTCCTTTCCAAGATGACAAGTAACTATTAAGAAGACTATTGTAAGTACCTATCGATCTTTAGTCAGAGAGCACCACACCTGATGCATACCGAATTAACCGAATAGCGTCAAACTTGAATACCTATAATTACCCAATAAGTTTAAGATTGCCCATATTTGAATGGGATATCCCAAACATCACATTTTACATAAAATCAGTTATTTCTTCGAAAATTCGCTCTTATAGCCATGCTGCATGACTGTGGTTTTGTATCTTACACCGTCATTCATCGCTAACCCGATGTATATGACAGGACTTGAAATGGAGGAACCTTTTAGGATCAAGCACCCATCAGAAATTCTTGGATCCACCACTGCGGGAGCCCATTTATAGCAATTGAACATAATATGTCCAATAACCACCACACCAAGGTTTTCTTATACAGTAGAAGTCGCTTAGTAGAAAGGCGGTTAAAGGAATAAGTCGGATATAAGATTTGAAACAGTCAGGTCCCGATCGGCTGTATGTAAACACAAAGGGAATTGGCCTGTTACAGTGATCAAAAGGTCGGTTAGTCTCGTGTTTAGGGATCAGAAGTCGACAACATAGGTAAAAATTTCTGGAAGTTGGTATATACTCACCAATGTGAGCGTGGCAAACAACATTTTTACTCTACTGAGCATGCGCGGATGGGCCACTTTTCTCAGTTGCCATGGCGACACCAGGTCCCAGGACCCAAAAGCTACCTGCCAGTTTCAAGAGCCTAGGTTTTGATTTCGATTGCAGGACATCGATTACTGTCGCTTTATTCCGATAACATGTTTGGTCTGTGGAGCACACCATGGATGCTCTACTATAATGTTGAATATCCATAGAATTTCCATTCCATAGCCAGAGAGATCTGGCGAGTCGCTGTTGAACTTTGTGAAAAATGATAGGTACAGTGTACGGAAGGAAATTCAAATGCCAACTGAGCAATGGAGTGTTTTTTACTTACCTATACGTATACACAGTGTTTTTGGGTGCCGGGGCAGTGGCCCAACTGGCCTTATGGACGCAACGCCCCTGCCATGCAAGCTCCATATACCGTCTGAAAGAATGGATTATGAGGAGGTTATGGCGAAATGTGGCCTGGTGTCATTGGAGGATCGCAGGAAATGCGCCGGCATGGCCTATCTTGTCAACCTGCTGAATGGACGTATAGATTGTGCCTGAGCTCCTCTCGCTTATTAATTTCGATGTTCCGCAGTTCAACTCCCGATCGGTGCCACCTTTTCTTGTTCCATTCAATCCTACAAACTATTCATACTTCCGACCCATCTGCCGAATCCCGAGAGAAGCGAATGCCCTACTTGCTAATTCACCAGACATTGACTTCTTTTCTACTAGCTTCGCCACCATAAAAAAATCAAATCCTGGCCCGAAATTTATTCCAATTTATTATTACCCCCAATGTCTGTCTGCATATTCCCTTCCCTTCCCTACCTGTTATCATTTATGCCTTAGCATTAATCAGTGGCGTAGCCAGGATTGTCGAATGGGGGGGGGGGTTATCGGAAATCGGAAAAAGTTCCTGTCATGAAGCATGGCTATAAGAGCGAGAAGTATTCCTGCTATAATTGTGCAGAAAAAAGACATCGAGTAACCATACCACCTTTCTTAAAATTATATAATTGTTCGTCATCTTAGCCATTTTTACCAATATTTACCCTAATAAAGTCAAATTTGACCCACATGTTTTTGATAAAAATAGCTTTATCATCGAGATAGTCCCTCCGTTTTGATTAATAATCCCACACAACGTCAGGTAAATTAATATTGATTTTTAGCCATTAATACCAATTTTTACCCCCCAAAACCAAAATCTGACCCCTGTTCTGTGTGAAAAATAACTGAAATGGTATTTTTCTGTCTTTACTCACCCTTCCATACACTTCCAGTTATTTTATATAGCAATTTTAGCCGTTTTTACCGATTTTTGACCCCTAAAAACTCCAATTTGACCCCCTTGAAATTTTTTAAAAATGTTTTGGAGAAATTTGGAACTTTTATCATGTACCCAAGGACAGATATCATCTGGAGTGGCACATGAATATACATAATGTATAAATTTTTGTTAAAATTTAGGGATGAACTGGTGATGCTCTGAAACGGATTTGCCTATAAAAATATTTCAAACATTCATGTTCTGAAAATGTTACCCATTGCAATAGCTTTATTTTCTTTGAAAATTCGCTAATAAGGTTTTACATTACAAACAAAGCTGAATTTAAATTAAATTTAGCAAAGCACTAAATGTTACAGGTAAGATAAACTGATGAAATAAAACATTTATTTGGCAACAATGTTCGTGAATTTTCAAGGTAAATGAAGCTATTGCAATGAGTCCAAAATTTTCAGAACATAAGTTTTTGAAATTATTTTATAGGCAAATCCCTTTCAGAGAATCCTGATTTCATCCCTAGATCTAACAAAAATGTATACGTCTATTGCATATATTTATTTAAGCGTCACTCCTGACGATATCTGACCTTGGGTACATGATAAAAATTCAAAGTTTAGCCAAAATGTTCTTAATGCCAAACAAAAGTTTGAGCAATTCAAAAATTCGAAGGGGGTCAAATTTGAGTTTTTAGGGGTCAAAAATTTGTAAAAACGGCTAAAATTGATATATAAACCCACTGAAAGTGGCATGGAAGGTTGAGTGGAGACAGAAAAATACCATTTCAGTTGCTTTTCACACAGAATAGGGGTCTAATTAGGATTTTTGGGATCAACAATTGGTATTGGTATTGGTAATTGGTATTAAGGGCTAAAATCAGTATTATTCACCTGAAGTGTGAGATGGTGACGGCGAGGGACTTTGAGGGGACGGTGCAGGTAATTCGATAAGCATTTTTGTCAAAAAGTTTGGGTCAAACGTTTGGGACAGATCGTTTGTAATCAAATAAACGTAATATTATCTAACTGTTTATTCATGTTTGATTTACCGTTTAACCTGTTATTGTTGTATTTGTTTGTTACTTTTGTGATTGTTATAAAGTTTTCGAGCCAATGGGGGGGGGTTATGACCCCCACTAACCCCCCCTGGCTACGCCACTGGTATTAATATATATTTCTTTTCGTCAATACTTGTTTCTATATTATTGTAGTGATGTAGGAAGCAACAGACGAGGCGAATGCTAGCTTGAGAATGGTTATTTATTATATGGCCCCTGGCTCTTTTATAACCCCTTGACATGATCAGAGGGGGGTCGGGGGGTCCCCACTCTGAGGTACTTCATGTTGGAACAATACATGAGTTGTGGAGGAGCAGCCGATCACAACAATTATTATTTATTCTTTGTTTTGTATTTATGTACCTTTCGCATTATAATTTATTGTAATTGGGTTCGCCTGTTTAAATTGTAAATAAATAAATAAAATCACCACAAAGTATATTATACAGTAGAAGTCGCTTATAGAGATTGGTCCCGTATAGTGACTGTTTTCAATGGGTCCTAATTCGACCACTATAATCGACTTCTACTGTACTTCCTGAGTCACCAGTAGCGACACGATGGACGTCACCAAGTCGCTGAGACGGAGCAGGTTACGAAGATGAGAATTTTCCCGTAGGAAAAAAGCCGTTCATCAGCTTACCCTTTCATTCGTAGGACGTCCTTTATCGGAACCTCCAGCTCAATCTTACCTCGGGGAAACCATCGAAGCTCCTCTGCCTCCGGGCCTCGAGTATGACTCCGGGTAGCGCCTTTGTCAGGCCGCGTTCCATTATCCTGTGGTTCCCGAAGAAGAATAAGAAAGCTCCCCATAGGGCCGATGGTCATTTTTCTCCCCTTCGGCTTTCATATAGATCACGTCCCAAGTAAGGAAATCTCCAATTAGCCTCCGGCCGTTGATGATTCTGCCCTCATTAGGTGCCGTGGAAGCCATACACTGCTTCATCGCTTTTTCATAGCAAAACATTGGCGGCCGCATGTGGGGTCCCGAGCACGATTTGTCCGGGAACTGGCTTGAATAATTGCGGTCGTTCCACGCCATTTCTGTTCATTTACTAAAGAGACAAGTAAAAATGATGTTGGCTTCCTATTGCAAATAATAAACATATACTTACATCTGCTCAAGTTGAAAATTCTCCACACTAAATTTAAAATCCTCTGTGTTGTTCCAGGAGGAGGAGATTTGCCGTGGAGCGACTCCGAAAAGAATGTCCGAGAAGAATTCAAGAACGAGCTACGCAGCCCTATTCACTAAAAGATATTGTGTGGCAACACACATGTGATCTTTGTTTACATCTTTGAAAATTGTGTTGTTGAGTTCGGTTGTTGGAATAGAAATTGTTACGAGCTCATTGTTTTCGCATTCTTGTACAATATTATCTCTTTTGAAAATCTCCCGGGATTGATGGTCTCCCTAGGGAGACATTCTCTCATTATCTTCCAGATTTCTCCCGGGTTCGTCTATTTTACTGAATAGCTCTCATGTGTGTGATATTTTTAATTAAAAATCTACTTCCTTTATGATATGAAAGAAAACATACACGATAAAAGTGAACGATGAATGATCAAAATGACCGATCTGGTAGCGAATGAACGAAGAGTGATACACGATATCACTATCACGAGAAATGAGAAAGAAAGACTAATTCTTTCAAGAAAAGACTCCTAATAAGGTGTCTCTTTTGAAAGAGATAGACAATGCCACGATGAACCCAACTATCCCTTCTAGAAGTTACTGAATAACCCTGTAATGGATACTATAAAAATATCTTTTGCCAAAAGAGAGAGACGAAAAAGAGATACCTGTTTTGCTTAGTGAATACGGCCCAAGGTGTGTCTGGATATAGTTAGAAACTACTCACCAAACCCCAGGCTTGGCAATGATTGATTTACCGGAGTTTTCGAATTGCAACCCCCTGACGATGGCTGGTCAGCAGAAACGATTCTCATCATTGCCACCTTAATATTTTCTACCCATCCATAAATTATCCATACATTTAAGATGATTTGGTGGATCACCAAGAAAAAACTAGTGACGATTGGTCGTCCATTTTCGGTTTATTATTTTCAATAATGAACCTTTGGAATCGACCATGAAAACACATTTTTTCAACCTCCCCTCAAAATTTGATTGTTTACGTTTCAATGGACGTAGAATACGAATATCGAATGAAAATATTTCCGTCCGTCTGCCGTACGCCGCGCCGTCCGCGGCTTTTTCCTTAGCTCCCATGAACCAAAATTCACGAAATTTGGTAAATGGGTCCTGTTTGGACTCTAGTTGGTCCTCGAAGATCGGCCTTACTGTCAGTCAACTCTAAGGGGTGAAAAATAGAGGTTGAAATATCCAGAGTATCCCTATCTCGGAAAATTTCATTTTGAGGTGTGGGTTTTCTCGCATTTTTAAATAGTTCGCTTTTTTTCTGAATTTTTTAGACCATCTGGAGCATTCATTCTACGATGTCGCCATAAAATTTGCTACAAAATTGGCCCTAAAGAGCAGCGTGTATGGAGGCATCAAGCTGGTTTGACAGCGTCACTTTCTTGTATTTTGGCCAGGTAGCTTCGTAGCTGAGTGGTCTAGGCGTCCGGCTGTTACACTTAAAATCAGAGGTTCGAATCCCGGTTCCAGCACCGAATATTTTTCACTTCACATCAACAATTTCCCTTCCGAACTACATTTGTGTTTCTTTTTGCCATTTTAGCTACTGTTTGAACATTCAACGCATGATATTAATTTTTAGAGGGGAATAGGTACCTACTAAACTGAAGGGCTGTGATGTATACTGAAGATTTATCTGCCTATATACAGAGAGCTGTGATCTGTACCAGAAGGGTGTTCTATACAAAATAATAAACCATTGTGTAGGGATTTGCAGCGTTTTTTATTCTTTCAAATTTTAGGTCTGGAGACATTTCCAAAACGGTGCTGTATGATGGGTCGGAAATCAACGGAAGTGGGAGCGAAAAAAGCGTGCGACGTCTTCAGGTATATTGCCCTCTCGCTCCCACACATGGGAACCAAGTGAGAGGAGATACATAGCAGATGACGTCACGCGTTTTAGACATTTTCATGTCTTTACTTTGGCACACAAACTCGAAAAGCGTTACCGAAAAGCGACAGGAAAACGCGTTATGCACCATTTCTGACGATTTTCGCTTACAACCGATTCGTTTCTACGGAACTTCATGTTTGCCTTATTTCATCGTATAAAAATCGTTCACCACTCGTTGAATCTTGTGATTTGAATATTTTCTTGTTAACCGTACCCCCGTACCTTGCGCAGGTACGGGGTAAAAAAGGTGGGTAAACCATGTAGTCAGCAACATAGGTAGTGAAGAAAGTCATTGTATACTAGTACCGAATGTGGTAACCTTGCACCACTGTGTAACCCGGATTCTGGTAACCTTGCAACCCGTAAATGATTCCGTAAATTATCCCTAAATATTGTTGTACTTCCTTTCAAGTCCTGAATCAAGATTAAGAAGAGGTTCCTTTATTAATTGCGATTACCCGTTTTATGTGTGAACAGGTTCCTTTTGGTTTATTATTCTGTGAATAATACACAGCTATGCTCAGCAAAAATTTTTATAACACCCCCTCAAAATTTTTTCTTTTCCGTTTCAAGGTGCGTAGATTCCAAAAATGCAATGTCCGTCCGCCGTCCACCGTATCACGTGTACCGGCCTCATTTTCGGTCTAAAAAATTCGTTCTTTCGCACACATGTGTGCATGTATGCTCCATTAGGGCCCTAGTTGTGTCCCGAAACTTTTCAGCCCGATCGGAATATACCCAGGGGTGTTATGAGTGAAAATGTGTGTAAAATGGATACTTTTTCCCTTTTGGCAACATGTTAGTAACCTGAGCTTTTGAGGTATCGTTTTCTATGTTTTTGGGACGAGAAGACCGAACATGAAGTCGATTTTGACCAAAGAGTGGAAAACTGAGGTTCTACCAAATGTTCAGCTCCCAAAATTGATTTTTCGTGAGTCAAAAACCTGGGAAATCGTGTGAAATCACAATCAGTTTGTATAATAACACTAGAAAAGAAAAAGTACCACCATGGCACTCACAATGGTCAAAGATAATTTGGGGGAAAAAAGGACCTACCTACCTAATTTGTGTTTTGGGGGCCAAAATTGGTGGAAACCATCAGAAATGGCTATTCTAATTATTTCACGTGAAAGAAACAATAAATTAATTAGATTCTGTAGGTTTGTCCAATAGAATAATAAACCCATTTGACAAGGATTCTGCAGCGTTTTAAATTGCGATTACGTACTGTACGATGGATTCGGCCACTACGTAATCATAGTGAATCATAATAATTTTGAAGTAAACTGTGTTTACTAAACCTACTTAAAACTATGTTTACTGATTTCGATAAACTACGTTAATTAAATAACTGAGTCTAATGGTTTGAAAACATTTTTGTGTGAAAGAGCGCAAAATTAAGAAATCACACCAAGCAGCGTTACAATTTCTTTTCTGATGATGAAGAAAGCTTATGATACAACATGAAAATGTCTCACTGTGTTGCGGACTTGTACGCAAGCGTTTTGTGTATTCTTTAGCTTATTCCCACCGAACTGCTTGGATTTCGAAGCTGAATATACAGGGATACAGGGGTTTTCGAGAGTGCTGAATCCAATTCTGAAGTCAAAAGCAGCAAATTCCGACCCACATCCATTCCTCATTGGAACCTTTTCACTGGGAAAGGTACTTGTTTTGTGCAGTCCGGTCACGATTTACGTTTGGTACTAAATTTTGTTTTTCTGACACCAGATGTATATCCCCCCCCCCCCCCCCCCCCCGGTCCAGGCAGTTTACTGGATACGGCGATAGAACATAAGGCGAAAGAAATAACGTCAAAATTGAACCGTCCGATGACCAATCCTCCCATTTAACGTTGTCAGACCAAATGCTGATTCCTGTTAGAGGAAGTACCAAATTTAAATTTCCTTTGTACTTGTTAGCAAACTTGCGCAGACTCCAAAGAAAAACGGAGATATTGAAAAAAAAGTATATTATATCCACTAACACACGAAAAAACGCGAAAAACACTGTTATACTGTTAAAACACAGTTATTGTGTGTTACTGACGATGGCTTGTTCACCGAAACCGGTATAACAGCGTTTTTCGCGTTTTTTCGTGTATTGGTGGAAATAGACTTTTTTTTCTTTTTCTTCTTCTTCTTCCAATAACTCCGTTTTTATTTGAAATGGGTTCTCACGATTTCTTCGCGAGTGATTTAGTTCGTATTGCGCCAACTCTCGGGACCAATCAATGACGATTGAATTGATTCAGAGGTTCAACGACTTGGCATCGTGAATGGCTCACTTACCTGCCTAAAGAGACCACGCATGATTCATCAGTCGACACCAATCAAGCCCGGAGATCCATGAACTCATTTTGAGCCTCTTCGCCTTAATCTAGGAAACGAACCGTAAACGAACCCGCATGATAACCCGACACATTCTGCTCACAACTTGGAATATTAATTAAAACCAATCATTCACTCGGGTTAACTGCGCTTAATTCTCCAGCTCCCAATCTCTTTCAGAAGAGAGTGGAAAAAAAAAGAGAAAAATCCATCTTGTGAACTCCATGAGGCTGTGAGATTTATTTCATTTAGTTTTTTTTTGTCTGTCCCACCAGATCTTGTTAGGGCGCTAGTTACAGTTTTTACGTAACGCTTTTCGTGATTATCATGGAACTTCGGTTGGACCCATCACGCGACGGTCCTTTCGATTAATTGCCGTCCGCGCCCTAGGCTCCCTCTCGCCACTCGCCTTTGAACCGGTTTCCATCGGTATAATGATGTGTTTGTTGATCTGTGTTTATCGTAGATCATTTGGAAAGTGATGACGCTTGAAAATCATCTCAGGTATTACATTGATCGACCCAGTTTTCGTTTATCATAAACAGTTCATTTTGTTTTTGTGTGGGTCCCTTGAGGGTTGGTCGAAATGAAAAAGTTCCATTCATGCAACATTTATTTTATTTTTTATAAATTTTTTTTTTATTACGAAAACTTTATTTTGGTTTCCAACACTACAGTTGTGCACAAAATTGAAATATAGTAGGTAAGTGGATAACCTAAGTAACATGGAGCATGATTGTAGGTCTCAATCCAGAGATTGTCCTACTTTGTTGTACAATAACATAGCGGAACAGTAATTTAACAGGTATAGATGTATAAATTGATTAACAGCAAACACTCATGCTAACAACAAATATAATGAACAAAAGCTTATCACAGGAAGTCTTGGGGTCTTTTAGCGAATTTTCGAAGGAAGGTCCAAAATTGTTAAAACTCGAATTTCCGAAAGATTTTTATACCAAAATCCGTTTCAGACCATCCTGAATTCACTACCGAAAGACACCAAAAATTATATATGTTTATAATATATTTATATGTAGGTATCTGTCATTCCTGACGATAACTCTCGAAAGAATTGAGATAAAAAGTTCAAATTTGCACGAAAAATCTGTCTTGGCGATCGACAGGCTAAGTTCGTAGATGGGCAGAATCGGGTCACTCTAAGGGGGAGTTTTGGGGAGTTTTAGGGGGGAAAATTACCCATAAATTCCCAAAATGAAACAGTCTGACAAGTGACACCTCATTTTAAAGGTTTTTGTACGCTGAACACGATGGTGAAATCAGAATTGCGATATCTCATTCCGTTCTCAAACTGGAGCACTTTGAAGATGAAGGAACGTGGTTATTTCTTGAGATAAAACAGTTTTACATAAAATCAGTTATTTCTTCGAAAATTCGCTCTTATAGCCATGCTGCATGACTGGTTTTTTTTTTCGTTTTAAGCGACGTTGGTTCCGGGGGGGTGGGGGCCATTGTTACTTAGATCCACGAGAACGATGCAACATGACCTTATGAGCTGATTTTCAGAATAACGTTAGGTCAACACACAGTATGCCTGAGCCTGAGTGAATTCAGGAGTGTAGGAGACACACTACGTTCTCGCGACTATCACAACTGAGGCCAACTCACTGTGCGCGACTACTATAATTAAAATTGTCACTATTTGTCACCCATAAAAGTCCCCTTTTTTGTAAGAATTTCTTTAAAGCTTTGGTGAATTTATATAAATTTTTAGCCGGGTTTACCGTTGTTTGGCGTACAAACACCCAATTTTACTGACTCATATTGGTTTATCATTTTCCATAATGAACCTTTGGAATCGAGCATGGAAAATAATTTAGCCCCCCTCAAAATTTGATGGTTTCCTGTTCAATATACGTAAAATCCGAAACTGGAATTTAAAAAAATGCCTGTCCTTACGCCGTATTTTGCACACTTGTTTTGGTTAACATGGACCAAAAATAACGAAATTTGGTTTGTAGGTCCCGTTTGGTGTCGGGTTGGTCAGCGAAGCTCGGCGTTACTGTCAGCCGATAGCCCCTAAGGGGTAAAAAATGGTGTTGCGAATTTCAGAACGGCGTAGCTCAAAAACTTTCAATAGAAGGGTATGGTTTTTTTAACGTTTTTAAATTGGTCTGAAACTAAAGAATTTTTTGAGACCACCCGGAGCATTTAACCAGCCGTTCGTTTTCACCAAAAAGTTTCAACATGATCGTGAATGTAACGGTATAAATCCGGCTCAGATAATAATAAATATCGTTGCTAGGGAACACCTGATTATAATCACGGATGGCTGTATGAAGTCGAGTTGGATGTTCTGTGGTATTATTTAATTTGAAGAATGATGGATCTTTTGGGTATTGTTGATACGTTATGCTTCATGAATAACAACAAATAAATAATGATTGAATTATTGAATCCCGCTCATTTTTATGGAACTGTAGTTCGGGCCGGCTCCAGTACTCCGATTTATGGCTTTTTCTTTCTAGGGGAGCACGAGGGTAGGTTCTGACCACAGAAAACAGCGATCTACGCAGAAGGGGCATCTATACAGGGAAATAATAAACCGTTGTGTAATAATTTGTAGCGGTTTTGACAATTGATCATATTTGATCCTTCCATTGGCCATTACTGGCATTATGGCTGTATTTGAATTTTGTATTTCGAAACACTGGCCCAGTATCGTCCGGAAGGACAAAGAAGGACAATATAGGTAACATAGGCAGTTTAAGGGTTTATCAATTCTCTAGTTAAAACTCTGATTAGCTAGTCACTGATTAACGTTAATCAGAGATTTTAACTAATCAGAGCTGAGGATGCGTTTTTCAATGGCTGCATGGATACTAAATAACAGCTAGTTAACTAGTCAGAGTTTTAACGAGAGAAAACAACGCCACCACAACAATAACGTGAAAATTCCGTAAAAGTGAGGTGCAACATTGCGAGTTGGACGGCGTTTCCATGGTAATGTTATCGTTATCGTCACATTCCTCGCCAAACGTGGCCAAATAATTATAATTGTGCTCCTCTAGTCCTCTGCATATTTGTATTTTGTACGAATGTACAAATGTATTTTCTTTTTGGTTCCGCGGCGGCTTCTGCTGTCCCTCACCGACTTCGGCTTATTTTTTCTTGACTTATGTGATCGTGTGGAATCAGCATCATTCGCGCTCGGTTCTGTATTTTCGCGAGTTCCGTCGTATTTCTGTATTTTCGTAGTTATGTGCTGTCTCGAGAACAACATTAAAATGTCTCAGCATTCCAGTACGTACTTATTTGATCTCTATTTTATTCAGTATTTCCATCGAACGTAGACCAATTCAGCTCCTGTAGTGATCAATGTACCTATTCGTACGTGGGTTTGGCATGCTGCAAAGGTTGTTACCTACTTGATTTCAGTGTACCTAATCAATGAAGTGTACCCATGAAATATTGTTTTTGATAGGATTTCAGTGTAAGATTTCAATGTGCCTAATCAATGGGAAACCCATGAAGTATTCTTTTTTGTTTGGAGGAATCAAATGCGGGTCTTTTTGTTTTTCAAATTGCAATGGTGCACGAAAAAATATTCCTTCAATTGTTAAGTGTTGATAGTTTCCGATAACGAACAAAGTAAATAGTAACAAAGAAAAAAAAAGTGTAATTTCTTTGGATAGCGGAACCTGGAGTGGAAATCCACGTCGTCATATGTCTCAAAATACGGTACATATTTTCCCTGCCGAACCAAGTATTTCGTACCCATTCAAGGTAGGTACAAGTTCATTTCTCCGTCGGAGAAATCCTAATAATCCATTTCTATGTCAGAATCCATGAAAAAACGAATGAAAACACTCGCTACTCGCTAAGTTTTGGCACAAATAGGCACAGAAAAACGAAAATGCAATATGGCTGCCCGCTAATCAGACTTTGACTGGGCAGTTAAATTTTTAACTAGAGCTTCGATCTCCAGTTAAAAATAGTCACTGATTAGCGATAATCAGCTGCTAAAGTGAATTGATAAACGGGTATGCGAGAGATAATCAGAGATTTGACTTAGTCAGACTTTAATCGGGCATGCAAATGTGATTGATAAACCGGCCCTAAGGCCCGATTTCACCAAAAACTCACTAATCGTGATTAAGCTAATCAAGATTTGAGTTAACCAAACCTTTTAATCGTGATTAACGTCGTTTGGATTCCACCATGCAAATCATGGATCCCACTAATCTTGGTTAGCTAACCACAATTTACTTCACTATGGATGCTATATGTTCCGTATCAACAAGGCAGTGGTGTAATGAGGTTATAACAAAACCAGGTTATTTAGTGCTGTCAAGACTCAATCGCCTGTCATTTTAGTGATTGTTTTCTATGCAATTTCTATTATCATGAGGTATAACATTAATAATGAACCCCAAAAAAAAGGAAGGGGGATCCAGCTTTCGAAGTGTCGAATGAAAATTTACTTGTAGAGCTCCTAAAAAAAACTACTATGTTGAGTGCAAGAAAACTGTGAATATGCGACGAATTCAACTCTCTACTCAGAATTACTCTTCTACCTTTTACTTGAGAACTTTGTTACCGTAGGCACGATTATATTTCACAACCTACATACCCATTAGGACCTAAATAGCAATTCCTGTTTTTTGATTATTTACTATCAATTCATCGTTACACAGTGTTTTTGACTTTAAAATTTATGATGTAGGTAGGTACCTCCTAAAATGAACTTGCCAAAGCTTGGGTGATTGAGAAATGTCAATTAAAAAGGTTTTATTTATTAGAACAATACAACGTGAAAACTCAGATTCGCCTTTCATTATTCATCCTCTCCATTTCCATTTGGTTGTCTTGCCAATCTGAAAAGAAATAGTGATAATAGGTTTAATAAAATATAATTCCTGTGGCTTTATAATATATATTTTCAAAAAGTTTTTGGGCGTAATGATTAAAGGTAAAAAAGATTTGCAAAGAATAACCTCGTTATGAAAAGCATTACTTACTATCCCTCTAGATACTGTTACACCTACTTCAAAAATGTTACCTAGAGATTACTGTTATTTATTATGATCATTATTCGAAAAAACAATTGCATATAGAAGTCCAGTCTAGTATAAGTGCGCACCTAAATATTTCAAATTTGTCATCTCATGGTTTACCTACATGCACAATAACTTGTAACAGGTACAGTTACACATGCGAAAATAATATGCAGTTACATGTAGGTACATTATTTTCTATTAATGTTCTGCATGTAACTTACTTGGCAGTCGGCGGGATTCTAGACGGCCTTCTATTTGTTCCAGTACGCTGAGAACAGTTGTTTTGATAGTCGGTACCGCATTGAAAAGTCGATGAAATCTTCACTGCTTTCCCTTGTCTATTTAGGATGGTCGACAGTATCATCTTCATCTTGGAATGATAATTCGAAAGCACGCACTAATGCGCGAGGCATCGTAGGTGTAAATATAATACCGAAATCACTATAAGAAAGACGTATTTGACGTAGTTTCGTTGCATGATAAACCAAAATGGTTGTCTAATTGTGGTTAAGAACGCTAATCGACCAAAATCGGCCGATTAGTTCTTAATCATGGTTAATGCTAAATCGAGTGTGGTGGAATCGAACAGTTCTGTTAACCATGATTAAGCAACGTAAATCGTGATTAGGATCGTCTAACCTTGATTAAAAATGTTGGTGAAATCGTCCCTAAATATAGGAATCGGCTAAAACGCTCCTATAGGCAGAAATTGTCACTACCTCATCAGACGGACCTAGGTGAGGACGTTGCATCTTTTTGGTACTTACATTTTATTCTGTAGCCCATTTGTTCCTCCAAACATTGATCACTAGATCACTGCTCCAACATTTAACATTTCCTTCGTTTCAGTTTTATTCAAACATTCGCATTCAGTGATGGAAATTCGAGGTCATAGAGGTGGTTCCGTGTGAATTTACACACGCAGACGTGTGACGGTGGACCCTCGAGAGTCCCTTCTAGACCAGCGAGATTATCGACGGTTAAGAAGGGATATCGATTAGGCTTCCACCAAACTAGTCCATCTCCACAGGAAGAACCAACGACTCGAGAGCAGCCACCGTCACACTCCTCATCACATGACATACTTCTGGGTAGCAAAAGGGAAAAGGGGGGATAGAAAAGTAGTATGACGTTCTGGTTCAGGAAGGGACATCTGAACAACTTCAAGGTGACCTCCATCGTAATGTTACTACCTCAATAATATTTACTGGTGGAGGACAAATCCTCCTGGAAAATTCTGCTCATCTGGGCAACCTCCATCGTTAGGATGGAACGACTACTGGGACTGTAAATTGGAACATGGCATTACTCGCCTTCAAATGAGCTCAGTATATTTTAATAATATTGACACTCTAAACTCTAAAGGGGGAAAGCCAATAGATGTATGTATTATCAAAGGGACAGGATGATTGTAAGGGAATCCTTCTGGAAACCTTTGAGCATATCTATTCTTCTGGAAATCCCACGGAAGTGGATGGAGTATGGTGAATTACTCAACGCGTACTACCAAACCATGCTCTGATACCATGTGACAGAGTGTGACGGTGGACCCTCGAGAGTCCCCCTCCCAGAACAGCGAGATTATCACCGGTTAAGAAGGGATATCGATTAGGCTTCGACCAAACGAGCCCATCTCCACCGGAAGAACCAACGACTCGAGAGCAGCCACCGTCACACTCCTCCCCACATGACATACTTTTGGGTAGCAAAAGTATGAGACGGAAAGGGGGGGGGGGGGGGTGAAAGTATTATGAAGTTCTGGCTCAGAAAAATACATCTGAACAACTTCAAGGTGATGGACCTTCATCGTATTGTTATACCTCAATAATATTTACTGGTGGAGGACAAAGCTCCTACATGCGAGTATTGGCGGTGAAAAAATATCGTCAGAGGTTGTTGTCCAGTGAAGTGTGCTCATCTGGGCAACCTCTGGGTGATCAGCCTCCATCGTTAGGATGGAACAACTACTGGGACTTGTAAATTGGGACACGGCATTACTCGCCGTCAAATGAGCTCAGTATATTTTAATTACATTGACACTCTAAAGGGTGAAGGAGGTGGGGAAGCCAGTAGATGTATGTATTATCGAAGGGACAGGATGATTGTAAAGGAATCCTTGTGGAAACCTTTGGGCTTATCCTTCTGGAAATCCCACAGAAGTGGATGGAGTATGGTGAATTACTCACCGCATACTACCAAACCACGCTCTGCTACCATGTGGCAGAGTGTGACGGTGGACCCTCGAGATTCTCTTCTAGACCAGCGAGATCATCACCGGTTAAGAAGGGATATCGATTAGGCTTCCACCAAACGACCCCATCTCCACCGGAAGAACCAACGACTCGAGAACAGCCACCGTCACAGATGTAAGAATATTGAGACGCACCTGAAACTGTTTCTTTCCAAATCAGGCGAATGTAAACTCAGTTCGTCCTGATTATTTGGAATCAGCGTCTCCACTCCACCTCTGACCCGCACACGCCCCTGCGCCCTCGCCGCGACGGAGTTTCACCAAACTGCCGGACAACGACTTCAGAAGCCGATTAGCTCCTGATTCCCGGTGAAAGAAGGTTGAACGAGGGGGAATTGAGCAAGTTTTGCGTACGCAGGGAGCGGCCCGGGTGCACCCCGGTCACCCTCGGAGGCGCGGCCCGCTTCCCAGCCACCAGTTATATCTGAGGCGATATGTTTGATCATCATCAGCGATAAACTTCCCGCCTACTAACGACGCGCTCCTTTTTTTTAATGAGAGAGAAAAAAAAGGTTCGAAGGAAAAAAAGAACTCAACGGAAAAAATAAAATAATAAAATAACTCCCCTTAAAATAAAGCCGTCTTTTCTGTAGATACGGAAGTTGAATGTTTTCGAACCGTTCTTACTCTTTAATTTGTGCCATCTCATTTTATAGACGCCCACGGGCTTTTTAATTAACTGGACTTCCGAAAGAGGCACAATGAATAATCCCCCCTCCCCCCAGAACTTTTATACCGTTCAATAGCTCCTTTTCCTACTGAATGTTAGTCGTCTTAATATTCAGTAGTATTATTCGTCAGTAATGTGAATCGTCAACAGGTGAATTAAAGCGGAAATAGCTGACTGGGATATTTTTGTAGCAACAAAAGGTTCAACGCTCGCATCCTACGGATAGGTGCAGATGAGTTCATGATTTTGTGGGTTAAATAATCTGAAAATGGCTGCCTTTCCCATGGAATAATTTCTTGAGTTGTCTGAAGAAATGTCGATTATCTCGGTTTCCAAAATTAGCAGTACTATTATTGTGAATCTCTTCCTCCACGCCGCAGTTTGGATGTTGACAGAAACATGACGTTTAATTGGTTTTAATAACCTTCTCTCCATTTAAGGTTTGTTTACGCATGTGGGGGACGATGAATTTTGTGTTCGGTTCAATCGTTTTGCTCCAACACCTCCAAGCTACCCTCACAAAAGATATGAGTCAGAGACAGAGAAAAACGGAGTTATTGAAAAAATAGTCTTATTTCCACTAATACACGAAAAAACGCGAAAAACACTGTTATACCGTTTTCGGTGATCAAACCATCGTCAGTAACAAACAATAAAGTTATTGAGCAATAGAGTTATTGTTTGTTACTGACGATGGTTTGATCACCGAAACCGGTATAACAGTGTTTTTCGCGTTTTTTTTCGTGTAAGTATTAGTGGAAATAGACTATTGCTTCCGAGTCTGCGAAGCAGCGGAAGCCGTTCACTTTCGTGAGCCAAAAAATTTTTGTCTTCAGAAATCAAAATTTCCACTTGCATTTTGCGTTTCAAAGCCTACTGAACAAATTTGGTTCCGTGTCTGTGGGTCTGTGGGTCTGTGAGTCTGTGGGTCTGTGAGTCTGTGGGTCTGTGAGTCTGTGGGTCTGTGAGTCTGTGGGTCTGTCTGTCCGCATTTCCTTGTTACAGCCATAACTTCCACGATTGTTAATTGATTCAGTTCAAATTTTGAGGGATGGTGCGGATAAGGCCCCTTGAGGTCCCATACAAATTTCAACATGATTGATCCAGCGGTACGCCCTGCGCATGCGCTAACGTTAAATTCAACAAACACGCATAACTTTCACAATTTTGATTCAATTTCGCTCAAATTTTCAAGGGTTGTTTGGACAAGGCCTAGTGAGTTCCAGTATGAATTTCAGCATGATCGGACCCTCGGTGCGCTCTGCGCATGCGCTGGCGTGAAATAGATTCAATTTCCTTGTTACTGCCGTAGTAACCAAAGATTTCACCCAATTTCAATGTAATTCTCAGGGATTAAGCGGGTAGGGCCCATTGAGGTCCCATATAGATTTCAACACGATAGAGCCAGCGGTTCGCCCTGCGCATGCGCTAACGTGAAATTCTTCAAACACGCATAACTTTCGCAATTATGTATAATGGACGTAATGTATTATGGACGTAATGTTATGTAATATGTATATTTCATGTAATGTTATGTTATGTAATGTAATGTTATGTAATATGTATATTTCACGTTATGTAATGTTATGTAATCCTCTATTTTATAATGGGTCACTGTTCTATTTTATAATGGGCCACTCTGATTGTGACGAGGAAGCTCCTGTGCCATCACCTTGGCAGTGTATTTTGTCAATAACTCTGTTTTTCTTTGAAATGGGTTTCCACGATTTCTTCGCGAGTGATTTAGTTCGTATGAGTCAGAGTGATTCAACCCCAATACGAAAACTGTATTATTGAAAAATTAATGTACTTGTTGGAAAAAATTGTCACTCGCTTGACTGCCGATCTTACGAATATTATCCACGTAGGTATCAAGGCGAGGAACTAGGTAACGAAATGGGTGATTAATGACTGTGCGTCGGACCTCGTTGACAGCTGCATACATGAAATATACCAATTAACTCAGACAATTCCACACTCCCTTAAAGGCCATAAATATCTCAAATCACATTGTTCTTCACTATGATTTATTCGTATTGATTCCGCAATGCGCCTATTAGCATCGTAATTAGGTCTCCGCTAGTGAAAGAGTCCTCTAAATGAGCGCAATCTATAAGAAACTCTTTATGTCTTTCCGTTCTGAGAGTCGGAGCCTCGAAACCGGAATCCAGCGGCCATATTTCAAGTAACAATTACGCAAACGGCGGCAGTTCATTCCTAACTTTTAGCCTAAGGTTACTCGGACCGAGCGAAACACTGCAATGGCATATGATTTATGGCCGCTTCCTCTACACAATTACGTTCGATCTGTGGGAAAACCTGTTTCAAATGCTCAGCCCCTTCAAATCACCGCTTGATCTTTCGCGTTCTACATCTTGTCGAGTTGAAAACGCAGTGATGAGCATATTTGGCTGAAATATACCCAGTTAAAAAGTAAAGTATTCCTTCCAGGATCCTTAGTCTTACCGTTTTGATTTTAGATATACTTAGTTGTGTGTAAATTTGCTCCGGACAATGTCCAGTGATTTTGCTGAAGTTTTCAGGGGTCATATGCGGGTTGGGCCACAGATGGTCGCCTGTGAGTTTATTAAAGAACGATCGGATCATTGGTACGGCTGCCGCACGTGCGCAAACGCGAAATTCGTGGTCTTACGGACACGAATTTGCTCAAATTTGTTGGTAGTTGGCGTGTGTGTAGCTTCAAGATGGTCCCCTAAGGGCTTTCCTGGGGGGGGGGGGGGGGGGGGGGGTTCTATTGACCATAGAAAACCGTGTTACCTATGGAGAGCAGGTATCTACAGGAAAATATAATAAACCGTTGTGTCATAATTTATGGCGTTTTTTGTGGATAAAATGACTAACTTGGACGTGATTGCATATGTGGGCACTCCAGGAACTACACCCAGTTGGCATTTCCCCATAGTTTACGGGTTTGCGATTGCGCTTAATCCAAAATCAGTGTACAACCCAAACCAACCGGAGGTCGAAGGAATGAAGGTGACGCAGGAGAGGGGACTCAATTATTTCTCGTATAATAAGCCATCTAACGGCCTGCATCCCGTCATCAGTCTTCCCTATATCGAACAAATTATTGTCTGCCCCTTTGGGGAAAGAGTAATTCACGGAGGAGAAAGTTGTTCACGACTTTTTCGCTCCGGAATTTTTTATGACGGGCAACCCTGGACCCGGATTATTGTAAAATAATAATCGTGAGACCCCTTTCATGAGCACACGGGTAAAAACAATATTCGCTCGCTGAACACAGTATGAATTGGTTTTTCATTTCGTAGGTGAAAGTTGGTGAGGGCCTTAGCTCACTGAAATTTGGTCAATAGAAAGTTTTCTTTTGTCATTTTGTTCGTGGTAACTCAACTTATACAGCCAAAATTAGTTCATGAATATCACTTAAAACACTTGCGGCGGAGTAGTGGAAATCCATAGCAAAAAACTACAGGATAAAAATAGAATAGTCTATTTCCACGTAAACTTAAACTGTAGACCGGTTTCGGTTGTTAAACCATCATCAGTACACATCTAGTTGATGGCTGATTTTTTTTCTACTGAATTCAGTACCAATCTGTGGACCTGAAAATGCACGTCTGCAACAATTTATTATGTTGCGGCATTTATAGTGCAAACGCTAAAATGGTCGGAAATTATAGGCATAGCCAAAATCAGTAGGACTTACTGTTATTTTCCTTTTGTCCTACCTCCTCTCCAATCAGAATGTACCACCCTTCACTTGTATTGTATTCCAGCCAATCAGGCTCCACTTCCCTTTCACTTCCTTGGCCTCAACAGCCAATGAGATTGCACTGCCATTCACCCGAGTTGTATAAATAGGAGCTCAAGTTCCAGTAGTTTCATTTTATTGTGTACTGATGATGGTTTAACAATCGAAACCGGTCTACAGTTTTGTTACTTTACGTGGAAATAGACTATTATATTTTTATCCTGTAGGTTTTTTTTTTAAATAGTTCATGAACTTATTTTTAAATATAATAGGTAGGTACGCAGTAGGTAGGCTGTATACACAATACACATTATTGTTGCGAGTCGATAGGAGATGAACATAGTTCCGGCTAATTCCACGGTTTGCTCAGTTTTTAGGCATTCAATCTCGTTCCGGGTAGAATAACCATAATAATGGGCAGATCGTGGACAAACTTTCAATTGTTCCACGCGATTTACCACACTGGGTAGTTGGGGGTCTCGAGATGATTTTGCGTAGAACCCGAAAATTGAATTTAAAAATTTCTGTCCGTCCGCCATACGCCTTTGCACTGTTCTTAGTTACCATGAACCAGAATTATTAACGAAATTTGGTTTTTGTCCCGTTTGGGGTCTAGTTGGCCCGCGTTTCTGTCAGCCATTTCTAAAGTGTGGAAAATAAGGGCTAAAATGTTCAAAACGCCGTTGCTGGAAAACTTTCGGTACAGTAAAAGGCAGGGGCGTTGCGTCCATAAGGCCATTGGGCCACTGCCCCGGCACCCAAAAACAGTAGAGTAAAAAAGACCAGCCATTCTTCAGTTGGCACCTGAATTTCCCTCCGTACACTACAGCTGCCTACCATTTTTCAATAAGTTCAACGGCCACTCGCCAGATTTCTCTGGCTGTGGATATTCAATATTCTAGTAGAGCATCCATGGTGGTTCCTTAATTTTAGCTCCATAGACCAAAGCGAACACCGGAATCCATCGGAAAAGCGACACTAATCGATGTCCTGCAATCGAAATCGAAACCTACATAATGCTCCTGCAACTGGAAGGTAGGTCCTGGGACCTCGTGTTACCATGGCAACCAAGAAAATTGGCCCGTCCGCGCATGCTCAGTCGTGTAAAAATTTGGTTCGCCACGCCCGCTTTGGGCCCTACCCCCAGAATCTGATTTCAACCCCAAAATCGTTCATTTCACAATCGATTCAATCCCTTCGATTCAATTTGTCATCTCGATACGAGATGCTTCTTCTTCTGATTTGTTTTTGTTGTCTCTGAATCACATTCGCTTTCTCTGTTGAGTCTGTCAGTTTTCAATTTTTTTGCGTCAAATGCGCGTTTTGCGTTCAGTCCGGTTCCGATGACATTTTTGTATTTGTGGTACCTACGTGCGTTTTGCCCTGTTTGCTGTTGGTGGTTTGTGGATTGATCAGTGTCAACACACAGATAACTACCTAGCTTCTAGTCAATAGCTTCTCCATTCAAGTAGGTACCAGCCGACGGGTCATTGTTTTGTTGTATTGTAGTTTACTATATTTTTGTAACACATGAATGCAGTAGCTAATTTGCAGTAGAAATTGTCGACGTTTTCGTACGACGACAGAGTGTTGTATATTAAAAGAGATAAGCTTTGCTGAATATCACTCTATCAGTAAATAAGGGAAGAGTACCTATTGTTGCCTTGGGGTATTTTGTAGACAAATCTGTTGGTTTTGTGTTCTGTTCTGGTGCCCCACCGTTTTCATACACCACACGCAGCTACTGGTAAAAGGAGATCTTTCGTACTTACTACTTTTTCTCATCACGTGTCGAAGTTTTGATTTGATTGGTTTTCAATTATAATTTACGAAAATTTATGTAGTAAAAAAATGAATTTGCAGAAAATCTGTTTTCTGCAGATTAAGAAATGAATTTAAAAATATCCAGTACAAATTTTTGTGAATTGGTTTCTGAAAATGGGATGAGGAAAAGGTTATTTGTTTACTAGGTTTTCTTTTGGGTTTTCTAAGTTGAACTTGTGGAAAATTTTCAAAAGATGAAGCTGAAGATTTTCAAAAGATGAAAAAAATGGATTGTTGAATATTGTCCAGTTCAGGAAGTATTTCATGCATGTGTGAGTGTAATATTTTAATCATGCAGCATCACCCTATAAGCGAATTTTAGAAACATAGCACTTGGAAAGCTTCATCTTTTGAATTTTCCACAAGTGCTATGCTTCTAAAATTCGCTTATAGGGTGATGCTGCATGATTAAAATATTACACTCACACATGCATGAAATATTTCCTGAACTGGACAATATTCAACAATCCATTTTTTCCTAACCCCCCAAGTACATATCCGAATTTACCGTCTTGCCAAGAAACTTACACACATGTTCCCGAAAGGAAATTTAAGGGCTCCTTCAAGGTACAAGGAAGAGAGATAAGGTGTTGGCAGTATTTCAGTAAGTGCCTTCAAACCTCGACCCCACTTCCCGTTTAGTAGCGCAACATAAATCTGAAGCTCGCTGTGGACTGCGCAAGGGGGGTTCCCCCTCGAATTTACCCCCTTTTCAGATAAGGGTGCAATGAGTGTCAATTAACTACCCTTAGGATTTACAACCCCTTGGGCAGTCTACCTCGCCTGAATAGTAATTCACGTTTTCGTGGGCCCCGAATTGCCTTTGCTTCTCCTCCCCCTCGGATCCGCTTTGAAACTGAAGTGCCGTTTAAAGACGGATGGAGAGGGATCGTTTTGGCGTTCACTCCAACGACTTCTCGAATAAAATTTGGAACGACTTAATCTGTATTGATGGGACATTCGTTTCGGAGTCCTTTATAATGCAATGAAGGGTAACTGTTTCTTGAGATACACCAGCGTTGGATGTCCGCCGTTTGGTTTATTTATTACTATATTTTTTACTATCTTTTTGCAGGGCTGTGTACTGTAATAAATTATTCTATGGTTGGTATGAAATATGAAGGACCTTCCTGTATATCCGGTTAACGGATTACCACAAGCTTCTTAAATCTAAATGAATAATTACGATTAATACGATTAATAAGAATCTGAATACGATTATTAAATACGACTAATTTCATAAGCAAATATCCTTGACAGAAGACGGACCAAAAAAATGTACGTGCAGGTACCTACCTTGCATTTATACATGACTCATTTGAAATTGTATGAAACTCGAAATGAATAAAGTCGTATAAGGACTTTTATGAGTAGTGTCGTGGTACCCCTCAAATTCTTATACCACTCCCATGTACTACCTAAATGGTTTAACCAAATAAACGAAGGGAATGACGAGCTGAGCGACGCCGAGGGAAAAGTAGAGGAGTCCCGTCCATCGGCCGCCATCGCTCCTCAACGGTTGTAACGGCCGTTGATGGATGGGGGATGGGTGGAAAGGGGCCTTTATAAGCAGCCCTGCTGGCACAGCTCCTCTTTCGACCTACCACTCTCTGATTTGCGACTTCTCTCTGTCTCTCTCACCGTCTCACACTCTCTCTCTCTCTCCTACCCTTCTCCTTCACTCGATGGGTGACAGCCACTGGTATTCACCTCCTTCCTCCTGGCGCCTGGTGTGGTGATAACCGCGGGGCGCCTTCCTCTCTCCGCCTTAGAACTCGCTGTGGTGACAACCGCGGGGTGCTAATAAAATACTCATAAAGAGCACCTAATACCTGCTGTGCTTATAACCGCGGGGTATTAGTTACCCCTCTCACCCTTCCAACTAACGCCTGCTGTGGTGACAACCGCGGGGTTAGCAAAAGACTCCTGGTATTCACCTCCTTCCTCCTGGCGCCTGGTGTGGTGATAACCGCGGGGCGCCTTCCTCTCTCCGCCTTAGAACTCGCTGTGGTGACAACCGCGGGGTGCTAATAAAATACTCATAAAGAGCACCTAATACCTGCTGTGCTTATAACCGCGGGGTATTGGTTTCCCCTCTCACCCTTCCAACTAACGCCTGCTGTGGTGACAACCGCGGGGCGTTAGCAAAAGACTCCTCCGGAGCACATCCTTCAATCATCCATCCTCATCCAACTTCACCTCATCCAAACTCATCCAACTTTCGGCCTGACTGTCGTAAGTCCACTCACCTGCTTACAAATAGTATAAGGGCAAAAATGCTACTCATATCATATACATATATAGGTAGTGAAGATATTAGTAGCGACTGAGGGACCATATGGGTCAGTGGTTACTCGGAAGGGCGCATCCCTAAAACTCTCACGGAAAGTTGCTATGGATCTGAGAGATCCAAATGAACAAAATAATTTGTTTTTCAAAAATACCAATTTAAAAAAATTAACAAACAATTTTCTTGGTGTATTTATTGGTAAAAAAATCGATTTAGAGAGCTTCATTAATTTTTTGAAGCTTCACGCGGCGAGCGAATTTAGCTTTGAAACTCACTTGAAGTTTGTAGCAGCTGTATTGTGTCTGTTCACATTCTTCGAGGGATAGCGTAATTGTGTGAATTTTGTTGGACATGATATATCGTACACTTTTCCTACTTGTACACCTATCATCATTAGTCACCGCTGAACTAGCCATAAAATTTAATCATAATGTCACACAGCTATCAATAATCGGATCTTACTAAGAACTGAAGAAATCGTGGAATGAAGCTGTTACAGCGTGATAAGGATAAGGTAGCATAAGTGATGTCTCTTTACATGGTTTTTTTTTTTTTAAATATAAAGAGGGGAGAAATGCTTATGCACGAACTGAGAAGATAACCCAGAACAGAGTTGGACTCCTGGTGAGTACTACGCACCAGACCTACCAGCTAAAACCCTAACCTCTTTTCTTATTTTGAGACTGTCCCGGAACTACGCATGTATTACTTCAGGACAGTCTCTTTTATTGCCGTTTCAGTCTCTTTTTCCTTAGATCTCTTCTTTCTTAGTCTTGGTCTTAATCCCCTCCTTCACAAGCTCCGTTGACTTCCTTCTTTACATGGGTGGCATGTTTAAACGTAGTGCTAGTAGGCATACGCATAGGCATCGTGATTCATGGTCCATCCCGTGGTTCTGTTGATACTTTGTCACTACAAAAGCACTTAAATTTGCGCTTTTGGAAGGTAACACGAATGTGAATTTTTTCTCTGTGATCATAAATAATATCAAATGTCAAGTGTGTCAAGATGAATGATAATTGTGGTATGGACGAATAATTCCACAGGAACTGGGAAAATATAATATGTATACCCGATATTCTGTGCGCAAACCCGTTATCTACTTCATCATCGTACATCGCAACTAGATAATCCACAGTACCTATTGCTTCAGTGCGACGGGTCATTTAGCTAGTCTTGTAAAAACTACAGATGTTGTTGGAACTTCAGCAACAGTTTTGTTGTAGGTAAGACCTGCTCTGAATGGCCGTTTCACTCAAATAGTTACGTACAGATTTGACGAAATGGCTACCCTACGTTTGCACCTCACCATTCGTTCGCGCCAATCTTCTTTGCTTGCGCCAATACTCGTTTGCGCCAAAGAAACTATGGCAAGCACCGTACTTTTTAAAAACGCTGCAAATCCCTGCACAACGGTTTATTATTTTGTACAGAATACCCTTCTGTTACATATCACAGCTCTCCGTATAGATAACCCTTTATATTATATAATATGTACTAGTCTATACATATTATGTAGATCGCAGACCCTCCTTAGGTTAGTACCTAACCCCGTACTCGTTACTAGGTACCTACCTAAATCACGAGTTAAATGTTGCTAAAATAATTCTGCCGATGACAAACAGTACTTAAAATGGCAAAAAGAAACGCAAATAATGAAGTTCTGAAGTGAAATTGTTGATGTGGAGTGAAAAAAGTTGCAAACGTACCTACCAACAAACTTCAGCCCCTTCTACGTAGATGGTATAATGAACCGTTGTGTAATAATTTACCATTGTGTAATAATTTACCCATCAATAATACTTCAACGTTTGTTCAAGTTTCACTACCTACCAAGAAACTCCAAAAGAGCCATCATTTTCCAAATGAAATACTCGTAATATCACAGAACAATGATTGTATCTCGGGCCAATTCCCGATTGTTAGCGCGTCCATGGAGATGACATTTGGGCTAAATGTATACAATTCATTCACCCTGCTGTTGAAATACTCGTTACTAGGTACCTTCCTAAATCACGAGTTAAATGTTGCTAAAAGAATTCTGTCGATGACAAACAATAACTAAAATGGCAAAAAGAAACGCAAATAATGAAATTCTGAAGGAAAATGGTTGATGTTGAGTGAAATAGATGCCCCTTCTCAGTAGATCACTGGTTTCTGTGGTCAGTACCTACCCTCTGGTCAAGTATAATTAACCGTTGTGTAATAACTTGCCCATCAATAATACTTCAACGGTTGTTCAAGTTACAAAAGTACCGATCAACAAAATCCAGCCCCTTCTTGGTAGATGAACCGTTGTGTAATAATTTACCGTTGTGTAATAATTTGCCGTTGTGTAATAATTTACCAATCAATAATACTTCAACATTAATTTGTTCAAGTTTCACAAATACCTACCAACACAATCCAATAGTCCATCACTTATCAAATGATATAATATCGCAGAACAACCAACTCGACTTCATACAGCCATCCTTGATTATAATCAGGTGCTCCCTAGCGATGATATCCCGGCCGGATTTATACCGTTTGATTCACGATCGTGTTGACGAAGCTTTTTGGTGCAAACGAACGGCTGGTCGTACAATGCTCCGGGTGGTCTCAAAAAATTGGTTAGCTCAAGACACATTTACTAACGTTAAAAAAAACCATACCCTTCTCATTTCAACCCCTATTTTGAACCCCTTAGAGATGACTGACAGTAACGCCGAGCTTCAAGGACCAACTGGACCCCGAATGGAACCTATAACCCGAATTTCATCAATTTTTTTTTCATGGTAACTAAGAAAAGTGGCCAGTACGGCTTACGGCGGACAGACAGAAATATGTTTATTGCATTTTCGGATTCTACATACCTTGAAACGTAAACCATCAAATTTTGTAGGTGGGGGGGGGGGGGTTAGTTTTTTTTTTTTTAAATGTTCGATTCCATGGTTCATTATTGAAGATAATAAACCAAAAACGCTGCAAAGTCCTTGTCACATGGGTTTATTATTCTATTGGACATACCTACAGAAAGGTTGGCTGTTCATTAATTGTTTCTTTCATGCGTAATAATCGAAATAGCTACTTCTGATGGTTTCCATTAATTTTGGCCCCCAAAACACAAATTAGGTACGCTCTTTTTTTTCTTTTTTTTTAAACTATCATTGATCATTGGTAGTGCCATTTAATCGTCCTGAACCACGTCTTGACACTTTTTCCAGTGTTATTATACAAACTGATGGTGATTTCAGACGATTTCCCAGGTTTTTCACTCATAAAAAATCAATTCTGGGAGCTGAACATTTGGTAGAACTCAATTTTCCACTCTTTGGTCAAAATCGACTTCATATTCGGTCTTCTCGTCCCCAAAAACATAGAAAACGATATCTCAGAAGCTCATATTACCAATATGTTGCTAAAACGTAAAAAGTACCTATTTTTACACACATTTTCACTCATAACACCCCTGGGTATATTCCGATCGGGCTGAAAAGTTTCGGGACACAACTAGGGCCCAAATGGAGCATGTGTGCGAAAGAACGAATTTTTTAGACCGAAAATGAAGCCTGTACACGTGATACGGCGGACGGCGGACGGCGTACGGCGGACGGACATTGCATTTTTGGAATCTATGCACCTTGAAACGTAAAAGAAAAAAGTTTGAGGGGGTGTTATAAAAATTTTTTGCTGAGCGAATACATAGGTGTATTATTCACAGAATAATAAACCAAAAGGAGGAAAAAATAAAACCGTAAGTACTATTTTAGCGTTTAGTACCAGTATACTTATATTTCGATTGCGACGTCATTTAAAACCTAAGTCTTGTTGGAAAAATTTTCTAAAACCTTATTTATTTTAGTTAGCTGCATACTGCAGACTGGTTATGTTGTTGCTTTGTTAGTTGGTGGTATCCTTCAGTAGCGGTTTTTCCCTCTCTTATTACTTACCCCAGATTCCTCGGATCTTGACGTAAGTGGTGGACTGATGTTTGTTGAGGTTGCCATTTAACAGGTGGATGGAAGGTTTTGGGGCATGAAAATCATCTTTAAGGTGGCGATGGTACGACTCTCTGCACCATTTTTGGTCCGCGGTTTTTGAATGTTTGGCTGTTGTGCCTGTATTTCAGGTGGGAAGTTACTTGTAGCACTTACGTAGGTTGGATTCAAAGAAATCGAGTGGCTGGCAAAATTGAACTTGTTGGCTCTATAATTTGCTATTTACTTTCCTAGGATTCTTGAACTTATTGACTCTGTCATTAGCTGTTTATTTACACTGGATCCTCACTTCAACTCTGAAACTGATGGGTTTGGTGCAAATAAATCAACCATCCCAATTTGAGTAGTGCCAACAACTCATTAGATTTGGCGCAAACAAAACGAAACGTTACCTTCCCAACGCGGGTTAGGGCAATCGTAATTGGTAAGCATCGCGCGATCGGGCGATGAGCGATGGTCGCTGCATCGGACGATGAAAATATCAAACTTAACAAAGTAGTAAAGGTGTCCTCTTTGAACCTCGGATGCGCTCGCGCGATGGGGAAGATCGCCCGCACTTGTTTGTTTTGACATCGCATCGCGTACATCGCCCCATCGCGTAAGCAACAAACCTATCCTTTCTGAGGGGAGTGTCCTAATCAGTTCGAGACTTCGACCGGCCAGCGCGACTGCCAAACGCCTCATCGCCTCAAAACAAACCAGTTTGTTTTTCGACGCGCGATCAACAGTATTTGTGCAGTAATGACTTTTGAAGAACATTTAATTAACGAAATTCGTGTGAACCCAATCTTCGACGCTTATTGGTACCTTGAAACTGGTGACTGTGTGGCCGCAGATATAGTCAAAAATGTTGTAACCAGGCTTGCCAGACATACTTTTTAGCGGATTTTCAAAGAAAATGAAGCTATTGCAATGGGTCCAACATTTTCGGAACGTGAATTTTTGAAATTTTTTATAGGCAAATCTGTTTCAGAGCATCCTGATTTATCCCTAGATTGTAACAAAATGTACATGTATTATATATTTAAATTTGTTTATGTGTCACCCCAGACGATATCTTTCCTGGAGTACATGATAAAAATTTCAAAATTTTCGTACTGCCAAACAAAAGGATGAGTCCGAAGATGAGCAATTTAAAAAAATTCTAAGGTGGGTCAAAAATCGATGAAAACTGCTAAAGTCGCGAGCAGTTGATATAAAATCACTGGACGTGGTATGGAATGGTGAGTAAGACAGAAAAAAAATTTCAGTTGTTTTTCTAAAACTGGTATTAAGGGCTAAAATCAATATTAATTCGTGTGGAACGGTGATTCACGACGGAGGGAATATTTCGATGATAAAAACATTTTCTTGAAAAAGAGTGGGTCAAATTTGACTTTGTAAGGGTCAAAAATTGGTAAAAATGGCTAAAAATCACGAATAAAATTATATAATTCTACGAAAAGTGGTATCGTTTCTAGCTATATAATTTGTTTACACAATAGCATGAATATTTTTTGAAAATTCGCTCTTATAGTCACACTGCATGACTGGATTTATTTTTTTTTCTTCAAAGTTTTGTACTTTATTATTGGTTACTGTACTTCACTGTGATAACTTCTATTCTGAGAATGAGAATATTCTTTAAAAAGCATCGGAAAATAAACAAAAACTCAGCATCTACGCATATGAAGGCATTTCCGGCAATGAGAACGGAACTGAGGTGGTCGCGCTATGGCGTGTTTTTCATCGCGCTATCGTCTGGTCGCACTAAATAGGCGATCGACGGGCACATGAATTAGGACAGGCATTTAGATCGCGCGATCAACGCGTGATCGTGCGATCATCGCTGATCGCCCGATCGCGCGATGCCTGCCCAATTAGGACATAGCCTAAGGCTTCGGGCGAAACAAGGAAATTTGACTGATGAACAACAGTGCGACGACGCCGGCCGGCAGGCTACAAAAGATGTAGGGGCCTAGCGGAAAGAAAAAGTGTACATACAATTGTTTGTATATACACAAACAATTGTGTCTTGTTTGAAGTGGTGTTCGTTTACCACGTAAACGTCTCTCATTTCGGTGCCAGATTATCGGTGGTTTCTCAGTCACTCAGATATAAAAACTGTGCTAGCAACGGTGAAATTGTGTAATCGGTCTCCTACGTGCCACGTTCGAGGTCATAAACGCCAAGACAGTCGTCAACGGATTCGTCATTCAACATTCAGTTCAGTAACAATGTTAATTCAAGTAGCAGTTGTAGTTATATTCTCAACAGTGGCGTCGAGTACTGTGAGTAAATATTGTTCAGTAGTTTCCTTTTCCTCTTAATTTTGTTTTTTAGTTCAATTTGTATTTTTTTGTTCGGCATCACAAATCTACCTACGGTGTCAACTGTCATTTTTTTTTTTTTTTTTGGTTTATTATTTTTAATAATGAACCATTGGAATCGAGCATGAAAAAAAAAATTCTGACCCCCCTCAAAATTTGAGGGTTTACGTTTCAAGGTATGAAGAATCCGAAAATGCAATAAAAAAATTTCTGTCTGTCCGCCGTACGGAGCACTTTTCTTAGTTACCATGCAACAAAATTGATGAAATTCGGGTTATAGGTTCCGTTCAGGGTCTAGTTGGTCCTTGAAGCTCGACGTTACTGACTGTCAGTCATCTCTAAGGGGTTCAAAATAGGGGTTGCAATTTTCAGAGCGCCGTAGCTCGAAAACTTTCGATAGAAGGGTATGGTTTTTTTACGTTATTAAATTAATTTGTCTTGAGCTAAAAAATTTTTGAGACCACCCGGAGCATTGTACGTGTAGCCGTTCGTGTGCATCAAAAAGCTTCGTCAACACGATCGTGAATCAAACGGTATAAATCCGGCCGGGGTATCGTCGCAAGGGAGCACCTGATTGTAATCAAGGATGGCTGTATGAAGTCGAGTTGGTTGTCCTGCGATATTATTTCATTTGATAAGTGATGGACTATTGGATTTTGTTGGTAGGTACTTATGAAACTTGAACAAACTTTGAAGTATTATTGATGGGTAAATTATTACACAACGGCAAATTATTACACAACGGTAAATTATTAGACAACGGTTCATCTACCAAGAAGGGGCTGGATTTTGTTGATCGGTACTTTTGCAACTTGAACGACCGTTGAAGGGCAAGTTATTACACAACGGTTCATTATACTTGACCACGAAGGTAGGTACTGACCACAGAAAACAGTGATCTACACTCCACATCTACAATTTTCCTTCAGAACTTCATTATTTGCGTTTTTTCGCCGTTTCAGTTACTGTTTGTCATCGAAAGAATTATTTTAGCAACATTTAACTCGTGATTTAAATAGGTACCGTAAAATGGGGTGACTAAGTGCCACGTTTTGAGGTTTTTTTAAATATCCTGGTCTCAATTCTTGAGCTATTGCGCTGAAATCTTCGGGGGACGTTGCTGAATATCTCAGCCATAGAATAATGACTAAAACAATTTTTTTGGGTCGATAGGGGTGGTGGGAGAAATGCAGGTTTGTGGCATATTTCCACCCCATGGGGTGGGGTGACTATGTGCCACTCCGATTTTGATGTCTCCACCTACTACTAGTCTGGTCTCGTCAGGTGGAATGTTCTGGCGTGTGCCCTGTCGAGCAGAGGGCAGTCAAAAAGATGATCGAAGGTCACTGGCATATCACTAGGGCAGATTGTGCATCTTGGGTCTTCACGAATTCTGTGCAGGTCTGCGTTCAAGTAATCACGCCCGGTGACTCTCGCATATCCATCTGGGAGCCTTCCTTTGCCAGGGGGTCGTCCCTCTCATTTCCCCCGATTCCGCAGTGGGATGGAAACCACTGCAATGCTATCGTAACTCCCTGGTCGAGCACCTGTTCGAGGAGTCTTCTAGTATCTAAGACGTCTCTTATAGTGGTGGGTAAGAGCAGTTCATTTGAGGGACTCAAGTTCAGCTAGTTCACTCCTTGAAAGGAGAAGTTCTTTTGAGTTAGTTCAGTAGTTCATTCCAGTTCCTTTTCGTTTCCAGCCACACGACACAAACACTGAACTAAACCCAACCAACCCTTACCTATTTCTTTGAACTGTCGTTCCGTGAGTAGTGTCCACCCCATCTGAACTAACTCCTATCAGAATAACTCCTAATGAACTAAGGAACTGTCGTTCTGTGGATACTATAAACTCCTCAGTATTAATTCACCCCATCTGAATCCCCTAATGAACTAAAGGCACTATTCAGTGGATACTCTCCTCATGTAGTAAGTGTCCACCGTTCCTATGAACTACAAGAACTAAAGAACTAACTTAGTCGCCTTGTGAGTGAGTGAGTTATGTAACAGTGCGGCTGTTCTCGAGTCGTTTTTTGGTCTGGTGGTGACCAGATCGGTGAGCGGAAGCCTTAACCGGAGATAATCTCGCTGGTGTAGAAGGGGGACTCTCGAGGGTCCACCCACGCTGTCACATGGTAGCACAGCGTGGTTCGGTAGTATGTGCTGAGCACTTCACCATACTCCATCCGCTTTTAGTGGACTTACCAGAAGGATGAGCACAAAGGTTTCCCAGAAGGATTCCTTTACTAACAACCCACCCCTTTGATAATACATACATCTATTGGCTTCCCCAACCCCTTTAGAGTGTCAGTATAATTAAAATATACTGAGCTCATTTGAAGGCGATTGATGCCATGTTCCAATTTACAAGTCCCAGTAGTTGTTCCATCGTAACGATGGAGGTTGATCACCCCTCAGAGGCCCAGATGAGCACTGAACAACAACCTCTGACAACATTATCCGCCAATACTCGTATGTAGGAGCTTTGTTCTCCACCAGTAAATATTATTGAGGATTACGATGGAGCTTAGTCACCTTGAAGTTGTTCAGATGTCGTTTCCTGAACTAGAACTTCATACTACTTTTCATTCCCCCTTTCCCCTCTCATACTTTTGCTACCCAGAAGTATGTCATGTGGGGAGGAGTGTAACAGTGCAGCTGTTCTCGAGTCGTTTTTTGGTCCAGTGGAGACGGGATTCCGTTCTCTATCACACTCTGTCACAGTTACTAGTTATTTAGTTCTTAGTCCATAATGCACAGAACGATAGTTCTTTACTTCCCCTTTCTACATCCAATCGATCTCTAGACACTGGGCTCTTGATTCCTTTACTCTGTGGTCCTAGTGAACGAGCGTTCAGTGAAGTGAATCAAATCGAGGAGTAGTTCATTTGGCGGAGTTTCTTCATGAGTAGTTCAGAGAGGAACTACCCACCTCTTGTCTCTTGACGTCTTGATCCGGTGGAGGTGTTAGCAGAGACACAGTTGCTGCTTGAGAGTCGCAGAGTATCGCAACCCTGGCGCGATGCAGAGGCATAATCTTCTAAAGGCTGGAAGTATCGCATGAGCCTCTCCATCAAAGTTCCTAGTGCATCCGTCCAACTGTTTCCACCAGAGAAAACCCCTGCTCCCGCATTACGTCTGGCTCCCACAGCTGATCCATCCTTGCAGGTAAATCCTCAACCATTCAGCCTCAGGGAAACGGAGATCCATGGTCTCTAGCGGCACGGCCTTTAGCTCAAACACAGGTGAAGGTTGTTTTCTGACTGGAGCTTTAAGTTCGGTGAAGTGCGTGGAGGCGTTGGGTCTTGAGCCGTTGGGAAATGTGAGCTTTGCAAAGGCTCAGTGAGGCCATACTCGTTTTGCAGCTCTCGCACCCTCTAAGGAACGTGCTCTGAGTGGAAAGCCGGGTAGCTGGCGCATAACTTTACAAAACCAGTCAAACCTGTACATCGGGCCATATAGCTAATAGAGAGTTTTTGCAGCACCCTCACGCCGAAACGAACGAAACGAAAACAGTGCTGCGCATGCGCAATTGAGACACCGAACAGTTTGACGAACCGTGACGACGAAAAATACTGGGATCTCACGGTGTCAGCTTTCGTGGTGTTGAGATGACGAAACGTAATTTAACCTTACATCTGTATAATGCTACCTACCTTCTTCTGTTTTCCTTGGAAAATAAATGTCGAGCGTCGTATTCACAGCTGCTTCTTCGCATCTTTCTATGTTAATGCAGACTTGACGCCATGTGTGGACATAGATTTGTATGCACCACAGAGTAAAATGGATGAAAGAGAGGTTAACATAACGTTAGCGTGACTTCACCAGCCGGTAGATGCCAAAGCTGAACGAAAACTGAACCGAAAAAGGTTAGCATCTGACTTCGGTCGTCCTATCCGCCATTTTCCGTTTTGGTGTCGTTTTCCGTTCCGTTTCAGAAACAATATTACGAGTATTTTTAGTAATGAGCCTTTGGAGTCCAGCTGAAAAACTTGTTACTGTTCCACAAAATTATATGGTTAGAATTGAAAAAAAAAAACGCTGCAAATCCCTGCACAACGGTTTATTATTTTGTATAGAATACCCTTCTGTTACAGATCACAGCTCTATGTATAGATAACCCGTCTATATAATATGATATGTACTATTCTATTATATGCATATTATGTAGATCGCAGACACTCCGTAGGTTAGTACCTAACCCCGTACTCGTTACTAGTTACCTACCTAAATCACGAGTTAAATGTTGCTAAAATAATTCTGCTGATGACAAACAGTACCTAACAAAAAGAAACACGCATAATGAAGTTCTGAAAAGAAATTGTTGATGAGGAGTGAAAAAAGTTGCAAAAGTACCTACCAACAAACTCCAGCCCCTTCTACGTAGATGGTATAATTTACCGTTGTGTAATAATTTACCGTTGAGTAATGATTTACCGTAGTAATAATTTACCCATCAATAATACTTCAACGTTTGTTCAAGTTTCACTACCTACCAACAAACTCCAATAGAGCCATCATTTTTCAAATTAAATAATATCACAGAACAACCAACTCGACTTCATACTCCGCCAATATAATCAGGTGATCCCTACCAATGATTGGCCGTATTCACAAATTCCTATTGTGGGCGCGTCTCTGGTTACGAGATTTGGTTTGGATTGTATACAATTTCATTCACACTGGAGTCGAAAATGCCTGTCGGTGCAAACTTCGGGGCCTTACTGTGAACGAACGGCTGGACGTACGATGCTCCGGATGGTCTTAAAAAACTCGCAAGTTCAAGAACTATTTAAAACCGTAAAAATATTTACGTAAAAAAATGGTATAGGCGTTTTGAAAATTTCAACCCCTATTTTGAACCCCTTAGAGATGACTCACAGTAACGTCGAGCTTCGAGGACCAACTAGACGCCGAACGGAACCTATAACCCGAATTTCATCAATTTTTTTTCATGGTAACTAAGAAAAGTGGCCCGTACGGCGTACGGCGTACGGCGGACAGACAGAAATATTTTTATTGCAGTTTTGGATTCTACATATCTTGAAACGTAAACCATCAAATTTTGAGGGGGGGTAAGAATTTTTTTTTTCATGCTCGATTCCAATGGTTCATTATTGAAAATAATAAACCAACAGAAAAAATAAAGAACAAAATTATAAGTAATTTTAAAAAAACTGAAAAAATGGACCACTGTTTGGCCCTTTCCATGTGGAACTTTGAAATTCGGAATGAAAACTCCGATTGGGCCGAGGATAATCCTATACAATCGAGTATGGTGCTCACGTATTTATATATTTTTTATTTTTAAATGAAAGTAGGTTCCATCCTGAGAATTTTGACATCAACCGCACTGTCCTACGATAAGTACTTTCTATGATTTTTCAATTTGTATGATTGTTCAACGTTTGAGTTGTGTATTTCTATGATTTTTCGAAGTTTCCATCAACTCCGACGACATTGCACCCCTCTCGCCTGGGTAGGACAGCCTTGTCCAGTGTTACGAAAGAATTGGTGGAAAATTTAGAAAGTCATAGAAAAATAACTACCTATATGCCGTAGGACAGTGCGTTTGGTGTCAAAGAACTCACAATGGAATCTAGTTTCATTTAAAAAGAAAAAAAATCATATAAATCACTTTTGTGACCCACGCGCATAATTATTATGCCCATTTTATCAAGACTGGATTGACAGCAAGGGGTGAGATGTAGGACTTTTGACTTTTTCAAAACTCCTTAACAGCTCTAAAAAGCTCTCAATATGAGGGTAATTTTCAAATCTGCTTGAATTTTGATTTTGGGAATCTGATACCACCCAGACTACTCACATCGGTACCTACTAGTTTGCGATTTCCGCTTGTGCAGACGCTACTATTGCTGAAATTACGATCCAAATTGAAGAGATCCTAGTTCACAACCCTAAGAACCAGTGAGGTTTTGCCAGAAAATCCCTAATTAATAATAATAATAATAATAATTTCAAGTTAAGAGGCGGCAAATAATTCTTCTTCAAAGGTTTACTATTTGCTGTGTAAATAATCTTTCTATCCAGGTATGCAGGTACGCAGTTCCTAGTTATACTATGTACCAGGTCATTCGTGAACTGCAGTAGACCCAAAGAATTTTTCTTGTACTTGAAACCAACTACCTAACTAACTATTACCTACAGTCTCATTCGACGCGGAATTCCATTGTCTTAAATTATTCTCCTCTCTTACAAATACATGGACGAGATACCTCAACAGCCCAAGCCAACTGAATTATCAAAAACCCCATTTTCATCCCATATTTTCACCCATGAAATCCCCCCTCCTATAGGTGATATCCTCCATTACTACGCTTTCGTCATTTTGAGTGCCGTATCAGGATGAAGGGGCAATCAGATCCAAAACTGTCGCAAACACAAATAGGTAACTGTTTCGAACACTTTATTGAGTCTTTAAGTGACATTAAACAAGTATTTGACAGGAATGACATAAAAACTAGAGGGAAAACAAGGTACTTTTCCGTTTTTTCTGTCTCGTTATTTATCCAACTAGGTGCATAGTAAGAAACATTACACCTTTGCTCAAAGCTCAATCTTGAATCACAAATGAACTTCCGTGTTGCGTTCATACCAAACAGGTAGTAGAAGGAAAACTTATTCACAGACACGAAATTTTAATCAGAAAAATACAGAAAACTGTCAACACTATCAGTAACGTCCAATTATAAAACTAGTAGGTACCTACCTATCACAATCTCGGTAGAATAGAATAGAATAGAAGCTTTTATTTTATTAAACCAAGTCGTTCATTACAAGAACTGGCATTATGAATAACATAGTGATTTTATTCTTAAATCAACAAAAATAGGACCATATGTAAGAGTTTATAATATGAAAGAATATATGAATATATTGTTTTATTCCAATCCTTCATCGTTGAGTTGAAAATTGAACATATCTTTGTAAAATATAGACTACTGAAGTCCGTTAGGTATTGCAATTTTGTCAGCGCTGTTTCTGTCTGTTTTTCTAGTTGTTTGTAATGTTTGTCTTCTGTTCAATATTATTTCTTCTTAGTAATAATTATTTTATTAGTAATGTATTATTTCTTCTTAGTAATAATTATTTTATTAGTAATATATCATTTCTTCTTAGTAATAATGTATATATACATTAATGTGCCTTATGATTCGTTTCATTTTGATCTTCTGTTGTCGGGTATTTTATTTCAGTCCATCTTGCACGCTCTCACTTTCTTGCAGAACGCTCAGATCTTACAAAACGTTCTTGTAGAACGCTCAGATCTAGTAGAACGGTCTTGTAGAACGCTCAGCTCTTGTAGAACGCTCTTGTAAAGCGCTGAGATCTTGTAGAACGCTCTTGTAAAACACTCAGATCTTGTAAAACGCTCAGATTTTGTAAAGCGCTGAGATCTTGTAGAACGCTCCTGTAGAACGCTCTTGTAAAACACTCAGATCTTGCAAAACACTCAGATTTTGTAAAGCGCTGAGATCTTGTAGAACACTCTTGGAGAACGCTCTAGTAAAGCGCTGATATCTTATAGAAAACTCTTGTAGAACACTCTTGTAAAATTCTGAGATCTTATAGAAAACTCTTGTAGAACGCTCAGATCTTGCAGAACACTCTTGTAGAGTACTTGGATCTTGTAGAACGCTCTTGTAGAACGCTCAGATATTGTAGAACGCTCTTGTAAAGCATCGAGATCTTGTAGAACGCTCAGGTCTTGTAGAACGCTCTTTTAAAGCACTGAGATCTTGTAGAACGCTCTTGTAAAGCACTGAGATCTTGTAGAACGCTTAGATTTTGTAGAACGCTCTCACTTTCACCGAGCGTGTGATGTAGTTGTAGAGATCATTAATTCTGCTGCCTGTTCCATCGTCCTCGTTTGTGTCATGCACGGTGGTTATCGTCCTCTGTTTCTTCCACGGTGGATGCTGGAGTGGTATTGCCTGTGTATAATATGAGCTAATGATCTCTGAACTGTTGGTAGAGTTGATATTCTAATTTAAAATGGATAAAGCTCTCCTTTTCTTTTGGCAGGCGAAGCAAATGGCCCTTGTGGTAAAATTGTCTTTACTGTATCCATCATCTGTGGTGCCAAGCTCAGCTGTGCAATTATATTTTCCTTTTGTAAGTTTGTTACTGATCCGTAGTAAGCTTGTCTGCCGTAGTCTAATTTTTTGAAAGCGTGGGTTGTATTGTGAGTTGAGCGTTCGGTATGTCAGCGCTGAGACAACGGTTTTGGAATCTGTCAATCAGATCCTTGTGCTTGAATATTTCGTCCGTAATATTATCCCAATCCACCATCGCATCCTATTGATTTAAAAAGTTGGTCCGTCTTGGTTTATCCGTTTGTTCTTATAAATGCTGATCAAATCATCGAAGCATATTCTAGGCCAATGATTTTAGTCCATTTTTAGAATTCTTAGTATAAAGTTGACTGCTCTCTTGAGTGACAGTGTTGTAAGGGGTAGCCGTCCCATTCCTAATATTAGAAAATATCCAGGCATTCCCTTACTGAGACACGTTACATTTTTTAAGAAGGCCATGTGGACTGTTTCGACTTCATAAGCCCCGTATGTCGGCAGCATGCAGTAGTACTGATTCAACCATGACTTCAAACAATCTGAATTTGGAATCCCAATATTGAACCTTCCCTCTACAACAGAGGACGCCTTTCGTACTTCCTATCGCTCTTTTTCGTTTGGAGGTTCGCGTTTTATTGTTCTCATTGAATTTTCCCAGTCTCTGTCGGTACTTGGACAGGTAGTACATCTAAACAAAAAATAAGAACAAGAAGTCAGTGACATTACAAGACCAGAATGAAATATTAATCAAAATACTGAAAAAATGAGGAATAACCATTCACATTTGTAAGAAGCACAGAACAGAACAAGGTAGCCCTAGCTTCCAATTTGGCATGTTCTGCCACAGTCCATCGGATCCAGGACTCCGTCTCTTCCACCTACGACAAATTTGTAAAATATCTCCTTTGAGCCAGGGTACTTGACACGTGACATTTCCAAACAGAAATAACCTGAATACCTGAACCGTCGCAATTGCCGCTAATACCTTCGTCAGACCGAGGAAGAGAACACTACCTACCATGTTTTATTTATAATAATACGGGCATGCGGGGTATAAAATAAAATATAATGATAAGTAGAAGAAAAAAACAGGTAAAATGTCCGCATATGACTTTGTATGTACTCGATACTGCTAATGCCTGTCATTTTTCAATAGTACTAGAACTCTCCTCCTAACAGCCTCAGGATATTGAAAAAATGAATCTATGTCAGGGCACACGTCCATCACTTGGTTCATCCCACACGGTAACCTGCACATCGGGCGATGGTAGCCGTAGTTTGTCGCTGAAAATGGAACCCAAAAGAGGCTTCCAGAACGTGAACCAAGTCGAGGAACCAGGAAACGCACCATTGATAGCAGTTTGGGAGAGTCCATCTTACCCAGAACCAACTTATGGAAGAAAGATGAGTTGGCCAAACGTATACGTACGGTCCACAGGATTGAGGGTGCTGCATCTTTTGTTGAGCTCATCAAATCTTACAGTCACCAGTTTAATACCAAGCTTGAACCCCGCGTATCTTAGAAACATCCGATGGACTCGCTCAATCTGGTCGATATGGCACTTATAGTATGGACTCCAGACCACCGAGGCCCAAAATAGGGAGGACAAGCGTTTTATAGAGAGTAGTAATGGCTGGAACATAATCGAAATCCCGAGTATTGCGTTTGACAAATCCCAGGACGCGAATCGCCTCGCTGGAGACGGCAGATATGTGCTCGGAGAGTGAAAGCTGGCAATCCAGGAGCACTCCCAAATCCCGCAACAAACTGACTCGTTTCAGGTCTTCGCCTTCAATAGTATAGTGATGAAGATATGGATCCTGTGAACGATGAAACGTCATTACTGAGCATTTAGACGGATTAAGTGCCAGGCCATCTCGTGGGCACCAGAGAAGGACCTATACTTCGTCGAAACAACGATTTAAAGTTTAGATATGTTGCAGTAAGAACCCGAAATCCTTTAAACTAGTTTCAACTAGTCAATACTAGTTGCCACAATGGCCTTTCGCCAGTTGAAACTAGTTTTGACTAGCTGAAGGCTAGTTAAAACTAGTTTTGGCGGATTTCGGGTTTTTACTGTAACAGATAAATGTAAACCTGTTCCTTAGTCGATTCGACGAAGGTCTGAGCGGAGCCCCCCCCCCCCCCCCCGCTACAGTAGTCTCACTACCAGTAGTATTCCAGGGACAAAATTTTAGGGGGTTAAACATTTTCCGAACTGATTACATTATTCAGAGACACAGAATAATAAACCAAATTGATTAATTTCCAAATTAAAAAATTCAATTCGTAATGAAAATCGGATTAATTTGTTCTCAAACAAATTTGAGAAAAAAGGATTTACCTGGAGGAAAAAAGCAGCAAATGAAGTTAAGGTTTCTTTGTAGGTACGCTATTTTAACCTGTGCAACTAGTCCCTGGTTTCGGCTTGTAGATAAATATATTGGGCAGTTCAATGCATGTTTGTGCTTGCGCAGACGCTGTATTAATCCACCTTATGGATGACTATTGTGAGGAGGAGGAGGATGCAGACCCTGTGTTGAAATACTCACACTCAGACCCTGTGTTGAAAACTATTTTCAAGTTTTCTCAGGCTGTGATTTACTTACAGTTTTGGAAAAAATTGTAAATTCAATATATCAGTTGGAAATAACCCCAACGTCAACCGATCACAAAAATTGATCAAATTTGAACAAAAATAAAATTTTAAATTGGGCCAAAATGTTTTTAAATGAAAATGCCTTATGTAGGGGGATTTTCGGAAGGCTAGTAAATCATGAAATTCAATGAACGCAGTAATAACTTGTAAAATGAGCGAGCAAAATTGTTAATAAACTTCAACGGTTTTTGAAAAAGGGCGTCGAAATAGGGGTTTCGGCTTTAGCCACTCTCTGGCGGCAGGTAGTGAAAGGACAGCTGCTGGTTCTTATCATGGATGCTCCCCCCTATACTATCCATGCGTTCTGTCCTTGGAGGTTATTTTCAATGTCCTTGGTCAGAGGGTGAATGGGGTGTTGCAGCACTCCCAAAACGAATTGGCAACGCTGTAATGACGGGTTGGGAAGCTTTCCTCCAGAATATTAGGTTCTGAGCTATTGCTCAGCCTCCCCTCCTTCCTCATCAAAGCCAACCTCCTCTTCTGCTTGGAAGTCAGCTTTGCTTTTTCTTTGTTTTACTCATTTACCATCCTACTTTTCACAAGGGTGGGTGAAAATGGTTTAAGACAATAGATACGTAGGTACTTATCTTTACAGTATTTGGAGAAAGTGGGGAAGGGAGCCAAAAATGCATCACATTGAGGTAGCGTGGATTGAGGTTGGATTTTCCCAATTATTTTGAGTACCTAATTGCCTAATTAAAGCTACACTCAACCATAAAAGTTGTTGATTCTTCATAGCTACCTACCTTATCAGTTAAGGTAAGTACTTATATCAATTAAATGTTTCATAATTGGACTAAATTCAGCAAAAAATAGTGGAAGATAGTTTGAAGTTAGGTAAACAATTATTTGAAAAATAATTCGCTAGGTAGATCAAAAGTTGACGCCACAATCACTAAGTACCTACTTAAATTCATTTGAGGAAGTATAGGTGGGTAGGTAATAATTTTCTTCATTTTTCTCGAACTTGTTGGTTGGGTAGGTACCTACATAATATTATAGGTCTGCCCGTACTTTACTACTTAAGTAGCCATTTAAATCGAACAAAATCATTTTGTTGAACCATATTGTAACTACCTACCTCACATCAAAGAATGTGAGAACAAGAACTTCTATCCCTCCACATAGGAAACGTATTCTCACACAAACATCCATTCCAGGTTCTGCAAGGCTTGTTCGCTATCTCAAACATCAAGGATAACGTGCATGAATTGAAGAAAACTCTCGACGACTTTAAAGTAAACATGACGGCACAAGTCAGAGTGTGAGTATTTCTTACTATCCAGAAATCATTTTTTTTTTATACATAGCATTTCATGATGTAGAACGTAGAACGTGATGTAGAAAGTGTGTCTATCGAATAACCGCTGGGATTATTCTCACTCAACTAAAGACACTGAATATCATCAAAAATGTTTCAATGGAAAAAGCTTCAATGGTGGAAAGCTTTTCAGGCTCATCATTAGTAATCAAAATGTTAGCCAATAAACATTTTTAAAAAAGGTGCAAATTATTACGCAACGGTTTATTATTTACCTGCATAGATACCCACCGCCGTACGCCGTACTTCGCACCGTACAGGTAAATTGTTACACAACCGGTAAATTGTTCCACCTGTACAGGTAAATTGTTACACAACTGGTAAATTTTTAGACCTCTACAGGTAAATTGTTAGACCTCTACAGGTAAATTGTTACACAACGGTTTATTTTTGCCTTAACTACAAATAATTAACGATAGAATGATTGAATCCCGCGCATTTGTATGAAACTTAATTCCGGGGCCGGCTCGAGTACTAGATTTAGGGCTTTTCTGTGGTGGTGGGGGGGGGGAGGTCTAGGGTATTGACCACAGAAAACAGTGATATCTATACATCTATACAGGCATCTATACAGGTAAATAATAAACCTTTGTGTAAATATTTGCAGCGTTTTTAAATTATGGAATACTCGTTGTACGCTCTGCGATATCGATTTTCACTTAGTCCTAAAACTCAGTACACCTTACCTACTTACCTATACCTTGTTGTTCTGTACCTTAGTATAATTATGATTGCTGTTCTATACCTTAATATAATTATGATTCAAAGATTTCTTTATTGCAGCTTGCAGGATTCATTATGGGAGAATCGAAAGGAGGGTGAACCACCGGGAAAACACACGAACCGCACCATCTGCCTCCAGTTAGAAGTGCAGCAGGCTCGTATGGAAATAAATAAATTGCTAAACATGGTCAGTTATGTACTTTGATGTTATTGGCAAATTTTTGTGTAATACCGTAAGTATTTCCTAGTTTATTTAGTAGAAAGTTCGCCTAGAAAGGAAGGCATTCTTGGTTGTGGGTTTGATGGTGAGATATAAGTCCGACTTGTCCAAGTGTTTCCAACTTATATATGCTTCATCAGGGTTGTAGTACCTATTTAGTGTTCATTTAGATGATCGTTTGTTATTCTTAAGCCTGCGTGGTTTATAATAGGTACTCGGTCAAGGTAAGCTAAGGTATTTGAAGCACAGCTCTGAACTTTTATCTAGCCGCGTCACAAGTCGTTGATTTCTTGTAAAGTTCCATCTTTTCAGTTCAATTTTGACTTCAGTGTACCGGAGACAGCTAATTAAAGTTGATGTAACAATGGTTGTATCTACCTACATTTTCTCGTGGTTTTAGGTGCTTCCACTTTACGTTTGATCTGTTAATAGTACCCACCCAGGTGTTTTAAAATACATAACCTGTTTCGTGTGGAAAATTAAGCGAGAGAAGTGAAGCACATGAGACTTCAACTACGAAAATGAATTAATGAAAACATGCTTTTATTGCTGAATAATCGCGGTCATTTTGAACCGTCCGATGAGTTTGCCTTAATTTTACTTAAATACTCAATAAACTATAAAATATACTAATTATTATTTACAGCAATCTTTCTAGAAATTTCAACCACAATATTATTTACAAAATTAAATTAAAGATAACATCCAGTCAAACTCAGCTAAAACCGTATTCAATTATGGCAGCACGGAGCCATACCGGATCAAAGTTAGATTGCCGGACTTGATAATATGATTTCAACTACAATGTACCTAAGTATACTTTCCTGGCCAGTACACCTGAGAAGAATACAGAGCTACATCTGAGCTACATTGGTACTAAATCCCTGATGAAGCCTAAATAAGGTAAAAAGAATTTGATGCGGGACCATCTGCGTTCCAACACGCGCGTACCCTCAAAATTTCAGCTCTCTACGACTGTTTTTCGCGTAGTTAGAAGCGTTACTAGGAAATGGTCAACATTTCATGTTCGCACATGCGCAGAAGAAAGTTACCGTACGATTCCAATAAAATTCATAGGGAACTATTAAATTATTATTCCTGATCGACCCTCCAAGTTTGAAATCATTTCAACGATATAAGGTAGTTATGGGCGTTTCAAGTATTTCACGTTTGCGCATGCGGAGACGGAAGTTACAGTACTTTTCAATGATTATGGTATGGGACCATCTACGACACAACCCCCACCTACCATCCAAATTTCAGCCCATTTCGACCATTATTTCGGGTAGTTATGGGCGTTACAAGGAATTGACCCCAGGCGGACAGACAGACACGGAACCAAAAATGTTTCTTGATGTCGGAAATGTAAAATGGAAGTGGAAATTTTCATTTTGGACGAATTTTTTTTTTTTAACTTATCACGAATCCAAGACTTTCCTACCTTCAGGTAGTGAGGAAGCAAAAAGTATAGGTACTATACCAATTAAAAATTATAATATTATAATGTTAATTAAAAATTAACACTATCTAGTACATAGTATCTTACTTTCTTGCGGTATCGGAACGTCTCTGCTCTGCTAGATTAATACAGAACTGATCAATTGAAATTTCAGCTTATCGAAGGTGAGAAGAACATGTTGATTGCCGCTGAATCGTCTCTAGTCAACATAACAGTCCCAATGGCCGAGTCCGACCTCCAACAACTCCACAACCTTTGGGGCTCGCTGAGCGCTCATGGAGAATCCAGGGAAACTATTCGATCGGAAATGGAAAATTTCGCTGAGAACCTGAAGAATCGATTTCGAGACGTAAGAAGAACCTGTTTTACACCGCAGCCGGAAAATATTACGGAAAGCGTGAGGAAGGAATCTGATGAATCTCAGTTGTCTACCAACATTATTTAATGCAATATCAAGGGTTTGCGATGAGCGTAAATGGGTGTTGAAAGTTCCGGTCATGCAGCACGACCATGTGAGTGAATTTTATTTGGCAGCTCTCAGCAACTTTCGAACCCCAAAAACTCAAATTTGACCCGATTTTTGTTTTTGAAAGCTTGTCGAACATTTCGTTTGCTTTTACAAAAATATTCTAGCCAAACCTGTCGTTTATTTACTATGTACTCAAGGACACATGATATCGTCCAGATGGATATCTACATAGTCATACAGGTATACTCCATCTAGGGACGAAACAAATTTCAAAATGCATATAGTTAGTAACAATTTTGGACCCATTGCAGTGGCGCATTTTCTTCGAATATTTGCATAAAGAAGTTACTGTGATGTCACTGCGCCGGTCTAATTAATTTTTTACCTACCTAAATTAGGTAAAATTTAGCTAATCAGTTACCTATATTAGGTAAAATTTTACCTAATTATTTTAAGTTAAAAAAAGCTACCTAAATAGATTAGGGAGCTTAAGCGACAAATTGACACTTGTGTGTAATTATTTAGCATTTTCAGTCGATTGAGTTAAAACTGCAAAATATTAACCCATACGCATCCGTCAACATGTACCTAGGTATTCTTACGTTTGTATAATTTCATGTAATATTTTTAATTGTATTCGAACTGTTACGCTAATAAAAGTTGTGATTTCCGTGGTTGTGTTAATTAGAAGAATCACGTCGTTGACCTTGCTGGAAGTAATCATCGGTAGGTAGGTAGAGAAAGTTGACTGAGGAATGTCACTTTTCATTCCTCACCCTCCATAATGTCATTATTACCATTTAACGTCAGTTTAGTGTTGCTTTTATTGGTTTATTATTTTCAATAATAAACCTTTGGAATCGAGCATGAAAAAAAAAAAAATTTAACCCCCTCCCCCCCTCCCTCAAAATTTGATGGTTTACGTTTCAAGGTATGTAGAATCCGAAAATGCAATTAAAAAATTTCTGTCCGCCGTACTTAGCACTTTTCTTAGTTACCATGAACAAAAATTTACGAAATTTGGTTTATAGGTCCAGTTCGCGGTTTAGTTGGTCCTCGAAGCTCGGCGTTACTGTCAGTCATCTCTAAGGGGTTAAAAATAGGGGTTGAAAATTTTAGAACGCCGTAGGTCGAAATAGAGGGGTTTTTTTTACGTTTTTAAATTGATCTTGAACTAAAGAATTTTTTGAGACCACCCGGAGCAGTGTACGACCAGCCTTTCGTTTGCACCGGAAAGCTTCGTCAACATGATCGTGAATCACACGGTATAAATCCGGCCCAGATAATCGCTAGGGAGCACCTGATTATAATCACGGATGGCTGTATGAAGTCGAGTTGGTTGTTCTGTGATATTATTTCATATGATAAGTGATGGATCTATTGGATTTTGTTGGCAGGTACTTTTGAAACTTGAACAGCCGTTGAAGTATTATTGATGGGTAAATTATTACACAACGGTAAATTATTACACAACTGTACATTATAGTATCTACGTAGAAGGGGTATCTATGGAGGTAAATTATTACACAACGGTTTTTTATTTGCCTTATGGTTCATGAATTACTACAATTAAATAATGACTGAATTATTGAATCCCACGCCCGATTGATGGCTCTTGGATTTTGTTGATAGGTACTTCTCCAACTTGAACTAACGTTGAAGTATGATTGAGTAAATATTAATACAAAACGGTTTATTATACTATCTACGCAGAAGGGGCATCTGTAAAGGTAAATTATTACACAACGGTTTATTATTTACCTTATGCTTCGTGAATAACTGCAAATAATTAATGATGGAATTATTGAATCCCGCGCATTAGTATGAAACTTTAATTCCCGGGCCGGCTCCAGTACTCCACTTAGGGCTTTCCTGGAGGGAGCTCGAGGGTATTGACCACAGAAAACAGTGATCAACGCAGAAGGGGCATCTATCTTTACAGGTAAATAATAAATAAACCGTTGTGTAATCATTTGCAGCGGTTTTTTTTTCACTTATACTTAGTAGAAAATCTTAAGACCCTAGTGAATGTATACAAATCTTTTCTTAATAGTTTAGTACCGTTTCGAAGGATTTGTACAGTTACGCGAAAGAAATGCATTAGGCATGTAAACTACTGGTTGACACACGATGGTACAGTCTTCTTGTTATTGTCCTCATAGGCAACTGTCGTCGTGGAGCGTTAAAATTATCCTTTGACGTGTCCTGAGAGTTTTAGAAAGGTATTTTAGGAAAAAATTTCATTGTTGGGCGAAGTTAAAACTGCGCTTTTCCGTTTCCGAGTGATTTCTGCCGTTCACCGCTAGAACAGCATTCTTCAACGAGTGAGATGTTTTTCGGTGTTTAACATAACAACACATTTCCTCTGGAGTCACAGAATTCTGATCAGTTTTGAATACCAACCAATTATGGGTAAGCACGTAGGTATTGTACATACCCATCTACCTACTCAATCTCTACAATTTTTAAAACCGCCGTCAGTCAATAAGCAAGTTAAGAACATCTATTAATATTATCAAATTTTGATCGGATTTTCGCGACATGCTCCACTAACATAATTTAGGTGACGTAGTACCTAGCTCTTTTGTCCACCAAAAAACCAAAGAATTTTGCTGTACCTAGTCAATGAATAATATATTGAGTTTTGTTTATTGTAAAAAAATTCCATATTTCCTCAGAACTCATTCAAATAATAATTATGATTATTTTTATTAACTTAAAAAAAATTAAATTCAGTACCTACCAACAATAACGAACGAATTATCAAGTATATATCTACTGATAAATATTCGGATTTCCAGTCATGAAATTTAGTATTTGCTTCGTCTTGTTTTGTTCTGTATCATAGTACTAGTCATATCACCTTCTTTAATGCATAAATATTATGAACATCCTGTTATATTATGGAACTCTGTGAAAGTCTAGAAATTCTATATCACTGTTTACACCACATTGGTTCGGATTCTTCATAATTATCTAACACCAGTGCGAATCCGTCTAAACTGTAAACAAATGAAATATTATTGTGGTTTTAATGAGTCACTCTGAGGTTTCATTCAACTGACACTTCAGTGGGCCCAAAACTTGTCTGCAGCTAACTTACTGGTAAGTAATCAAAGTCTTTGGACAGTAACTATACCGTCAAATGAAGTTATGTGAAGGTACGGTATCTCTATGGGTAACTTCCAGACAAGAGGCATGAAGGTGATGTAAAAGTACGTTCAGGCGTTAAGAGCGTATTTGTTTATGGAGGTAAAGTGAATGATTTAGATGATGCAAACACAATTCTTGTGGACACAAAACAGACAGCAGCTTCCGATCCCGTCATATTTTCCCAGTTTTTCAAACTCTGATAGATCTGCGCGTTGATGGTTTTGCAGCAGCGGCAGCAATTGGAGAGCACTTGGTAGAAATCGCCAGCTTGAATTCTTCAAGTTGTTGGAGCACTCCGGTTTTGAGGGCCATAATCATTTTGTTCATTTCGTTCCTGAAGTTCCCGTCTTGGCTCACGGAAGTCCACAGTTTATCGACTTCTTCGGCACCGAGGTTCTCGACGGTAGCCATAGTGTCCATAATTCTTTTGCTTTCTTCTTCCAAAGCCTGAAATCGGAGTTTACTGGATTTCACACATACAATGTTCGGTCATCACATTCAAGGGCTCTGATGTAAGCGATTAAAAATGCAAAACTGATTTTGCCCATACCTGATATACATTTTTGTCATATGTGTAATTTAATTAGTACCTACCCAAGGTTCCCATTCTATGCGGAAGTACGCTGATTATGTACTGGTTTCCAATGCCAACACCTATAGCTTTCTCTTTAGTTTTCTAATTTTTATTACAAATAAATGTGTTATGATTTTTTTCCGACTTACCACTTTCACTTCTTGCACCAATTTGTCCTCGATAGGAGTAACTCCATCATGAACACACGTTTTCAGAGCCTCGCTGACTTTCGATGCTCGAGATTCCAGATCTACCAAATACCTGGCATCAATGATTAAACACATTAGGTGATCAAGTCATATTAAGTTTAAACATAAGTTTCGCCAGAAACTGACTGATTGAAAACACATTTCCATGATGTTGAAACATATCCACGTACCTATTTTGTATAAAGTAAAGCAAATGCTGGGAATTTTTATACAACACCTAGGAATCGCACACTATGCCTGCCTTTCTTCGGTTACGAACTTACAAAATTTCATCACATTTTCGTCGCTAGATATTCTCCGCTTCTTCCTACAAGCTCTCACTGTGTTTTTCAGACCGTCCTTGTTCTAGTGGATATTTGTTAAAATGGCGATCAATCCTTACAGTATAACTGGACGGCTTTAAACAAAAAACAGTAAGCGACAATAGTTGATTTTCCAAAAACTCTAAATTTTTGGAAATGCACACCCGTTTACAGGAGTTGTTTTGGTATCAGATAGGTGAAGGTTGCTATCCACCAGATTACTGGGCCAAAAACTTCAAAAAATGAGCCTACGTACCTTTTTAGAGCTTATCTGGTTATTGCAAAACCCAGAATGAATAAAAATCTGAAATGCAAATACCAGGTAAACGCCATTAGTTTTTGTCGCCTGGTTTTTGCAAAAATGTTGAACATTAAAAACCAGGCAATTCGCTAATGCACTTAGAAAATCGTCGATCGTCGCTTACCAGCTAACTGACAAAGCTGTAAGAGTTTACGCAAATGACAGGTAAACGGCACAAAATGTGATGGTTACCTGAAAATTGAAAAACTGGTGTCACAATATTGCTGTATTTGGCGGTTAAGACCGGCTTTTTAAAAATTGAAGAATGCCCGACTAGGCGAATGTCGCTTAACTGTTTTAATTATATGAAGCAAAATATTGAGATGTAAACTATAAAACCCACTCCACATCGATCTTGACGAGCTGAATCCAACCATACCAAAATCAATGTCGGAAAAATGTCGCTTACCTGGTTTTCACATTAAGCCGTCCAATTATAATACATTTCCCTGGAAATGATTGAGTTTTTCATTAAAATGGAGCATCCACACCGCTCATCTACGGAGAATTGTGATGTAATCCATGAACAAGTTGGTACGATCGTATGAGACACCTATTTTATAATTCGTACCTACTTATAACTCGCAGTACTTATTATTACACTTCCCACTTATTTTAAAAAGTTTGTGAATAGTGTTATAGTGTTATAGTCCATCTCTCTGACACTTGGGAGGATAAGGAATCCATTGGTTTAGGATAAGAGCGCTATAACATTATTCACAAACTTTGTGTGGCATACTTCACTGGAGCTTAACACAATAGTCAGACGCTGATGTTGGTCACTCACTTGTGAATGTTTTCATCGAACTGATTTTCAAGACCAACCAATTGGTCGTGGTAGTAATTCAAAATGTAGCGTATCGTAATGACTCCAAATCTCATTTCTGAGGAGCATTTCACCTGTAAAAGTAATCAAACGTTTCCAAAGGTATTTTGTCTATCGTAATAATCGAATGGAAATGTTACCAGTTAACATAATAATTATATTTATTAATAGATGTATCAAAATACTCACGAATGCTGCGAGAGAGGCTAACAGAATTGCGTATTTCATCATGTTGATGGAAGTGGCAAATGGAAACAACGTGTTATTCCATGTCGTGTTATACCGAATTTAATGTTTGTATACTCCTTTCAAATATTTGTGTTTCATTCAAAGCTATGACGTGGTGCCCTTTCATGCATAAAGGATGTCACTTTAGAGCAAACAGCTACAGTCATGATCGATGAACGGAATCAATAAACTATCAAATGGAATTTTGTAGGAAGAGAGGCAAATTCAAAGGCGCGAAAGGCGTAATTTCTTCGTTACCTTGATAGGTGGGGTTTCTACTCCAGAGGAGGTTCGACAGTTATAACTGTTATTGTTCTTCGGCAAAAACTAACTGCGATCCGCAAAATTAAATTGTGGTCGACGACACGAAAAAGGGCACTTCGATTCCCATATTGTGCAATTGATCGAACAAGTTGATTACGAAGAAAGTTTATTACCGTGTAATGATTCCCTGTAATGATCACCTTATCGATACCACAAAGGAATTCGATACTACGGGGTATGTTACTGAACTTGAGTGGTTTTCTGTAGTATTTCCCATAAGTATAATTCCATCTATTCATTTGTTGGATGATATATTATAAATTAGCAAATAACAAACTACATGGAGTGACGTAAAACCCCTTGTAGGACATTATGTTTTTTGCTTCCCCACTACCGGAAGGTAGGGAAGCCTTGGATTCGTGATTGAGTTTAAAAAAAAAGTATCTCCTACAAAATGAAAATTTCCACAACCATTTTGCTTTTCATACATCAAGGTACATTTTTGGTTCCGTGTCTGTGGTCAATTACTTGTAACGCCCATAACTACCCAAAATAATGGTCAAAATCAGCTGAAATTTGGAGGGTGGGTGCGGGTTGAGTCACAGATGGCCCCACACCAAAATCATTGAAAAAGTACTTTCGTACGCGCATGGTAAACGTGAAATACTTGAAACGCCCATAACTACCTTCAATGTCGTTGAAATGAGTTCAAACTTGGAGGGTTAATCAGGAATAATATTTTGATAGATTCTTCTGAATTTCATCGGAATCGTGCTGTAACTTTCGTCTGCGCACGCGTGAACATGAAATGTTGACTGGCCACTTCCTTGTAGCGCTTCTAACTACGCGAAAAATAATCGTGGAGTTGAAATTTTGAGGGTACATGCGGGATAGATTTGTAGAATCATCAAAATCGTACCGTAACTATCGTCTGCGCATGCGCAAGCGTCAGATCCTCGCAGCGCCCATAACTGCTCTGCAAATCATCGTAAAGCGGTGAAATTTGGAAAACAGATGGAGGTGAGATGTTGGGTGGTCTCAAATGCATTCCATCAAGATCGATATTTTACGAACTGACTCTACACGTCCATGTTACAATAAGTGAGGAAGCTTGCTGCCCACCCAACTTGGCAGACGTTTTTTGTGTGTGTTCTTTTGACCAACGAAAGGATCGAAGGGAGGGGACTGGTTGACCAGAAAAATTCGCTCAGATTATATTTTAGATATTCACAACTACCAAAAACTCTCAATAACAGTGCAACACAATGAATAACTGTGTTTCAGTTCGAAGAGCTTTTTAAATGGTAATAACCCATGGTACAACAATCAGTTGATGATTGTGCTTCGGTACAACGGCCCTCTGACCTATTATAAATATCTATTAAAGGCATAACAACTCGAAGCCTTTAATTATGGGGCGATAAATTGCTCGATAACGAACGAACAGAGAGGCAACGTGTGCTGAAAAATGTTTTTCCACGAGAAGCTTTTCTGAAAATGAACGTTATTTTCCCTAGCCTGATGTCCCAGCTCTTCCAGACTCTCCAAGTTGATTTTCAAGATTTTTGAGTTGTTATTTATTTTAACTGAGGAAGGTATAGATAGTAACCCAAGTCTCTTTATAGGTAGTAAACCAAAACTTTTGGTTTATTATTCTGTGAATAATACAACTATGTATTCGCTCAAAATTGTTTCTTTTCCGTTTCAAGGTGAGTAGATTCCAAAAATGCAATGTCCGTCTGCCGTACGCCTTATCACGCATACCGGCTTCATTTTCGGTCTAAAAAATTCATTATTTCACACACATGCTCCATTTGGGCCTTATTTGTGTCCCGAAACTTTGCAGCCCGATCGGAATATACCCAGGGGTGTTATGAGTGAAAATGTGTGTAGAAATAGGTACTTTTTGCGTTTTAGCAACATGTTAGTAACATGAGCCTTTGAGGTATCGTTTTCCATGTTTTTGGGACGAGAAGACCAATGAGTGGAAAATTGAGGTTCTACCAGATGTTCAGCTCCCAAAATTGATTTTTTATGAGTCAAAAACCTGGGAAATCGTCTGAAATCACCATCGCTTTGTATAATAACACTAGAAAACGCTGCAAATCCCTGCACAACGGTTTATTATTTTGTATAGAATACCCTTCTGTTACAGATCACAGCTCTATGTATAGATAACCCGTCTATATAATATGATATGTACTATTCTATTATATACATATTATGTAGATCGCAGACCCTCCGTAGGTTAGTACCTAACCCCGTACTCGTTACTGGGTACCTACCTAAATCACGAGTTAAATGTTGCTAAAATAATTCTGCCGATGACAAACAGTACCTAACAAAATCTCCGCCAAATTTCCTATTGTGGGCGCGTCTCTGGTTACGAGATCTGGTTTGAATTGTATACAATTTCATTCACACTGGAGTCGAAAATGCCTGTCGGTGCAAAATTCGGGGCCTTACTGTGAACGAACGGCTGGACGTACGATGCTCCGGATGGTCTTAAAAAACTCGCAAGTTCAAGAACTATTTAAAACCGTAAAAATATTTACGTAAAAAAATGGTATAGGCGTTTTGAAAATTTCAACCCCTATTTTGAACCCCTTAGAGATGACTCACAGTAACGTCGAGCTTCGAGGACCAACTGACGCCGAACGGAACCTATAACCTGAATTTCATCAATTTTTTCTCATGGTAACTAAGAAAAGTGGCCCGTACGGCGGACAGACAGAAATATTTTTATTGCAGTTTTGGATTCTACATACCTTGAAACGTAAACCATCAAATTTTGAGGGGGGGTAAGAATTTTTTTTTTCATGCTCGATTCCAATGGTTCATTATTGAAAATAATAAACCAAAAGTGACAACACGTGGATCAAGACGATTAAATGGCACTACCAATGATCAAAGATAATTTGAAAAAAAAGGAGCCTACCTAATTCGTGTTTTGGGGGCCAAAATTGGTGAAAACCATCACAAATAGCTATTCGAATTATTTCACGAGAATGAAACAATAAATGAACAGCCAACATTTCTGTAGGTATGTCCAGTAGAATAATAAACCCATGTGACAAGGATTTTGCAGCGTTTTTTATGTAATTCACGAGTATCGATAGATTCCTTTTCATGGGCCGGGTCTTGCTAGCGGATTCTGGTACGTTTTTTAGAACTTGGATACATTTTTTGAGCCTCCATTTCCCGTTAGTAACAACTGAAATGACCTTTATTTTCTTCGACCACTTTTTTATGCCAGACTTAACGGCTCAGTTACGATACCAGTGGAGTCCAAGGGAGATAAGAAATAATCTGCAGGAACTGGAGTTCTCTACCTGTAACTTTGTATATGAAAACATCCAAATTAAATGGCAAATTCAAGGAGGCAGAAGGAAGGTGTAGTACAAAACGCCCCGGAGTGGTTTGAAAAGATGGGATCTACGGCCGTAACTTAGCGCTCCCGGGGTCCGTCTGTCCACATTGTGCGCGTCTGTGCCTGAGATAGCCAACTCCTAACTGTACGCTAACTTCGCACGCTTCCCGACCCGAAACGGATGAACTATCTGTTGGCCGGTCTGCTCGAAGCTCTCTCGGAACAGATTAGGCGGAAGGCGGGTCCCTGCAAATGCGGCTGATTACCGATCGGGGACACCGGCGAGGCTAAGTGTTTGCATACAGGCTTTGATGGGCCTATCGTTGTACCGTTGTGTACCGGGAGGAAGTTGCATGGGCATTCTGAAGTATGCAAATGGGCAAATGTCGTGTCTACTTACCTGAATATCGCGAAACCCTCCAGTCGTTATTGTATGTGGGCACCGCACAGCCACAGTGTCTGTTCCTAATTTGTGGGAAGTCCAGGGAACCAGCGATTTGAAAGTTTATATGAACGCAGGGGGGTCTATTCTGTCTAGCTGGCAATTTCCAGTTTGCATACAAATGATGAGAAAAACGCTGCAAAGTCCTTGTCACATGGGTTTATTATTCTACTGGACATACCTACAGAAATTGTAGCTGTTCATTTATTGTTTCTTTCATGTAAAATAATATATATTGGTTTATTATTTTCAATAATGAACCATTGGAATCGAGCATGAAAAAAAAAATTCTTACCCCCCCTTAAAATTTGATGGTTTACGTTTCAAGGTATGTAGAATCCAAAACTGCAATAAAAATATTTCTGTCTGTCCGCCGTACGCCGTACGGGCCACTTTTCTTAGTTACCATGAAAGAAAATTGATGAAATTCGGGTTATAGGTTCCGTTCGCTGTCTAGTTGGTCCTCGAAGCTCGACGTTACTGTGAGTCATCTCTAAGGGGTTCAAAATAGGGGTTGGAAATTTCAAAACGCCTATACCATTTTTTTACGTAAATATTTTTACGGTTTTAAATAGTTCTTGAACTTGCGAGTTTTTTAAGACCATCCGGAGCGTCGTAGGTACGTCCAGCCGTTCGTTCACAGTAAGGCCCCGAAGTTTGCACCGACAGGCATTTTCGACTCCAGTTTGAATGAAATTGTATACAATTCAAACAAAATCTCGTAACCAGAGACGCGCCCACAATAGGAAATTTGGCGGAGATGAAATCATTGCTAGGGATCACCTGATTATATTGGCGGAGTATGAAGTCGAGTTGGTTGTTCTGTGATATTATTTCATTTGAAAAATGATGGCTCTTTTGGAGTTTGTTGGTAGGTAGTGAAACTTGAACAAACGTTGAAGTATTATTGAGGGGTAAATTATTACTATGGTAAATCATTACTCAACGGTAAATTATTACACAACGGTTCATTATACCATCTACGTAGAAGGGGCTGGAGTTTGTTGGTAGGTACTTTTGCAACTTTTTTCACTCCTCATCAGCAATTTCTTTTCAGAACTTCATTATGTGTGTTTCTTTTTGTTAGGTACTGTTTTTCATCGGCAGAATTATTTTAGCAACATTTAACTCGTGATTTAGGTAGGTACCTAGTAACGAGTACGGGGTTAGGTACTAACCTAAGGAGGGTCTGCGATCTACATAGTAATATGTATAGAATAGTACATATCATATTATATAGACGAGTTATCTATACATAGAGCTGTGATCTGTAACGGAAGGGTATTCTATACAAAATAATGAACCGTTGTGCAGGGATTTGCAGCGTTTTTTTTATTGTTTCCACCAACTTTGGCCGAATTAGATGTGGTACACTCCTTTTTTTGATTTATTATTCTGTGAATAATACACAGCCTATGTATTCACCCAGCAAAACATTTTTATAACACCCCATAAGAACATTTTGTTCTTTTCCGTTTCAAGGTGCGTAGATTCCAAAAATGCAATGTCCGTCCGCCGTATCACGTGTACCGGCTTCATTTTTGGTCTAAAAAATTCGTTCTTTCGCACACATGCTCCATTTGGGCCCTAGTTGAGTCTCGAAACTTTTCAGCCCGATCGGAATATACCCAGGGGTGTTATGAGTGAAAATGTGTCCAAACATAGGTACTTTTTGTGTTTTAGTAACATGTTAGTAAAATGAGCTTTTGAGGTATCGTTTTCCATGTTTTTGGGGACGAGAAGACCGAATATGAAGTCGATTTTGACCAAAGAGTGGAAAATCGAGGTTCTACCAAATGTTCAGCTCCCAAAATTGATTTTTTATGAGTCAAAAACCTGGGAAATCGTCTGAAATCACCATCAATTTGTATAATAACACTGGAAGTAGTATCAACACGTGGATCAAGACTATTAAATGGCACTACCAATGATCAAAGATAAATTGAAAAAAAAGGAGCGTACCTAATTCGTGTTTTAGAGGCCAAAAATGGTGAAAACCATCAGAAATAGCTATTTCAATTATTTCACGTGAAATAAAAAATAAATGAACAGCCACCATTTCTGTGGGTATGTCCAGTAGAATAATAAACCCATGTGACAAGGACTTTGCAGCGTTTCCAAAAATGCAATGTCCGTCCGCCGTATCACGCATACCGGCTTCATTTTCAGTATTAAAAAATCGTTCTTTCGCACACATGCTCCATTTGGGCCCTAGTTGTGTCCCGAAACTCTGCAACCCGATCGGAATATACCCACCGGTGTCATGAATGAAAATGTGTATAAAAATAGGTAGGTACTTTTATGTTTTAGTAACATGAACTTTTGAGGTATCGTTTTCCATGTTTTTGGGGACGAGAAGACCGAATATGGAGTCGATTTTGACCAAAGAGTGGAAAATTGAGGTTCTACCAAATGTTCATCTCCCAACCTTTATTTTTTTTTAAGTCAAAAACCTGGGAAATCGTGTGAAATCACCATCAATTTGTATAATAACACTATAGAAAAAGTATCAACACGTGGATCAAGACGATTGAATGGCACTACCAATGATCGAGGATCATTTTTAAAAAAAGGAGCGTACCTACCAAATTTGTGTTTCAGGGGCCAAAAACGGTGGAAACCATCAGATATAGCTATTCGAATTATTTCACGGGAAAGAAACAATAAATGAACAGCCAAAATTTCTGTAGGTATGTCCAATAGAATAATAAATCCATGTGACAAGCAAGGACTTTGCAGCGTTTTTTCTAATTATCTTTGATCACAGGTTGTGCCATTTGATTGTCTTGATCCACGTGTTGATACTACTTCCAGTGTTATTATACAAATTGATGGTGATTTCAGACGATTTCCCTGGTTTTTGACTCATAAAAAATCAATTTTGGGAGCTGAACATTTGGTAGAACCTCGATTTTCCACTCTTTGGTCAAAATGGACTTCATACTCGGTCTTCTCGTCCCCAAAAACATGGAAAACGATACCTCAAAAGCTCATGTTACTAACATGTTACTAAAACACAAAAAGTACCTATTTTTATAAGTACACATTTTCACCCATAACACCCCTGGGAATATTCCGATCGGGCTGCGAAATTTCGGGACACAACTAGCGCCCAAATGGAGCTTGCGTGCGAAAGAACGAATTTTTTAGACCGAAAATGAAGCCAGTATGCGTGATACGGCGGACGGACATTGCATTTTTGTAATCTACGCACCTTGAAACGCAAAAGAAAAAATTTTGAGGGGGTGTTATAAACATTTTTTACTGAGCGAATACATAGGTGTATTATTCACAGAATAATAAACCAAAATGACACAAAGCCTGATGATTAGATAGAGGACATACTCAATACATAATATGTATCGCAACAATGTGCTAACAACTTGTTCGTCAACCTTATCTTCAAGACCTACGACGGCAGGTGCTGGCACAGGAAGAGTAACCAACGCCCTCACTTCGATCAAGCAACTATAAACTTATAACAGTTTCCAGCTGATGAAGACAAGGCCCACTCCGGGCTGTAGAGCTACGTAGTAAGTAAGTAAACTGATTAAGATGAGTTTACGGTAGTTTCAGCATGTTTATAGCCATCCAACGCCTACGGCGAACCAAAGTACTCTCCTATGACAGCCTTAACTTTAAATAATTAATAACTACGCTAGGTATCGCTTAAAATCCGACAGATCTGAATTCAGTACCAGTTTACTTTTAATTCACCGGATATCTTCACTGGGGAAAACTGAATTTAAATTTTCATAAATTAAGATAGAAATAGAGTACAGAATTGGTCTGAATAATATAATTATCATCGCAATGAAGCCCAAACGGAAACTTAGAGCGAAATACTTCAAATGTAGATTTTTCTTAAATACACCAATGACACTTCCCAAGTGCTTGTTACCGGTTCAGCAGAAGAAGTCTAAAACTACCTATCATCACCATTAACCTCACGCAACGAACACCTATCTACGCAGTTAGAACTGAAACTTGTGTTTGTGGGCTACGATTTTCCCGCATTTCAACACGGAATCTTCTAAGGAAGCAGAAAATTTGATTACAGAACTAGGTAGGCAGTTTTTAAAGAAGTTTTAAACTTACAGCAAATGTGACAACGAAGATTTTTATTGTCAACTGAATCACTTCCATTCCATTCTCTCCACTGACATACTACATACTGACAAGTTGTATCAACAGGTACTTGGATGACGCCTTCAAATGTTTGAGGGATTCATTAATTTCACCCTCAGTATTCTCCGGAATTGACTGACCCTGAGTTAGCAGGTACTGACACACTTAACACCTTCAATCCTGAACTATTACAATTATTTTTGCCATTCCATTTCAATGCTATATGGCTGTTTTGGTTTACTATTCTGTGAATAATACACCTATGTATTCGCTCAGCAAAAAATTTTTATAACACCCCCTCAAAATTTTTTTTTTTGCGTTTCAAGGAGCGTAGATTCCAAAAATGCAATGTCCGTCCGCCGTACGCCGTATCACGTGTACCGGCTTCATTTTTGGTCTAAAAAAGTCGACTATTTGGGCCCTAGTTGTGTCCCGAAACTTTTCAGCCAGATCGGAATATACCCAGGGGTGTTATGAGTGAAAATGTGCACAAAAATAGGTACTTTTTGTGTTTTAGTAACATGTTAGTAAAATGAGCTTTTGAGGTATCGTTTTCCATGGTTTTGGGGACGAGAAGACCGAATATGAAGTAGATTTTGACCAAAGAGTGGATAATCGAGGTTCTACCAAATGTTCAGCTCCCAAAATTGCTTTTTTATGAGTAAAAAACCTGGGAAATCGTCTGAAATCACCATCAATTTGTATAATAGCACTAGAAGAAGTGAAAACACGTGGATCAAGACGATTAAATGGCACTACCAATGATCAAAGATAATTTGAAAAAAAGGAGCGTACCTAAATCGTGTTTTAGGGGCCAAAAATGGTGGAAACCATCAGAAATAGCTATTTCAATTATTTCACGTGAAAGAACAAAAATGAACAGCCAAAATTTCTGCAGGTATGTCCAATAGAATAATAAACCCATGTGACAAGGACTTTGCAGCGTTTTTTCTGTATGAATGTTTTTCAAGATTTTTATCATTAACCGTTCAACTGCTATTAAGTTTGGCTGTATACGACCCGCTGGGTATTGAGTGGTGTTAACTTGCTCATATAAATCGTCGTACGTTCAATACCACTAGCCAATGAGCATTGGTATTATTGTAATACCGGACGTCCCTAATTTTAAGTCCTCGAGTAGTTAAGTACTGATCCCTCATCAAAAATGGTAATGAGATTTCGTGATTATCGAATGAACAAGAAAGATATGTGATCCTCTTTCGATCTTCGGTGTTTTTGTTTTTTTCCCTTCTCTTGTTATCGCTGCATCCTCGCGGGAGGTGAGCCACTTGAATAAATAATTAGCAAGGTGAGGCCCTATCATGGATTGAATCTCCCTTGGTGGGGTCTCGTTCTGAGACTGATTCCACCGGTTTTACACCAAAAACAAATAAGTCGCGTAAGGCGTTAACCTGGGGAAACAAGGAAGCCTCCGAAATGAAAATTGTCGGGTTTTTTAAACGATGTTTTCGTTCTGATTATACGGGCATCGTTGATGAGCTCATTGAAAGTCATGGATCGATTACCAGAGCAGTTCGAGAAGGAGAGGGGCGCAAGACTGTTAGGTATAATTTTCAAGTAGCCTCAGGAGCCTAAGAGGTTCTTCTTTTCAGCAGCTGGATGGGCAAGTGTGAGCCCGTTTTGAAATTCCTGAATTTCTACGTACCTACGTAGGTAACCTACGTCAACTTGCCGCTTTGGTTTGCCATTTACGATATGAATGTAGTGATTTATACATAAAATTTATTTTATTTTATCTTACCCAGTGTCCTACGTGGATCCACAGCTCGCGTCGGAGCGTTCGGGCGTTGGCGCGTTGAAGACGCAGACCAATGAAAACCATGGAAATTGTCACGTGATTCGGGCGGCGCGTTGTCGCGACAGCGTTGAACGCTTCGGTTTGATTTCCAAACTAGTTTGATTTTTACCGTCACCGCCTCGCGTCAAACGCCGCGTTTGATTTGTTTATCTCGTTTGTGCTGTTAATTGCTGTGTAGAAGACCGTGTTTTTGAGTATTTTGTGTGATGGAAATATTAACTGCAGAAGTCCAAAACCGGCCGTGTCTTTGGAATAAACGGTTTCCAAATAAAAATAAAATCGTGGTTTGGTGGAAACTGCTTGGGACGAAGTGTCGCAACAACCTTGCATGGTAAGTAAGTACCCCCCCCCCCCCCCCTTATCGCTACGTTTAATGAAAAGTTTAAAAAATAACAATACCTACGTGATTTTGAGAAACAAACTGTATTTAGGTACTCTTATTTTTTTTTTTAAGTCTCCTAGAATTATACAGTATCAACTAGTAGTGGTAAGACAACGTTGGCTCAGAAAATATTGCATAAATGTCTGTCTGATACTTGAACGTAATCAAAAATAAAACTGTAAAAATAAAAGAACATGTGACACAATACTTGACAGTCGGCGTCCACTGAAATACGAAGCGTCTGGCGTTTTCACGTAGGACACCTTTTATTTCGCCGCGCGGCATGACGACGCGATTTGCCTGAACGCCCGAAAGCTCCGACGCGTTGACGCGCGCGGTAGATCCACGTAGGACACGGCCTTATGCAACACAGAAGACGGCATTTGCCAATATAAATAAAACGAGCTGTCAAAAAGAAGAGGAGAAAAGGAAAGAATTCTCAAATCGTAAGTTATATGGAGTGAAAAGCAAACACAATTTAACATGATATGAAGAAAAAACTCTGCAGTCCTTGTATTATTCCATTGGACAGAAATGCTGGAAATACATTTACTGTTTCCTTCATGTGCAATTTCTGAAATAGCTATTTTTGATGGTTTCCACCAATTTTGGCCCCCAAAAATACGACATGAGCTCCTATTTTTGACAAATTATCTTTGATCACTGATAGGGCCATTTAACTGTCTTGATTCACCTGTTGAAACTACTTCTAGTGTTATACAAGTTTATGGTGATTTCAGACAATTTCCCAGGTTTTTGAGTCATCAAAAATGAATTTTGGGAGCTGAACCTTCGTTATACAACCTCAACTCTTCACTCTTTGGTCAGAATCAACTTCACATTCGGTCTTCTCGCTCTAAAAAACACGGAAAACGATACCTCACAAGCTCGTGTTCACTAAAACACCAAAAACCCTATTTTTACCCCATTTTTCACCCATAACACCCTTGGGTATATTCCGATCGGGCTACAAAGTTTCGGGACACAACTACCTAGGGCCCAAATGGAGCGTGCGAAAGAACGAGTTGTTTAGACCAAAATTGAAGTAGATATGCATGATACGGCGGACGGACATTGTATTTTTGGAACCTACGCACCTTGAAACGTAAAAGAAAACTTTTTGAGGGGGTGCTACACAAAATTTTTTGCTGAGCGAATACATAGGTGTATTATTCACAGAATAATAAACCAAAATCACTGGCACTGGTGGTTCATAATATTGATACATATACTGAACTATGAACCTGTTCACAGATCATGCCTTAATACACTGGAGAAGTAGGTCTGGACTAGCACTGTTATTCTTCAGGACCCTTGGAGCCATTTCACATTACTAGGGAAACATCCCTCAAGAAGACCCAACATAAATAGGTGTCAGAAGATGAATACCTACTCATACATAAATAGCTGTAGGTACTGAAAACCCCACCTCTTCGCAGGTTCAGTGATCTCAGTCACACCTGATACAGAAAACCCACGTGGAATATATTTAAGGCATGTCCATTCTGCCTATGTTGAGGAACTTCTGCAGAATGGTTGACATTACCCCCAAAAACTGTTATACAAATTTACCCGCCAAGAAAACCTCAGCCGCAAAAAGGATTGATACCTATCCATTTTACCCGCCGAACCAGCTGTGTGTGCAAAATTTCAGCTCGATCCGTTATGTATGTGAGGCTGTAGCCCTGTCAATGAACAACAACGACGACAAGAACTAGAAGAACCTGAAAAATAGCAATTTTCAAATATCCATAATTCCAGCACCTGATGGTCCCAAGGGTTGGAATTTGGAACCGTCCAAGAATGGGTGTACGAAAAAGCCACACCAGAGACCCCCCAGGGGCCCGAGTTATTTGGGGGGTTAAAGCCCTACTTGTTCTGTCGTGTAAACAGTGAATTCTTAATGGTCGCTTCGAATTTTTCCGTTTTCTTGGCGGCCAGGACGATCCCGCATCCCTACATATTCATTAAAAGATTACTGTAATGCAATAAATTATGAATGGTTGTAGTTCATCCACATTCATTAGAGCAGCCATAGATCGAAATTCGACAATAAATAGTTGCTTATGACCCCTACATGTCCCCCCCTTCAATTAAGTCTTCTTTATTTATGCAGTAGAAAACTCATAAATAGCATAACTATACGAGAACACGAAAGGTAATAAGCCAACTTTGCTAAGATGATACTGCTACTGCTACTGCTACTGTGAGTGTTACTGAAAACTACCATCGATCAGTCCCAAACTACTCAACTATTTGGTACGTATCGGCGATTGTTTCTTTTTGGTTTATTATTTTCAATAATGAACCATTGGAATCGAGCATGAAAAAAAATTCTAAGTCCCCTCAAAATTTGATGGTTTACGTTTCAAGGTGTGCAGAAGCCGAAGATGCAATAAAAAAAATTTCTGTCTGTCTGCCGTATGCCATACTGGTCACTTTTCTTGGTTACCATGAAACAAAATTGATGAAATTCGGGTTATAGGTTCCGTTCGGGGTCTAGTTGGTCCTCGAAGCTCGGCGTTATTGTCAGTCATCTGTAAGGGGTTAAAATTTTCAGAACGCCGTAGCTCGAAAACTTTCGATAGAATGGTATGGTTTTTTTTTACGTTATTAAATTTATCTTGAGCTAAACAATTTTTTGAGACCATCCGGAGCATTGTACGTCCAGCCGTTCGTGTGCACCAAAAAGCTTCGTTAACATGATCGTGAATCAAACGGTATAAATCCGGCCCGGATACCATCACTGGGGAGCACCTGATTATAATCAAGGATGGCTGTATGAAGTCGAGTTGGTTGTTCTGCGATATTATTTCATTTTGGTTTATTATTTTCAATAATGAACCATTGGAATCGAGCATGAAAAAAAAAATTCTTACCCCCCCTCAAAATTTGATGGTTTACGTTTCAAGGTATGTAGAATCCAAAACTGCAATAAAAATATTTCTGTCTGTCCGCCGTACGCCGTACGCCGTACGGGCCACTTTTCTTAGTTACCATGAAAAAAAATTGATGAAATTCGGGTTATAGGTTCCGTTCGGCGTCTAGTTGGTCCTCGAAGCTCGACGTTACTGTGAGTCATCTCTAAGGGGTTCAAAATAGGGGTTGAAATTTTCAAAACGCCTATACCATTTTTTTACGTAAATATTTTTACGGTTTTAAATAGTTCTTGAACTTGCGAGTTTTTTAAAACCATCCGGAGCATCGTACGTCCAGCCGTTCGTTCACAGTAAGGCCCCGAAGTTTGCACCGACAGGCATTTTCGACTCCAGTGTGAATGAAATTGTATACAATCCAAACCAAATCTCGTAACCAGAGACGCGCCCACAATAGGAATTTGTGAATACGGCCAATCATTGGTAGGGATCACCTGATTATATTGGCGGAGTATGAAGTCGAGTTGGTTGTTCTGTGATATTATTTAATTTGAAAAATGATGGCTCTATTGGAGTTTGTTGGTAGGTAGTGAAACTTGAACAAACGTTGAAGTATTATTGATGGGTAAATTATTACTACGGTAAATCATTACTCAACGGTAAATTATTACACAACGGTTCATTATACCATCTACGTAGAAGGGGCTGGAGTTTGTTGGTAGGTACTTTTGCAACTTTTTTCACTCCTCATCAACAATTTCTTTTCAGAACTTCATTATGTGTGTTTCTTTTTGTTAGGTACTGTTTGTCATCGGCAGAATTATTTTAGCAACATTTAACTCGTGATTTAGGTAGGTACCTAGTAACGAGTACGGGGTTAGGTACTAACCTAAGGAGGGTCTGCGATCTACATAATATGTATATAATAGAATAGTACATATCATATTATATAGACGGGTTATCTATACATAGAGCTGTGATCTGTAACAGAAGGGTATTCTATACAAAATAATAAACCGTTGTGCAGGGATTTGCAGCGTTTTTGATAAGTGATGGACTTCATTTGATAAGATTGGATTTGATAAGATGGACTTTCATTTGATAAGATTGGATTTTGTTGGTAGGTACTTATGAAACTTGAACAAACCTTGAAGAGTATTATTGATGGGTAAATTATTACACAGTGGTAAATTATTACACAACGGTAAATTATTACGCAACGGTTCATCTACTAAGAAGGGGCTGGATTTTGTTGATCGGTACTTTTGCAACTTGAACAACCGTTGAATATTATTGATGGGCAAGTTATTGCACAACGGTTCATTATACTTGACCACGAGGGTAGGTATGACCACAGAAAACAGTGATTTACGCAGAAGAGGCATCTACTTCACATCAAAATTTTTCCTTCAGAACTTCATTATTTGCGTTTCTTTTGTCGTTTTATTTACTGTTTGTCATCGACAGAATTATTTTAGCAACATTTAACTCGTGATTTAGGTAGGTACCTAGTAACGAGTACGGGGTTAGGTACTAACCTACGGAGGGTCTGCGATCTGCATAATATGTATAGAATAGTACATATTATATTACATAGACGGGTTATCTATACAGAAAGCTGTGATCTGTAACAGCTGTATTCTGTACAAAATAATAAACAGTTGTGCAGGGATTATTTATGCTCTTACTGACACCCACTCTATCGATTTATCTAATGCTATCTATTTAGTGCAATTATAATATTAGGCTCGGTCAATTGTGATTATCGCAGTTTGTCCCTCTGGCACTCGATCTCCAATTTATTGTCCCTGATATTCTCTCTCATCGGTGCTCGAAATCTATTATACCTAATAACTCTCATCATCTGCGCTCAACCATTCCCTCCCACCCCCGCTGATCTGCACAGATCTCTACAAACCTGTACCAATCCCCCCGTGAAACTTGATTGTCAAGTGCTTACAGCATTCAAATGCTTATCTTACAGGAAGGCCTCTCTACCTAACAATTTCCGTAAGACATCGGGAATGGAAAGCCATAACAAAGCAATCTCAAGTTGGCGTCGCAAAATACACATTCGCTGCTTTTACGAGGAAAACAACAGGAACACTGGGGAGATAGGTACTGGGGTTGAAGAGGGGTTTTGAATGCGATCAGATTAAAGTGTTTACCAACCTGGGTAGGATCTGACTGGGGGATTTCTTAATGAATATTTATAAAAGGTTAGGAGAATGGGACATTATTCCCCCTTCTGGTGGGACAGAAGCACAATCTGGCATCGACGACTCAGAATGAGGCCCCTTTCCACTTCCCGACTTGGGTGGGGCAGGTATTTTCTACTCTTTGCAAAATAGCCAAAGAGGTATATGAAGGCGGCCACGGAGAAGAGATATAGACGCATTGAAAACTTTCCTGTGGGGTGGGAGATGGCGCCCGATACAAGCCGGGCCGCCGACACATTTGCACAGTATAGGTGCCTTATCCCTTCCCTATTTACCACATAATGCGGATACTTCCTTTTCAAAATTTACTCCAGGCACATCTCTTGGGAGTTGTAAAAGGGAAGTTATCATTATAATACATAACCTAGTCTGTCTTTTCTTCGCCTTCACGCAATGTAATCTGTTCTCATGGTGTGATAAACCAAAAACCACGATGAAACTGACGAAAATTGAAAAGGATACCGTTCAACAAAGGTAACAAAATACCGGGCAACAAATCAGTAATTTAAACCAACTAGGTAGGTACCTAATCAATAAGCTACGTAGGGCCGTGATCTACCTATTTTGATGATTGATGGTTTCAAGACGCTCTAATTCTAAGCTAGTTCGAATACATATTGCAATGAGCATTAAAGAAAAACGTGCTAAAAGCTACTTCTCACCAGTTGAATTTCCCAATGGTCTAGCTTTTCAACCTTCCAGAACTCGTGAAATAAACAAAATCGATGTATATACCTTATATTACAGTTTGCTCTTTGCTAACTCAATATAATGAGTAGTTATGTTTTTAAATGAAACTAGGTTTCATTCTAAGAATTTTGAGACCAACCACACTTTCCTACGCCATGGGGGAGGGGGGTTTCGCCTAAAATTTTGAAAGCTCAAAGAAAGAAAAACCTGCAAAGTCCTTCTCATATGGGTTTATTATTCTATTGGACATACCTACAGAAATGTTGGCTGTTCACTTATTGTTACTTTCATGTGCAATAATTGAAACAGCTATTTTTGATGGTCTCTACCAATTTCGGCCCCCAACAATTCAAAAGGCTCCTATTTTTGACAAATTATCTTTTATAATTGATAGTGCCATTTAATTGTCTTGATTCACCTGTCAATACTACTTCCAGTGTTATTATACAAATTTATGGTGATTTCAGACAATTTCCCAGGTTTTTGACTCATGAATGACTTTGCTAGAACCTCAATTTTCCACTCTTCGGTTAAAATCGACTTCGTATTCGGTCTTCTCGCCCTAAAAAAATTAAAAAATACAAACATGGAAAACGATAGGTACCTCACAAGCTCACTAAAATACAAAAAAAAAAACTTTTACACCCATTTTTCACCCATACTCTTGGTCCGATCGGGCCGCAAAGTTTTGGGACATCACTAGGGCCTAATTTGGGCATGTGTGCGAAAGACGAATTTTTTGGACCGAAAGTAAAGGTGGGTATGCATGATTCGACGTTTGTATGGACGAACATTGTATTTTTGGAATATACACACCTTGAAACGTAAAAGAACAAATACTGAGGGGGTGTTATAACATTGTTTGCTGAACGAATACATAGGTTTACATAGGAATACATTTTTTGCTGAGCGAATACCAAAACATTCATCATAGTCCAGAGTGCGGTTGGTCTCAAAATTCTAGGAATGGAACCTACTTTCATTTAAAAATTGGAAAAATAATATAAACTTAAGTAGGTAGTTTTTCTCATCATCTGAGAAAATCACTTTTCTCAGTAAGTACTTATCATAATAACAAACATCGATAGATGTTTGCTACCAAACTATAACACCTGATATACATAAATTATAATTCAAATCTAAAGCAGAATTTTGTATTTTCCAATCTATATTATCAATTCAATTTGTATTATTCAAATCTAAATGTATTTTTATCAATAGATATACGTACTAAACTTATCTGGTGGATGCGTGTCTCCTTTGAGTATAGTCATTTAAGTATTGTATAATTCGCATGTAATAATTATTATTTTATATCCGTAACAACTCTTTGTTCAATAAGTTGATCTATCTACAACTTGGTCCTACTGATGATGAGAAAAATATACCTACCTAGTGCGTGTACAGAATAACGGTCACTACATCGCCGACTCAGGTAATTTCAGAAGTGTTAATCTAATGCATCCACTTCACACAAATATTTCTCCATCCTTGTTGAATCGGATGTACATAAATTACTTACTAGGCTAACGATGTTCGTTATAATTTGATTTTTATATAGATATTGTTTTACCAACGGGAACCATCCCGTTTGTTAATGGACTTGGGAGCCCTTTCGAAATGGGTGTGGAGTCAGCACCAATAAATTATGTTCTTCAATAAGGCGTACCTACTACACTCCTCAACAGATTCATCGCAACAGAATACCTACTGCAAGAGATGGCCTCTAATGATAATTAGATAATTAACGATGGAACCAGAACGCACCGTACATCGCTTCCTTGACGAATAAGACGAAAGCATATCAAAACCGCTTTTCCTCTGTATCATAATAATAACACCACAATATACTCATCTCGCCTATGGTCACATTTGAACATAAACACAAATTTAAATAACTGGACCATTTTTCAACTTCTTGAAGAACTATTTCACCAGGATCGAAAACAATAGGTGCAATAGGAATAGAATTTAGGTCCATACCTAATACTACTATACTTATCAACATACACATAAACAATATGCCAACATATTCGCTCTTGGTGACAGTTCAAACTGTATACTATTTTAAAATGAAAAAAAATTTATGAACCATTTCTTTTTTCTTTTCTATAGGTACTGCCGTCCTAACTAAAAGCGCAGTACTTAACTACAGTTTTTCCTAATATGAGTTTCTCTTCTTATCATCATCTTATTCATTTGTCATTAAAAAAAAACTAGCTCTTCCTTATTGTACCTGAAACAGTGGTGACGTAACAGGGAGGTTGCCCTAGAAAAACTCAGTAAATTATTACACAACGCTTTTTTTTATTTACCTGTACAGATGCCTCCTCTGCGTAGAGCCCTAACTCGAATACTGGAGCCAGCCGGGCAATCACATTTCACAAATACGCAGTGGAATAAAGAATTCTATCATTAATTATTTTTGTTATTCATGAACATAATGTGTGCAAAATTAAAAACGCTGCAAATGATTAAATTGCGGCTTATTATTTACCACTACAGATGCCCCTTCTACATAGATCACTGTTTTCTGTAGTCTTTACCTACCCTCGTGCTCCCCCCCAGGAAAGCCCTAATAAATTGAGTACTGCAGCTGGCCCTAAGTACGGACAGATTTTTTTTAAATTCCATTTTCGGATTCTACATACCTTGAAACGGAAACCGTCAAATTTTGGGGGATGAAAAATGGGGGTCATCTCACCGCGTCCGCTTGAATTTTTATGAAACCGTGATTCCCGGGCCGGCTCCAGTACTCGATTTAGGGCATTCCTGTGGTGGGGGGGACATCTATACAGGTAAATTATACACCGTTGTGTAATAATTTGCAGCGTTTTTATTCCATTTTAGGATTCCACGCAGGTACCTTCAAATGGAAACCATCAAATTTTGAGGAGGGTTAAACTTTTTTCCCATCATCTCTTCATTCTCATCATTCATTCTTCATTCCGAAGTTTTATAGATAATTGAAAATAATAAATCAAAATGCCCATGACACGCAGGTCTTATTACTGCCTTCAGTGAGTTTATGTAGAATTATTCAAATAAGTAGGGACCTGTTACAGAGGTAACCTATTTACTCTGTTTACGCGAAATATAACATATGTAGGTACCTATTTATTGTGTTACTAATGGTCCAAATAAGTAGCTCAATATTTCATAACAAATCGTAGATGAATTCGATATTTACCTTTTGTTTATAGGAAATTTTCAAAGAACATTAAGCTATTGCAATGGGTCCAAAATTTTCGGAACATGAATTTTTGACATTTTTTATAGGCAAATCCGTTTCATAGCATCCTGAATTCATCCCGATTTTAACAAAAATGTGGGTATGTGTGTGTGTTCAGTCCAGACGATATATAACCTTAAGTACATGATTAAAATGTCAAATTTCGCCAAAATGTTCGTATTGCCAAATAAAATGATGAGTCCAAAGATGAGCAATTTTCATAAATGCTAAGGGGGTCAAATTTGAGTTTTAAGGGGTCAAAAAACGGTAAAAATTGCTAAAATCACGAAAAATTATAATATTTTACGATAAGTGGTATGGTTTCTCCTATGATCTTTTTACCCAATAGCTCGAAATTTCTTTGAAAATTCGCTCTTATAGCTCTTAACTATATCCTAACGGATATAGTTTTAGGTAGGTAGTTGGTTAGGTAGGACTGGATGTAGATACTGCTATTCCATATCATAGCATTACTTGTTAGGACGGCAGTGTACAGGTATCACGGTGGGGATGTTAGTACCTACTTACTCTGTGCGAGGTTGATGTTTCCACTTGCACTTGGGAGTTATAATGGAACGTAGGTTGGAAGTTGAAATAGACAGAGAACTACAGGAAGAACCTAACTTGGTTACCAGTAGTTGCTAGCCTGCGGCAGCTGTTCCCTCTTATTTTTCAATAAAGCCGTCTATTCGAGCATCTGCCTTAAGAAAATAACGAGATAGATCTGGAATATGACGTCAAGAAGACAATAACTTTCAGTTCTTTTCAGCTCGGGAAATGTGCATTCGGCATCATCCGGGGAGGAATCGACTGAAAGGTGTACCTAGCCAGAAAATGCGGTTTACTGAATCGCTCCTGTAGCCGTTCATTATCCTAATTATAGTTTTCAACTAATTTTCACTTGAGGGCTACAGAAACCACGATACTTGCCCCGAACTATCAAGAACGCCCATCCCCCAAGTTATAAAAATCAAATAATAGTGATCGGCATTATGCATCATAAAACAGGAACGCTTATAATGAAAACCCCGCCACCGCAGAGTTGGTCAACGAGGCATAAAGAGCATCAACCGCGAAGGCAGGATCGAAGGATACACCCTCCTGTTAGCGCTTGAAGAATAGAATATGAATGTTGCTATAAGGTAGGAATTTCATGGTTGAGATGGGAGCGAGTGTTGATGTGGAGTGGAGAGATGGCTAAGGTGTGTTTAGAGGCTGGTCCGTGAGTTTGTATAATTGCTTGGTCGTGCCGGGGGTTTGTACCTTGTGTTTACCCACTTGGGCCCGTCAGAAGACGCCCCGAAGAAAACAAGATGCTGGTTACGTATGCTGAGGCCCCTTTCCAGGCATCAGAGATGACGAACGGATAGTTGTTAACCTCTTCTTGTCGATCTGACATTCAACGAGAGACCCGATGAGGGAGCTCGGCTTTTGCCTTGGACTGTCAGAGGTGGGAAAAACGGTGTAAATTTCGTTGGGTGTCACGAACATTCTCGAACTGGCCCTGGCGCCTCACATGATTCACGAAACACAGGCAGAGCAAACAGAACGCTTTAAGCAAAATCTCAGCTTTCAAGTTCCAAACAAGCACTTGAAAACTCCTAGACAAACAAATCAAGTCAATAAATAAAATACTTAAAACTATGTGTTTGAAAAAAGTAGCAGTAGCCATAAGCGTTTCAGGTCATGTACTAATGTAACTTAAATCACTTGCGGCGGAGTAGTCGAAATCCATAGCAAAAACTACAGGATAAAAATAAAAATAGTCTATTTCCACGTAAACTAGCAAACTGTAGACCAGTTTCGGTTGTTACACCATCGTCAGCACACAATAGAAGAATAGAACACAATATAAGATTAGAAGAAGAATAGAATTCTATTGTGTACTGACGATGGTGTAACAACCGAAACCGGTCTACAGTTTGCTAGTTTACGTGGAAATAGACTATTTTTATTTTTATCCTGTAGTTTTTTTTTTAAGGTCATGTACTTCTGCAAGTCGCTAACATAAATAGGTAGGTGCCTCCATTCTAGTTAATATCACTTTCTAATGCTGTGTACAGTAAGGAACATTATCAGTTTCACCATTATCTTCCTAATCTACCATTACCTGGAAAAGTAAAAACTTACCTAATGTTTGTGTGGCTATGTGCGAAGGCGAAGAAAAACTCTGTGCCGCGAACTGCCTCGCTCATGTTCCACGAATACCTACATGATAAAAATAAAATGAAAAATGTTACACGCCAAATAACCTAACTTGCCAAATAGGTACCTACTGAACCACTGGAAAGAGCAGGTAGGTCACACGCATTTCATAATAAATAAACTAGATTGGTAGGTACCACAGAACACATAGGGTGCCACATAATAAGGTAGGTACCACAGAACACGTAAGGGTTCTGTGGTAGGTACCTACTTCTACATGTGCTGTATAAAACGCTGATTCCATCTGCATCAATCACTGTGAGATTTGTTTGCAGATGTGCAAAGGTTTCCATTCAGGACAGCTGGGCCAGCGGAGAGTTCAAAAAATTTCTAAATTCTCTTTCATTCATGTTTTCTTGGTAGGTACTGAACTCAGATTTCGCGTTTGCGCAATGACCATACCTACCAAGATCCTACCCGTTTTGACTCGTAGAGGGACCATCCAGAGCCCAACCTGCACGATCCCTGAAAAATTCAGCAAAACTGGATTTGAAGTGTGATGAATTTAGAATTTTCATCACGGCGGCGTGAAGGAGAAAAGTCGCAGGCGGCGGTAGTCCACCGATCATCTACGACTTTGGGAGGAGATAGAGGTGAGTGAGGGAATTTACCTAGGCGGCGGTAATCCACCGATCATCTAGGTGAGGAGAGGTGCTTGTCTAGGCGGCGGTAGTCCACCGATCATCTAGACAAGAGGAAAAGGTAGGAGGTAAATTCTCAGGCGGCGGTAATCCACCGAGCATCTGAGAGGAGGAAGGTAAGAGAGAGAGAAGAGAGAGCTGGTTAGAGGAAGTGTCGAATGAGGCTAAAGCCCCAGGATCCAGGGTTTTATAGGAACTGGAGGCCTCTCCCTCCAACCCCCTGTTAGGGGTTGGTGGTGGGGCCCCAGGTTGTGTACCCTGGGTTCTGTGGCCTGTCTCCCCACTCAGTTGTTTATTGACGGAAACTAAGTTTGGCATAAGAATATTGGTGAGAGCTTAAAGTTACTAGTGGAGTGTTCCCGGGAGGGACTCACGACAGAGGTCCCCCCAGTTCGAACCAAGATTTGTGGAGCTGAAGGCGCAAGGTGACAGGGGCTGAGGGCCAAGGCAAACAAAAGTGGAGCTGAAGGCGCAAGGTGACAGGGGCTGAGGGCCGATGCAAACAAACAGTGGTGCTGAAGGCAGGGCAAGAGGTATGTGAGGGGCTGAAGGCAAAAGGTGACAAAGGCTGAGGGCCATGGCAAACATAAGCGGGACTGAAGGTCCTGGACTTAAATCTAGGGGAAACATAAATGGGGGCGGAAGGCCAGGAGCAGGGGTGCCGGAGTTGAGGGGTGGTGGTGGCGGTGGGGGGTTGTCTGGAGGTTGGGTAGCGGCGTCGCGAGGTGCGGCCGGGAGGTTGGAGGACCTGGTGGCGGTTGTGGGGGGTTTGTTCCGGGGTGGGGGAATGGCAGTTGGTGGGGAGAGGGTTTTGGCGGCGCCGTGAGGTGCGGCCGGCAGGTTGGTGGCCCTGGTGGCGGGCGTGGAGGGGCCGTTCCTGGGTGGGGGAACGGTTGGTGGTGGGGTGAGGGGTTTGGCTGCGCAGCTAGGCGCGGTTGGAGGGTTGGCGGCCGTGGCGGCGGCGTAGGAGGGGAAGCGTTGTTTGGGGGCGGCGCAGGGAGGCGCTGTCGTGGGGGAGGTGGAGGGGGTGCCGTTCCTGGGTGGGGGAACGGTGTGTGTTTGGGGCCGGGGGTTGGTAGCGGCGCAGGGAGGTGCGGCCGTGGGGGAGGTGGAGGGGTAGCCGTTCCTGGGTGGGGGAACGGTGTGTGTCCGTGGACGGGGGTTGGTGGCGGCGCAGGGAGGTGCGGCCGTGGGGGAGGTGGAGGGGTTGCCGTTCCTGGGTGGGGGAACGTTGTGCGTCCGGGGAAGGGGTTTGGTGGCGCAGCGAGTTGCTGGTGGGAGGTTGGCGGCCATGGCGGCGGCATGGGAGGTGTAGGAGGCCTTGGTGGCGGTGGTGTAGTTGATGCGGGCGGGGGTGAAGGGAGGTGGTCCCCCCCGTTTTGGCGAGGAGGGGGGCCCGCCTCGGGACGTCGAGGCGTGTTGTCGTGGAGGGGATGTGGTTCGGGGGTTGCGTATTTCGCCGACGCTGGCGGCGGCGGCGAGGTCGTGCACCGTGTCGGCTAGGTGGAGGAGGTGCACGTGACGCCGGCGGCGGCCTGTGCTGCGGCTGCAGCGGCGGCGGCGGCGGCGGCGGTCGAGGCGGCTGAGTCAGGTGGCGAGAGGGTGGCGAACGGATTGTCGGTTGCGGCTGGTGCGTCTGTTGTCGCAGCGGCTGGCGGCGGATGCGGAGGAGCCGGGTGGCGAGAGGCTGGTGAAGGGGTTGTCGGCTGCGTCAGTTGTCGCAGCGGTCGGCGGCTGCAGTAGGGATGGCCGGAGGAGCGGCGGCGTCGGTGAGTTCGGGTTCATGGCTGTAACTAAAATTCAAAATGTGTAAGTTTTGAATTTCAAATTCGCAATCGGCGGGAGCGGAGGTGCGTGTGGCGGATAGTTGAGAGCTGGAGTTTGAGCGGTGAGGGTGGGCCAAAAATTGCGAATTTACACTGACTGTTTAAGCTGAGTTTGAATTTAAAATTGGGGACACCGAACTGAACTAGACTGGGGGCGACACATGAGGTGGTAAGAAGGTAGGAAGGGTAGAAGGTTGGATGAACGTCGGGTTCACCACTGTGATGAATTTAGAATTTTCATCACGGCGGCGTGAAGGAGAAAAGTCGCAGGCGGCGGTAGTCCACCGATCATCTACGACTTTGGGAGGAGATAGAGGTGAGTGAGGGAATTTACCTAGGCGGCGGTAATCCACCGATCATCTAGGTGAGGAGAGGTGCTTGTCTAGGCGGCGGTAGTCCACCGATCATCTAGACAAGAGGAAAAGGTAGGAGGTAAATTCTCAGGCGGCGGTAATCCACCGAGCATCTGAGAGGAGGAAGGTAAGAGAGAGAGAAGAGAGAGCTGGTTAGAGGAAGTGTCGAATGAGGCTAAAGCCCCAGGATCCAGGGTTTTATAGGAACTGGAGGCCTCTCCCTCCAACCCCCTGTTAGGGGTTGGTGGTGGGGCCCCAGGTTGTGTACCCTGGGTTCTGTGGCCTGTCTCCCCACTCAGTTGTTTATTGACGGAAACTAAGTTTGGCATAAGAATATTGGTGAGAGCTTAAAGTTACTAGTGGAGTGTTCCCGGGAGGGACTCACGACATGAAGTGAGGAAATTCTGAGTGCGGCAGGGACTTCTGTTCAGTTCGGCAAATTTGTTCGGAAAGCTCTAAAACGTAAAACGCGAGTGGAAAACTGGAAAATCCACGGTCATATAAAATTGGCAACCGAATTGCAGGCCGAGACAATTAATCCATGGAACCCAAGGCGTACTCGGTGGACAGCCATCTCCCAGACGACGGTGTCAAGACAAACATCAGCTCCAAATTTCTGTTTTCCAAACGAAAAACGAGTAGAAAGCCTCGAGTTCGCCCGTCCGAAAACCTCGGGGGTAAAATCAATTATGTTGATATTGACCTTTCTAAAGAGCCTTGTAATCTTCTTCGAAACCGTCGGCGTTTTCGGTCCAAGACAAGACCCAGGCAACAGGAACCGCCTTGTTATGAGTTTCGGTCTTCTGTAAAGTCATCACCCTCCCCCGTTCCGCAGGCGGCCGAGGGAATAAAACCCCACCTCGGGGCATCACAACAATAACTGAATGGAAAAACAGTTTAGACAAATAATGAGGTTCGTGATCGCCGCGGACATAATTAAGAGTCGGTGTTTCTGCCGCATGTGAATTAAAGTCATCGCGAGTAAACCTTATTCGAAGGGGATTGGCCTGCTAAAGCGAATGTTCCATCTCATCTTATCCGAATTCCTTGATATGCTGTCAGTTGGGTAATCATTCTTGTATAAACATTACAGTAAAGGTTCAACAACTTTTATTTTTCAACTCGCGAGCGTACCTGCAGCAACAAAAAATATTACCCATCATTAGGTGAAGTTACCTACCTCTCTACTTATTTCTAACAGTTGGGGGAAAGATAACCTATTAGGTAGGCAGCCTGCCTACCTAGTTCGTAGACAAACAATAAAAAATTATTGTTGATAAAACTTGGATCCGTAAAACTTTGACTTTAAATAATGCCTCGACGCTAAAACCGTGAAATCTGTCACAATAAACGCGCCATTTTCTCATTTTAACAACATCCACTCCACTTGTAAGGGAAGCTGCAATGGTTCATCATTGCTTTTCCCACCAGTTTATTAGTTTTCCTATCAAACCTCAGTTGAGCCCACACAGAAAGGGATGATTACGGTTATTTAACGGAAAGCGGTCTTCCTAAATAATCCCCTAAAATATCGAGAGTCTACACAATCACCAATACAATATACTCGTACGTTCACAGCGTTGGAAAATCTACAAACCGAGGTGTTACTCGGCAAAAAATGGAACAAAAAATTTGTTACGTATCCAATACCTACTCTTCTGGTATCCAAAACATTTTTGATTTCCCCCTCCTCCCCCTTCCACCCCAAATTTTACTTTGCGTAAAACTACTCCTGTTTTAATTTTGTATGGTATCAAGTTGGGAAAACATTGGCCGAAAATTAATTTTTAGAAAGTTTTAGGCGGAGGAGGAAGATGCCGAAAACGACAAATAGTGACGAAATAACACAATTTTTCGAAATAACGAAAATTCGCTCTTATAGCCATGCTGCATGACTGTGTTTTTTTTTCTTCTTTTTTTTACAGATTATCTTTGAACATTGATAGTGCCATTTAATTGTCTTGATTCACCTGCTAATACTATTTCTAGTGTTAATATACAAATTTATGGTGGTTTCAGACAATTTCCCAGGTTTCTGACTCATCAAAACGCTGCAAAGTCCTTGTCACTTGGGTTTTTATTCTACTGCACATGCGTACAGAAATTTCGGCTGTTCATTTATTGTTTCTTTCATGTGCAATTATTGAAATGGCTATTTTTGATGGTTTCTACCAGTTTTGGCCCCCAAAAACACGAATTAGGCTCGGCTTAATATTTTTGAATCATTGATAGTAGGTACCATTTAATTGTCTTGATTCACCTGTTGATACTACTTCTAGTGTTATTATACAAATGTATCGTGATTTCAGACAATTTCCCATGTTTTTGACTCATAAAAAAGCATAACCTTCGTTATAACCTCAATTCTTCACTCTTCGGTCCAAATCAACCAAATATTCGGTCTTCTCGCCCTAAAAAACATGGAAAACGATACCTCACAAGCTCATTTTCACTAAAACCTCAAAAATCCTTGGAAATCCCCTATTTTTACACCCACTTTACTCCCATAACACCCCTGGGTGTATGCCGATCGGGCTGCCCTGTTTCGGAGCACAACTAGGACCCAAATGTGTTCCGGAAATAGGGACCCGAACTGTGTGCGGAAAAACGACGGTTTTAGAACAAAATTTAACGTAAATTTAAGGCTGACTTCCTTAAAACCTCAATTTTCCACTCTTTGGTCAAAATCGACTTCATATTCGGTCTTATCATCCCAAAAACATGGAAAACAATACATCAAAAGCTCATGTTACTAAAACATAAAAAGTACCTATTTTTATACCCACTGGCAGCGAAGTTTCGGGACACAAGTACAGCCCAAATGGAGCATGTGTGCGAAAGAACGAATTGTATAGACCGAAAATGAAGCCTGTATACGTGATACGGCGGACGGACATTGCATTTTTGGAATCTAGGTACGCACTTTGAAACGTAAAAGAAAAAATTTTGAGGGGGTGTTATAAAAATGTTTTGCTGAGCGATTACGTAGGTGTATTATTCACAGAATAATAAACCAAAATGAATTTCGGGAGCTTAACCTTCGTTACAACCTCAATTCTTTACTATTTGGTCGAAATCAACTTCATATTCGGTCTTCTCGCCCTAAAAAACATGGAAAACGATACATCACAGATCGTGTTCACTAAAACCTCAAAAAAAAAGTCACCTCGAAAAACCCCTATTTTTACACCCATTTTTCTCCCATAACACCCCTGGGTGTATTCCGATCGGGCTGCCAAGCTTTGGAGCATATCTAGGACCCAAATGTGTTCCCAAATGGGGACCCAAACTGAGTGCGGAAGAACGACGACTTTAGACCAAAATTTAACGTAAATTTAAGGCTGAAACTTCATTAGAACCTTTATTTTCCACTCTTTGGTCAAAATCGACTTCATATTCGGTCTTCTCGTCCTAAAAAAACATGGAAAACAATACATCAAAAGCTCATGTTACTCAAACACAAAAAGTACCTATTTTTATATCCATTTTTCACCCATAACACCCCTGGGTATATTCCGGTCGGGCTTGAAAGTTTCGGGACACAACTATGGCCCAAATGGAGCTTGTCTGCGAAAGAACGAATTTTTGGCGGCGTACAGACATTGCATTTTTGGAATCTACGCACCTTAAACGTAAAAGAATAAATTTTGAGGGGGTGTTACAAAAATTTTTCGCTGAGCGATTACGTAGGTGTACTATTCACAGAATAATAAACCAAAATCGAGAAACTCCTGTGTGTAGGCGTGTTTCGTAGGCCACTGGTTCATTGCCCTTCTAAAAATTTAATTCCTACTAAAGCTGATGCCAGCTTTGCTTTATCCCTTCAAGCTCTCCAACTGTATTGTCTTCAATGGCAGTCTCTGCGAATCCACTCCAAAAGATTGGGAACTACATGAATGCCGAAACGAAACGGAAAAACAAAATAAGGCGATGACAAGGCCATCCTTGAACAGACCGAATTGAGCCGTAATAATGTATATATATTCAGGAAAATATGGGGAAAAGGGAGCGTTCAATTTGGGATTTATCCCTCCCGTAATCCACGTATCTGCTTACCTGTAGCGGCGCGTCTCAAGTTGACTGCCGACGCTGCCTTTTGATGCCGTTATCCGTCCATCTCATATTTTTCCAACCCGCGCCACAGCTAATCCGCTCATATTGCTCGAGTTTCTCCAAAGAGGATTCCCTCGTCTTAGGACTTCGACGGCTATACCTACTCTTCCCTCCTTTCAAACTGATTAAACCTCTTCTCGACACAGCGACCCAGTGCACGTACGTGCGGTGGGTTCTCTGCTAGCTCTCCTTTCAAGGCCCTTTATATTGTTTGGCCATAGTCTGAGGTATTTCTATACGGTTCTGCGGATACTAAGAGAAAGAGAAAACAGTGTGTGTGACTCTGAACTGTATAGTCCTGCATTCGTATATTATAACACGCTATCAGTACAGGTTTAATGAGCAAACGTAGGCTATAGACACCCACTCATATTACAGCATGGCAAGAATACTTAATGAATCTATTCAAATGAAGGAACATAATTTAGTACTAATCCCGAAGAGCCATGCTGGGGTTCGGAGTCACAAAATTCACCTGTCCAATATTATATATTATGTTGGATATTCTGGATGCAAACTTAAAGCAAAATAAAGTAAAATGCACACTGAAGCGACATAGATATACATTTTATTACATTATTCAATTCCCATGTTCTTAAATTTAGTTATATTTTAGGTACCGTCTATATAAATTTCGTGTATCATTATTTTTCAAATGTTTTTGGTTTATTATTTTCAATAATAAACCTTTGGAATCGAGCATGAACATTTTTAACCCCCCCCCCCCCCACCACTCAAAATTTGATGGTTTAGGTACGTTTCAAGGTATGTAGAGTCCGAAAATGCAATAAAAAAATTTCTGTCTGTCCGCCGTACACTTTTCTTAGTTACCAAGAACCAAAATTGATGACATTTGGTTTATAGGTTCCGATCGGGGTCTAGTTGGTCCTCGAAACTCGGCGTTACTGTCAGCCATCTCTAACGGTTTCAAAATAGGGGTTGAAATATTCAGAACGCCGTAGCTCGAAAACTTTCAATAGAAGCGTATGGTTTTTTTTTAACGTTTTTAAATAGATCTTGAGCTAAAGCATTTCTTGAAACCATCCGGAGCATTGTACGACCAGCCATTCGTTTGAACCGAAAAGCTTCTTCAACACGATCGTGACTCAAACTGTATAAATCCGGCCCAGATATCACTGCTAGAGAGCACCTGATTACAATCACGTATGGCTGTATGAAGTCGAGTTGGGTGTTCTGTGATAAGCACTATTTCATTTGAAAAATGATGGATCTTTTGGGTTTTGTTTATAGGTACTTTTGCAACTTGAATAAACGTTGAAGTATTATTGATGGGTAAATTATTACACAATGGTCAATTATTAGACAACCGTTCATTATACTGTCTACGTAGAAGGGGCACCTATGCAGGTAAATTATTATTGCCTTATGCTTCATGAATAACTGCAAATAATTAATGACTGAATTATAGAATCCCGCGCATTTGTAGGAAACTTTAATTCCGGGGCCGGCTCCAGTAACAAACAATGCTGAGGAAAGTTTAAGTTCTTCCGGAGGTTTATCCTAGTATTTATTTACTCGTATCTCCAACCAATGCTCTGCTTCGGTGTTGAATGTTTCATACAATTAGAGTCGGTACTAAAGTAAAGTAAAGTTTTGTGGTCCAATGGGAATTTTGAGGTACTATTTGCATAGGAAATTCGGTACCTCTGCCTACTACAATGACAACGACTATACATTGCTTCAAGATTCCAGTTACTTTGAGCATTTTTCCTGATTTCCAAGACAGAACCATAATTTGAGTCTTCACATGAAGCCAGGATACACAGCTATGTTAACAAGGGTTGAAAAAGCCCGACGACCCCCTCACAGCACAATAAATTATACAGAGCCGTCCCCTTAAAAAGAGAACGTTATAAAGTGCACTCCACTATTAGCTCGGAAGGCGTTTAACAGTCAATTAAAATTGCGCAGACAGATTTTAACGAAGACAATAACTATCTACTGTTAATGGCGGGTCCCCGTGTAGTACGTCAATTAGAGCTGGAATAAGGTTGCGTGAGTGCGAAACCCAGAGGAAAACCCACCCAGACTCCTCACAACCATATAATGGACCACAACGGGTAGCATCTATTTCACTGCCGTTAAACAGGCTTTAAATTATATTAATGGGCGTTGGAGGATGGGGATTACTCATATTAACACTTGCAAACGAGCAGCGTTAATAAGTAGGAGTGTTAACAGTTTCTTGCTGCTGGAAATGGATTTACTTTATTGAAAACGGAACACGTAAGGATAGGCAGTGGCAAGATTTCGTTGAGATTGTTCTGTTGTGCATGCATCCCACTCACTAAACGCTAAACGTCGAGTTCCAAGCGAGATTCCATGGGTAATTTCGAGGTTAGTTACTCCTTAGTAAAAATTAAGAGATGTCTGGGTATTAAACCAATCAGCAAAGACGGTTTACGGGCAGTAATGAAATTATTATGGAAAAAATTTAATGACTTGAGATTATAGGACGAGATATACGATATACAGGAGCGTCTTGAGGCGATGCCGCTTCCTAACGAATGCGCATGCGCCAAGACTTGGTCTATTTTCCTCAACATTTCTGGTTAGCTTTTAATAATACTACCCGTAGATCAGCAATAATCAATGTGCCCCGCGATGCTGGCGCTTATCATTATCTACTATTGACAGTACTATTCACAGAATAATAAACCAAAACACGCCGACTAGCTACGACGAAGAGTGATCAAGGAGGATGAACCAAGTTTCATTACGGGGGGAGAAGATGTAGCATCACTCGTTTGTAGTAGGTAACCATTTAGGCAGTAGTTGAGCTATTCCTGTTACACAGCAACCGGGGAACGCTCCAGGGAACTGGAGAGCGGAATAATCGATATTATGTTCAACGATTTTGAATTGCTTTTCATTAAATAAGTATTTACCAGGAGTTCGTAAGTGTCGAGTTCCTACAGATTCTGAGGTCAAAATCAGCAAATTCCCACCCACGTCCATTCCTCATTATGTTGACTGCAAATTGCATTCTGTTGAAAACCTTGAAAGGTGTTCTTTTTGTCTAATTTTGTGTGAACTGAAAATGACTAAAATCGTAAGGTCTTCACATTACTGTTTGGAGCCAAGTTTAAACAGGTAGGGTGTTTTTGAAAGGCGCGACATGGAAGATTTATTGTAGACGTATCGTTTGCTCATAAAACCAATCATGGAAAATATTGATAAAGGAGCGAGGAACCATCACATTTTGGACATCACTAATACCCAAACAACAAAAGCATTGTGGATCAAACATCTAATTACCATTGCTGGTGCATGATCATTTTCGATATTCCTTTTGTGAAATAGTTACCTGCAGAAGCTCGGGGAACTTTCGTAAAAGACATCACAGATGGTAATCAATGTAAATGCTGTTGGATGCTCATCTAAATCAGGAGGCCATAAAAGCGGAACGTGCTCTGGCTCAAGCTGCGTCGCCCAGTTCTCTATAAGGGCTCACGTCATATTAGATATGTACCATAGGTTGATCAGTATCGTAACGCGCTCTCGTAACGTCTTCGTAGGTCATCGCAAACAGAGCATGCTAAAAACGTTTCACACAATCCATCACAATCACATACATAAAGGTTTGTTACACACAGACTGTTTGGACTCAGTGAAGGCAAAGTGAGGAAAAATAAGATCACATTCGAATTCAGAACTCCCAACAGCGACGAATATAGATTTTTGTAGACCTGTAAATTGAAAAATTTAGGCCGGTCCTCCACTGTAAGAAATACCAAGCGATCAGGCGATGAGAGGCGATTTTGAGGAAGAGACGTGAGTCGAATGGGGTTCTACATTAGAGGCGAGTAAGCATGCGTAGTCTAGCAGCGCAGTTTTGTGGTAATGAAGTGCGGGGATGTGGCGGTGAAGGGACGAGGGGATGGGGAGCTGAGATCGCTTGAAAACGCGACCAATCCCATCCTTTGAATTGCTTTGAATTTTGTGCATTTCCGTACTTTTACAAATAAAAATTTCTTATAACTTTTACAAATAAAAATTCTTACTCACCATAAGCTTTTCTTCTGCCGAAATCGCCATCCTGAAATTGGTGTTTTGATTCAGTACTTTTTTTGAAATTAGGGATAGAATGTAGTCAAAAGTAGTTCTGCTCATTCTGAAGTAGCTCCAAAACCGCTCTTCATCCTTTCGTAGGTCGCGGTACAATCCTGACATACTTCTCACCTGGTTGACTTCATGTCGTTCTTTTCTTTTCATTTTTAAAGCACTATTTTCCAACAAAAATGTATTAACGGCGTTTAAATGGAACGACATAACTGCTGGGGCACCAACAACTCAACTGCCTACTCGCCTGTAATCGTTAGCAATGTAAACACACCATCGCATCGCATCGCTTTAAAATTCGCAGCTCTCTCTTCTTCGCATCGCATCGCATCGCTTCCCGTGCAGTGTAAACATAGCCTATCCGTCGCTTGGTATCGCTCGAAACACGCGTGCAGTGGAGGCCCCCTAATTTGTGCGGGCATTGTTTCACGAAAATAGTGCACAGGCAACGGGCAATTTCCGTAGGTTACAAATTCCTTTTTTTTTGCCAGATTTTGTTCAGCTACGGAAATTAACTCTTATTTAGCACATAATGAGGTGTTTATGACGGAAAGTATAGGCAGAAAAGAAGTGTGAAATTTGAATTTCCGAGTTCCCGCTAGAAATGACGTACGTACCAGGTAAATTGCCGAGTAGTTCAACTCAAATCCCGCTTAGAGCGCTAGTTCATCGCTTTACACGATGTACACAACGGGATCAGTCGCTCGTGTACGGACGAACGCATACGTAGTCGCTTGGTCGCTCGGTATCGCTCCAGTGGAGGAACCGATACCGAAGCCTTACCCAGCCATCAAGTCGGCAGTGTAGCCACGACTGCATCCGTCTACCCTCAAATTGGAAACTGTCCGGGCTGATCGGATGTGTCGACGCACCAATTTTGGAGCAATCGAACCTCAAGAAAAACAAACGAGCCTCTAAATACCGGTATTCCAAATAATATCTCCGATCTCCCGGAGGCACCCCGAAGAGGGGCCTTTTTTCACTCTTTTATTTTTTAATTTCGGCAGGTCATTACCCAGGTTGGTTAACAAGGGTGTCGGTTATAATTGGCACTGTTCCCATGTGTACTCCTTTAAGTAAAACGGCTTCATTTGCCCCGACCATTGTTCCTGGAGAGGAGTTGCTATCTGCTGGCTCGGATCTGTATAACAAGAGGGGGGCTAGGCTACACGAAAGATTGGATCGCCGTAGAATAAACACTCTCACTAACAAAAACTAACAGACAATTACGACCAAGAGCACGTTTCTTCCACCTTATCCATAAAGTATATAAAAATAATCGGACAATAGGACTATTACTTATTCGTTTTGATGAGCTGAGTTTGAGTTTGCCTATAACCTGATATGTAATCCGTTTTCATAATATACTTGTAAGTACAAAGTAAATGTCGGCATTCTATGTAAGCTTCAGGTACCCCTCCCCCCAATGATCGAACTTATAAAAAAGTATAGGTGAGCCGTGAGCTGGGAAATATGGATCACCTTCCAAATGGAAAAGTGTAAGCACCTCAGCACCCGATTCCCCCCCCCCCCCCCCCACACTAGACGCTCACGAAATTCCAGGCAGATCTATACCTTGCATTGTAATGAATTTGTGCGGGCATTGTTTCATCAAAATAGTGCACAGGCAACGGGCAATTTCCGTAGGTTACAAATTCCCTTTTTTTTGCCAGATTTTGTTCAGCTACGGAAATTAACTCTTATCTACCACATAATGAGGTGTTTATGACGGAAAGTATAGGCAGAAAAGAAGTGTGGAATTTGAATTTCCGAGTTCCCGCTAGAAATGACGTATCAGGTAAATTGCCGAGTAGTTCAACTCAAATCCCGCTTAGAGCGCTAGTGCATCGCTTTGCACGATGTACCCAATGGATGGATGGAACCACAAAAAATTATACAAATTTTTAAAACACGTCCTCAACCCATGGGAGGTTCACGAAAGTCACAGCAAAGGTTCTTGGAGGTTGCCAAGAAGGTTTGACATTTCTTATTTTGGGTTGTTGGCAGCATTGAGAACCTTCGCCTTTGCCGCTTTGCTCCACCTCCTTGGGGCAACAGCCAATCGGACGTCAATAGACCTGATGACCACTCTTTTAATCACCCTCATAAAAAATAAATATATAAAAATAAGCAAAAAAGCTTATTTTTGAAAACAGTCTTCGAACTACACTACCATTTTTCCAAGACTCCTGATTTTTTTTCCCAAACAAATTTTTTGACAAAAATTTCCCACTGAATTAACGAACATACCAAATAATACTGAATAAATAGAATCTCTGTAACAGGAAGGTAACGGCACATATAAGGTTCGTTCGCGGTGGCCATCTGACTGTCTTCAAACCGTCAGATCCATCATTTGGCGTTCGCGGTGGTCTTGCGGACTCGTCTCGGACTGTATAGCATCCATAGGATGCTGTTCGCGGTGTTTTTCTGGCGGTTCGAAGACAGTTCCAAGACCGTCAGATCAGTCCGCGGATTTTCCGATGTACTCCTTTCTGACTGCTCGCCCCCCACTACCGCTCGCCCGTTTAAGCCAATCAAATCATTTCTCATCGCACCGTCGTTCGTCGTTGTTATTCGTTCTGTGTGTTCATTCTAATAACCCTACCCACTTCTCTCACTTGCGTTTTGGTACTTCTCGCGATGAGTTCATCCAGTGATGAGGGGTCGATCACTCCTATCGAGGTGTCATCGGAAGATGATTTGGACTTACTCCATCCAGTGAAAAAAAAATGAAAACTATCTGGAAGAAGTTTTTCCTGTATAGGACGAGGAAACTTTTTGTTCATTCTCATCCAGAAGACGTCACTGGCAGTTCTGTTAGGGACAGATTGGCATCTCTACTAGCGTCTTGAATTCATTTATTATAGTATTGTTTACATAACTACCCAAGCTTTTGTATTTCAATCACCATATCCTTCAACGACTGATCTTATAGTGAGCACTTGTATGTCCCTGAATCAAGTTTCCTACCATAACGATAAACGCCGCAAATTCTACTGGCACAAATAACTAGAGGGGTTAACAAAAAATTGTAATGGACATACAAAATTGCTGCCTATAGATTTATTTCGTGCGTCGGTGGTCGGTTGAATATCCCAATTGAAAAACTTAGTGCCACTTACCTACCTACCTAATTTTACGATTAAGGTGGGTGTTCCAAGAACTGACCTAGCAATTTATTGTTGGTTTTTGCCAATTTTGGCCCACTCGAAGACTCCTAATTTTGAAAAATTATCTTCGATTGTTGAAATTGTATTTTTCTGGCTGAATTCACAGTTTATGCTACCTTTTTTGTAGACGTTTCCGGTGATTTCAGCCATTTTATCAGATTATTGACCCTTGAGGAAACCGAATGCATAGCTATATTAACAAAAAATGAGCACATGAAGAATGTGTAGTCAGTTATCAGCAAAATTAGTTAGGTACCTACCTAACAACGAACTTCAAACTTTCGATTAGGTATTTCTTCAGTCACCAATTATTCCACAAAAGTACACTGGTATCACCGAATTTGATAAACATCCCATTAGGTCATTAGTTAGGAAGAAAACTACAGAGATTTCGATTTATTTTTATTAAAAATACTTCGACTAAGTACAAGTTGAGATAAAGGAATGCATAACATTGGTAAGAGATGAATACTCGAAGCAAAACGCAGGAACTATATTACAACTAGGAACATACATAAGATAGTCTACGCATTCATCAGAAGCATAGGAATAATCGTAATATAAGACTTGAGTAAGTTGAAGAATTAAAAAAGTAATAAATTAGCCGAAATCAACGGTGACGAACGTTAGTATTATTGTTATAAAAAGAAGAAATAAATTAGCAGAGATCAATGATGACATATGAACTTCTCACACATACACGAGTCACAGCCTTTCAATAAACCTTAATAGGTATGATTTGTATAACAAACGTCAGAAAGCAGAAAAAATCGACGAAGACACGAGATGATATGATAGAGAAAAGCTTTACCTTTGGAAAGGTTTTATTGCACAGAATCGAACAGGTAAGAACAAATGGAATAATGAGAATTTCAGAATATGTTGTTACACAACGCGACCGTATGGTTACCATGTAACCATGATAATATAAACTGGCTCAATCTCCCCCACTCAGGATGTCACATAATCCCGCAAATAGGCAGGTGGTCTCCTTTCACGGGTGCTTCTCCTCAACGAAGGTAGAGATTGATCAGGTGAAGGAACAGGCTCTGAACAGGCCCTGTCTTGTTCATAATTTGATTCTTCATTCTGTTCTTGGTTTGAATCTTCGAACGGTACCTCTTCCCCGAGTTCAAAATTTTCAGGTTGGGGTGAAGCTTGTGAGATCTCTGGCAGATCCATTTGTCTCTCTCCTGTTGGAGCGAGATGGCGAGTAGAGACTGTGGTTTTTCTTCCATCCGGATACTTGATGTGAGCGTATTCGTGGTTCCCTTCGAGGAGCTCTACTTCTTCCACTTGGGGTTCATATTTTGAATTTCTGTTGAACCGCTTCAACCATACAGGTCCGGGTTTCAGGAGCCAAGACGGTATTGAATCACCGTTTGCGGATCGTCTCTGGTGAGAAAACAGGCGTTCATGAGGGGTACTATTGGTTGACGTACACAGTAGTGAGCGAATAGAATGAAGAGCTTCTGTGAGGACGTCGTTCCAGTGGGTGATTGGTAGTCCTTTGCTCTTCAGAGCTAGCTCGATGGTTTTCCATATAATGCCGTTGTACCTCTCCACCTGTCCATTCCCCCGGGGGTTGTAGGCGGTAGTACGGCTGGTAGCGACACCATACGACGTTAGAAACTCTTTCAACTGTTCCGACATAAATGAGGCTCCGCGATCAGAGTGGATGTACGCTGGGGCCCCAAAGATGCTGAACAAGTTTGTGAGACAGTCGATGACAGTTGTTGCGCTCACATCTGCACAAGGATATGCAAATGGAAACCGGGAATACTCATCTACAATTGTCAGCAAATAGCGTTTTCCGACAGATCTGGAAGGGAGAGGGCCTTTAAAATCAATGTTGAGTCGCTCAAATGGTATAGTAGATCTTATCAGAGTGCCCTGCTGACGGAAAAATCGCGGTTTGAGTTCAGCGCAGACGTTGCAGGAAGAAACAACTTGCTTCACTTCTTCGACAGAAAACGGTAGATTTTTACTTCTCAGCCAATGGTATAAGCGAGTTACCCCTGGATGACAAAGAGATTGATGAAGAGCTTGAAGTTTTTCCTTTGAGTTAATGAAGCAGACGCGCGAGAGAGCATCCGCAGCATGATTGTTAGTTCCAGGGCGATAGGTGATGTCATATGTATAGCAAGAAAGCTCCAAACGCCAGCGCATTATCTTCTCGTTCTTGCATTTACTTTTATGTTGCGTCGAGAACATAAAAGCGACTGATCGCTGATCGGTGATCAACCTGAAGTGGCGACCTAATAAGAAATGACGCCAATATCGTACGGACTCGACAATAGCGTACGCTTCTTTCTCGACTGATGAATGGCCGATCTCGGAGCTTGACAGAGTTCGTGAAAAGAACGCTACAGGCCGACCATCTTGAGAAAGTGTAGCAGCTATAGTGGTGTCAGAAGCGTCAGTTTCCACGCAAAATGGGGCTTCGTTGTCTATCCAAGCTAAACTGGCTTCCTCTATACTTTTCTTCAAATTTTGAAATGACTGTCGGGCATCTTTGGATAAAGGGAAAGACGAGGACGCTAGTGGGCGGATTTTCTCAGAAAAATTTTGAATAAACTTGGAGTAGTGAGAAAACATTCCCATAGCTCTTTTGAGAGAAGGCCCATCAGAGGGGACTGGTAACTCCCGAAGTGGTGTCAACCTGGAAGGATCCGGTCGTAGTTGGTGATCACTGATCGAATACCCTAACAGAGATATGGACCTAAGGGAAAATGAGCTTTTTTCGTTGTTTATCGTGAGGCCATATTTACGAGCAGCTGCAAAGAATTTTTCCAGATTGATGTCGTGATCGAGCTGAGTTTTACCACCAATCGTTACATCATCCAGATATGCGAAAGTGTCGGTCAGCTTTTCTTTGCGAATGACCTCGTCGATGCAGCGTTGGAAAGCCGCGACTCCATTCGTGACTCCAAAAGGGATACGAGTCGATTGATAAAGTTCCCCACAGGCCTCGAAAGCAGTATATTTGCGATCTTCGACAGGGATTGGCACTTGATGATAGGCACTACGTAAATCAATGGTGCTGTAGATGTTGTAGCCGGCCACCTTGTTTACAATGTCGTTGATTCTGGGGAGTGGGTAAGCGTCTAGATCGGTAAATCTGTTGATGGTTCGAGAATAGTCTACTACCATTCGTCGTTTGTGAAAACCCGTGACGACATGAACCTGGGCTCGCCAAGGAGATATGCTTTTCTCAATGATTCCGTCAGCTAGCAATTTCTTCACCTCGGCTTCGATGAATTTGCTATCCGTATCGGAATGTTTACGCGATTTAATAGCTATCGGTTTGATATCCCCAGAAAGGCTTGAAAACAGTTTGGCTGGTTCGACTCGAGCGGCCTCAAAAACGCATACTTGTAGAGGAGCTCGTAACCCCCCAAAATCGAATTGGACACTGGAATGGAGTTGTAACACATCCCTGCCGATGATAATTTCAGCACATAAGTTTGGGAGGACAGAGAGAGTGACTGCAGAATAATGATTGTCGAGCATGTACAGATCAGTGGAACAGTATCCAAGTATTGAAACCCGATGGGAATTTGACGCTAGTCCTACTTCCTGTTTAGTTGGCTGTATTTTCAGGTGTAGAGCTCGAGCAGTGGACTCGTTGATCAAGCTGATGTCGCTCCCTGAGTCTAGCATGCCGTCGAGAGCACGTCCACCTACCTGTACAGTGGTTCTAACTTTGGAAGCTGCGAAAGAACAGATTTCAACAGAAGAAAGGACTGATGCAGATTTTGTTTTCAGATTTGAGCTCTTCTCCCCTCCTTTTGACTGACACACGTTTGGCCAATGCCCTTTCTTTGAACATCTTGGGCAAATATCATCTTTTGCAGGGCATTTAACTCGAGGGTGGCGAGATTGACCACAAAAGAAACATTTTTGGATTATTGGGGCTGAAGTGGAATGATCAGGCTGATCTTCTACCTCCTCAGCAGACCCAGTAACAGCGTTTACTGTAAGAGACTGCTCTTGATAAGATTGAGCATGCTGGTGAGCCAATTCGAGGGCTCGAGCTTGAGTGTGGGCGTCGGAAAGCGAAATGGTTGGAGTATTTTCCAGTAATCTCTGGCGAATTATTGGGCTGACCAATCCTCTAATGAAAGCATCGCGGATACAATCATCTCGATTCATCTCGGCTGTAACTGCCTTGAACTGGCAGTCCCGACTGAGAAGCCGAAGTTCTTCGAGATATTTGTCGACTGACTCATTGGGCTGTTGTTTTCGAGTAGAAAGTCTGTGCCTGGCGAAAACTTCGCTTACAGGTTTCACGAAAACCGATTTTAGTACCGAGATAGCGTCGTTGTAAGTTAAACAGCTTCGAATGTGCTTGTAAATGTCTGCACTTACGTAATTGATCAGAAGTCTGAGTTTTTCTTCCTCGGACGCTTCGGGGACACTTCTCACGAAATTTTGGAACCGGTGGTGCCAGTGGTCCCAAGTTGTAGAGGCTGATGTGGACTCCGGGTCGAGATTCAGTACTTCTGGACGTAGAAGACGTTCCATTCTAGTGATTCTGTGCAATAAATTGATATGATAGAGAAAAGCTTTACCTTTGGAAAGGTTTTATTGCACAGAATCGAACAGGTAAGAACAAATGGAATAATGAGAATTTCAGAATATGTTGTTACACAACGCGACCGTATGGTTACCATGTAACCATGATAATATAAACTGGCTCACGAGACACGACACAATCAGGAAGGTTAGAAATTTGCAGGTTGCACAGCGGTTGCAGTCAGATTTCCTTCCCAAGCGTTCGCGGTGTACCTGGTTCATTGTGAGTTTGAAAGTTGGTATTGGTGGCGCATGCGTGTTGGCACGATAAGAAAAGTGGCTTCAGACGGTTCCCTGACCGTCAGAAAAACACACCACGAACGAAGCTATTTTCACTATTCCGGTAAATTCAACTGAAAGGTTCCAGAGTAAAAACTGGTAGGTAATCCCAGAGAGTCATTAAAATGATTATTTTGATTAAATTATAAACTATAAAACATTACAAAGATGGTTTTGTAGCAGACTACATTCACCATGATAACACTGACACTATATGAACCCTCTCTTTGAGGACCATGCTGCTGGATGGATTGAGCAAGTGCGATTGCTCGGTCCGAGAACTGACTCGCCGGTTCAACATATACGCGAATGTGCTAAGATACCTAGAACGAGTAGGTAACGGTCACTAAAGGCACAGGTTCCTTAATATACGAGAAAGGAGAGTGGACAGACAGATGCCCAGGACAAGCGAAGGCCCCCGAAGAGTTGTTTAACGCGCTGAAGGAAACGGTCTTTGCAAGAACAAACAGCTGTTTGTTTACTTATACAGAACATTTAGCGAGACATGAAGGCTGAGGGAATACAATGGGCGGTAACAGAGGATAGAGTGGTTACGCTGTCACATGCGTTACAAATATTCAGATCGCTCTCCCCCTTGCACGTCTCTTACCCCTTTCAGTTCTTGTTGATGTACTGTTTCGAATCAAAGACAGATAATATCTGGGTCCGAGTGATTTATTATCGGCGGAAGTGCATCCGCAAAGATTCGAGTTCTTGAGCGTTGTCTCTATTTCGCGCATCCTGGTTAGGCTTCGTCACCCACACGTCCAAGGCCTGAAAAACGGGCCTGCGCCCTGCAGTACCAAGTAGACCCAGTACCCATGGCATAATATAAATGCATAACGAATATACGAGATGACCATCCGTCAGGTTTTGGCCCGGACAGTTTGGGAACCCAAGAATGTGTTCGGTGTTCCGAGTTCGTTGTAGATTTCAATCCAACAAAGCAGAACCCCATGGTAGGTAAGTACCTACTAAGGTACCTACATCTTAGTTCGTAACTCTAGTGGGTATAAACGATAAATCTACCCACTTGGTTTGAAGCAGATATTTATTTATTCAATTAACGGGCTTATCCCAATTAAAAACGTCTGCCAATTCGAGTAGGCAGTTATAGCTTCCTCACTTGAATCACATGAACGTATGGAATAGTTGGATTGGTTCGTTTTGATAAGGGACCATCTGTGATCCAACCCGCGTGTACCCTCAAAATGTCAGCTCTCTACGACTATTTTTCGCGTGGTTAGAAGCGTTACAAGGAAACTGTCAACATTTCATGTTCGCGCATGCGCACACGAAAGTTGCTGTACGATTCCAATGAAATTCATATATGGAACTATCAAAGTACTATTCCTGATCGACCCTCAAAATCTGAACTCATTTAAACGATATTTAAGGTAGTTATGAGCGTTTCAATTATTTCTCGTTTGAGCATGCGCAGACGGAAAGATTTCCATAATTTTGAAATGGGATCATCTGTGATACAACCCGCTAGTACCCTCAAAATTTCAGCTCTCTAAGACTATTTTTCGCGTAGTTAGAAGCGTTACAAGGAAATGGTCAACATTTCATGTTCGCGCATGCGCAGACGAAAGTTACATTACGAATCCGATGAAATTCATTTGGAACTATGGAAGTATTATTCCTGATCGACCATTCAAGTTTGAACTCATTTCAACGATATTTAAGGTAGTTATGGGCGTTTCAATTATTCCACGTTTGCGCATGCGCAGTCGAAAGTTACCGTAATTTTTCAATGACCCGCACCTACCCTCCAAATTCCAGCCCATTTCGACCATTATTTCGGGTAGTTATGGGCGTTACAAGTTATTACCTTACCTTCGGTATTGAGGAAGCAAAATCATTATCAGTACAGTCACGGATATACCAATTTAGAAAAAAAAGAAATTTATTTAAAAAACTATGTACTTACCTATATATGTATTTGCAATCAGAACATGTTCAACAACCAAGTACCTCATTACTGATCTCCATGTTCGAGTGTAATTCATCTCGTTATAACAAATTTCAATTGAAAATAGTCATTCATTTACCATTACGAGTCTTGTAATATTCTTCGTAAGGTTCTTAGGTGAATTGCAAGGGTTCCTTCACTTTTACCTAACTACTAAGTAACTTAAAACTACTGAGACTAAACTCGAGACCAGTGACATCCCCATAAGCGGCTTAAAGGCAAGAATAAAGGAGATCTTATAAATCACCGAAAATCATGCAACATAGCTGGAGAGCTTGGGTTGGTTCATACATTACTGGATAATTGCAGTTTTCATGGGTGTGGCAAATACCTATAGGTACTGACAGAAAGAAACCTAGTTTGAGGCCACCCAAAACGAATACCTGCCTACTCTCTGCACACCCAATACCGGCAAATTTACTTGAATGGAAAGTCCTGAGGATCTTATTACTCGTAGTAACCTCCAAGATTTCAGCAGCATTTTCAGTTTCCAAGTAAGTAAGTAAACAGCTAAACAGCCATTTCAGGCTGGGGCTTTTCGACTGCCCTGCCAGCGTCGCGGACGTGCTCAGCTGTCCTCCAAGTGGGAGGATCAGAATTCTTTAAACTCTTTATTGTTACACAGCGGTAGGGTTAAAAACCCCGTAATAATACTGTACATAGTAATAACATAGTAGGTAGTGTTAAGATGGTAGAATCGTAGGAGACGAATTACTTTTTTCTTTTTTTTTCTTTTTGAAAAGGAGTAATAAGTAAACTTCAGAAGAAGACTGTAGTTAAAGAAAAAAGAACAAAAAATGAGAAAAGAAAAGAGGACAGAAAAGGGGACACAGGAAGAAGAAGAGGGAGTAGAGAAAATGCTACGTATTCAAGAATTGGAGTACAGCGTCACCAAAGGAACCTAATGAGCGCATGCCAAGGGTCGCAGCCGGCAAGGAGTTCCTCGCCCAAAGGACCTTCAAAGAGTTAATGTAGTACTTATTTGTGGTAAAAGTTTGCTTCACAGTAAGCGACCGCGTGCTAAGACCTCTATGGAAGAAGTTGGATAAGTATAAAGGAATTGCATAGTTTTCATGATGGATCAGTTTGAAAACGAATTTCAAATACTGAAGTTTGAGGTAGGTTAGAAGCCCACAACCTAACATTTTACCCCTACGTCCTGAGATACGAGCCCTCGGTTTGAGGTTAAATACATACCGGGTACAACAGTTGAAAGCGACCTCCAGTTTTATTTTGTTGGCAGCATCGATGGAGTTTAAATACAACACAGAACTGTAATTAAAGAGCGGAATTACCAGAGCCTTAACCAGGTAAATTTTAAAGCGTGAGGAGTGTAAATGGAGAGGCGCCTCAGGGAGTAAAGTGCTCCATAAACCTTCCTACAGGCGGCAGTGACTTGGCTTGACCAGTTCATACGACAATCGAAATGACCCCTAAATTTCTGACTGTTATACTGTTAGGTAGTGGGCAGTTGTAATAGAGCAATATTAGGAAGAACAGTGGTCACCAAGTCCGAAGCAGAAAATATGATTGTCTGAGTTTTACGTGGATTCAATTTTAAAAACGCTGCAAATCCCTGCAACAGTTTATTATTTTGTACAGAATACCCTTCTGTTACAGATCACAGCTCTCCGTATAGATAACCCTTTATATAATATTTATGTACATCTATACGTATGATATAGAGATTTACCGTTGTGTAATAATTTACCGTTGCGTAATAATTTGCCGTTGTATAATAATTTACCATTGTTACAGATCACAGGTCTCCGTATAGATAACCTTTCTATATAATGTTATGTAATATTCCATACAATATTATGTAGATCGCAAACCCTCCGTAGGTTAGTACCTAACCCCGTACTCGTTACTAGGTCCTACCTAAATCACGAGTAAAATGTTATAAAATAATTCTGTCGATGACAAACAGTAACTAAAATGGCAAAAAGAAACGCACATAATGAAGTTCTGAAGGGAAATTGTTGATGTGGAGTGAAAAAAGTTGCAAACGTACCTACCTACCAACAAACTCCAGCCCCTTCTACGTAGATGGTATAATGAACCGTTGTGTAATAATTTACCGTTGAGTAATGATTTCCATTGTGTAGTAATAATTTACCCATCAATAATACTTCAACGTTTGTTCAAGTTTCACTACCTATCAACAAACTCCAAAAGAGCCATCATTTTTCGAATGAAATAATATCACAGAACAACCAACTCGACTTCATACTCCGTGATTATAATCAGGTGATCCCTAGCAATGATTTTATCTCGGGCCAATTCCCGATTGTTAGCGCGTCCCTGGTGACGAGATTTGGGCTAAATGTATACAATTTCATTCACCCTGCTGTCGAAAATTCCTGTCGGTGCAAACTTCGGGGCCTTGCTGTGAACGAACGGCTGGACGTACGATGTTCCGGGTGGTCTTAAAAAACTCGTAAGTTCAAGAACTATTTAAAACCGTAAAAAGATTCACGTGAAAAAAAGGTAGGTATAGGCGTTCTGAAAATGTCAACCCCTATTTTGAACCCCTTAGAGATGACTGACAGTAACGTCGAGCTTCGAGGACCAACTAGACCCCAAACGGAACCTATAACCCGAATTTCATCAATTTTGATTCATGGTAACTAAGAAAAGTGGTCAGTACGGCGTACGGCGGACAGACAGAAATATTTTTATTGCATTTTCGGATTCTACATACCTTGAAAACGTAAACCATCAAATTTTGAGGGGGGGGGGGGTTAGATTTTTTTTTTTTTTTTTTTTTTTTTTTTTAATGCTCGATTCCAATGGTTCATTATTGAAAATCATAAACCAAAATTAGCTTGTGACCAAACAGAGTTCGAGAATTCGATCTGATCATTTCGCTCTTGGCTACTGATTGCCTCACCCTCTTGAACCAAGTAGCTAAGTACGTGCAAGTTTGAGCCTAAAGACACCAGCTTTTCTAGTGGCGTCATTTGAGTCACAAAACACATCACTGAGCTCTGGCAAACATCACAGATAATTGACTCAGGTCGTTACTAGCACCAATTTGACATAGACAGCAGGTTTCAAAAATGTGGTATAAGCACTCAATTCCTTCAAACTATGACAAACTAGTGAAGGGAATTCAATAATCATGGCTTTCACAGGAAGTGCTATTAAAAAATCCGTGCCTGTTTTTCGTCAATCTCTTCAATATCATAGCAAGTTTCCTCCCACTGCCATTGTCTAACTCATCCTGGACCACCCTGTACATTTTTAGCACCATCCTATGCAAATATGTCTGCTTCTCAGAGGTGGGTGGAACGGAAAAAATGAAAAAGTCCGTTTCTTGCGATCAAGAGATCACGATCTTCCCAACAGTGAGATTTATGCGTTCGATTTATAAGGATATAATTAGCAAGTGATGTATTCAGGCTACCGTTCGCCGTTTATACATTTTAATGAGCCATTAACAAATTACTATTGAACAAACATGGTCGATCCGAAGGGTTGTGCGCCCCAGGGGTAACGGATTCCAGCGGCTGTGAGGGAAGGGAGCATCCCGGCCCGAGATCTTATATTTCACGCTTGATTGATCAGACCTTCCTTTGAAGCTCTTGCTTCGTGAAGAATCGATTGAAAAAGCAATATTACCAGCAAGTCACGAGCATCACTAATTATAATCTTTCTCCGGGCACTGGGGGGAGTTGAATTGAGGATCCCTGAATTTATTTAAAAGATCTCTTCTGCTGCATCCACTGTGATTCGAGGTTTACTCTAGAGCCCACCAATCGAAAAACCAAATATATAAATTCTTACGTAGGCCAATGGGGATTAATGCAAGACGGTCGTATTCTAGTGGTCCTAATCTGTATACATAATTTGCAGGACATAGGTATGTACAGTAAGTCGCTTACAGTGATCGAATCGGGAATGACTGGAAACAATCACTATACTCGACCAATCTCTATAACCGACTTCTCCTGTATATACTTTTTGGTGATTTTAGCCATTTTGGTTTATTATTCTGTGAATAATACACCTATGTATTCACAGCATACATAGGTCAGCAAACAAATTTTATAACACCCCCTCAAAATTTTTTCTTTTCCGTTTCAAGGTGCGTAGATTCCAAAAATGCAATGTGCGTCCGCCCTATCACGTGTACCGGCTTCATTTTCAGTCTAAAAAATTCGTTCTTTCGCACACAGGCTCCATTAGGGCCCTAGTTGTGTCCCAAAACTTTGCAGCCCGATCGGAATATACCCAAGGGTGTTATGAGTGAAAATGTGGATAAAAATAGGTACTTCTTGTGTTTTAGTAACATGAGCTTTTGAGGTATCTTTTTCCATGTTTTTGGGGACGAGAAGACGGAACATGAATTCGATTTTGACCAGTGTGGAAAACGGACGATTTCGCAGGTTTTTGACTCATAAAAAATCAATTTTGGGAGCTGAACATTTGGTAGAACTCAATTTTCCACTCTTTGGTCAAAATTGACTTCATATTCGGTCTTCTCGTCCCCAAAAACATGGAAAACGATATTTCAGAAGCTCATGTTACTGACATGTTGCTAAAACGCAAAAAGTACCTATTTTTACACACATTTTCACTCATAACACCCCTGGATATATTCCGATCGGGCTGCAAAGTTTCGGAACACAACTAGGGCCCAAATGGAGCATGTGTGCGAAAGAACGACGTTTTTAGACCGAAAATGAAGCCTGTAGACGTGATACGGCGGACGGCGTACGGCGGACGGACATTGCATTTTGGTTTATTATTCTGTGAATAATACACCTATGTATTCGCTCAGCAAAAAATTGTTATAACACCCCCCTCAAAATTTTTTCTTTTCCGTTTCAAGGTGCGTAGATTCCAAAAATGCAATGTCCGTCCGCCGTCCGCCGTATCACGTGTACAGGCGTCATTTTCGGTCTAAAAAAGTCGTTCTTTCGCACACATGCTCCATTTGGGCCCTAGTTGTGTCCCGAAACTTTTCAGCCCGATCGGAATCTACCCAGGGGTGTTATGAGTGAAAATGTGTGTAAAAATAGGTACTTTTTGCGTTTTAGCAAGATGTTAGTAACATGAGCTTTTGAGGTATCTTTTTCCATGTTTTTGGGGACGAGAAGATCGAATATGAAGTCGATTTTGACCAAAGACGCGGAAATTGAGGTTTTACCAAAGGTTCAGCTCCCAAATTTGGTTTTTTATGAGTCAAAAACCTGGAAAACTGTCTGAAATCACCATCAATGTGTATAATAACATTAGAAAAATTGTAAACAGGTGAATCAAGACCAATAAATGGCACTAGCAATGATCAAAGAAGATCTGAAAAAAAAACGTACCTATTTCATGTTTTGGGGGCCAAAATTGGTGGAAACCATCAGAAATAGCTATTTCAATCATTTCACATGAAAGAAACAATAAATTTAACAGCCAACAAGAATCTCTAGGAATCCAATAGAATAATAAACCCATGTGACAAGGACTTTGCAGCGTTTTTGGAATCTACGCACCTTGAAACGGAAAAGAAAAAAGTTTGAGGGGGTGCTATAAAAATTTTTTGCTGAGCGAATACATAGGTGTGTTATTCACAGAATAATAAACCAAAATGCAATGTCCGTCCGCCGCATCACGTGTACCGGCTTCATTTTCGGTCTAAAAAATTCGTTCTTTCGCACACAGGCTCCATTAGGGCCCTAGTTCTGTCCTGAAACTTTGCAGCCCGATCGGAATATACCCAAGGGTGTCATGAGTGAAAATGTGTGTAAAAATAGGTACCTACTTTTTGCGTTTTAGCAACATGTTGGTAACACGAGCTTCTAAGATATCGTTTTCCATGTTTTTATGAGTGAAAAACCTGGGAAATCGTCTGAAATCACCATCAGTTTGTATAATAACACTGGAAAAAGTGTCAACACGTGGATCAAGACGATTAAATGGCACTACCAATGATCAAAGATAGTTATTTAAAAAAAAAAGGAGCGTACCTAATTTGTGTTTTAGGGGCCAAAATTAATGGAAACCATCAGAAATAGCTATTTCGATTATTACGCATGAAAGAAACAATGAATGAACAGCCAATATTTCTGTAGGTATGTCCTATAGAATAATAAACCCATGTGACAAGGACTTTGCAGCGTTTTTACCTATGTTGTCAACTTCTGATTTCTAAACACTCAAAAACTTAGTAGAATAACCGACCTTTTGATCACTATAACAGGCCAATTCCCTGTGTGTTTACATACAGCCGATCGGGACCTGACTGTTTCTATCCTTATATCCGACTTATTCCTTTAACCGCCTTTCTACTAGGCGACTTCTACTGTACCTATACAGTCAATAGGGGATGCGCATGTATCTATTTTAGTTATTTTTTTTAAATTAATGGAAGTAGATTCCATCCTGAGAATTTTGACACCAACCGCACTTTCCTACGATAAGTACCTACCTAGCTCTTTTTCCATGATTTTTCAAAGATTCCAGAAATTTTGACGTCACTGCACTCCTTTTACCTGGGCGGAACCCGCTTTGACGTCAGAATTTTTGGAATATTTGAGAACTCACAGAAAATGTACCTGCTTATCGAAGGGAACGTCACTGCGTTTGGTGTCACAATTCTCAGGATGGAATCTATTTTCGTTTAAAAAAATGTATAACCGCTTTGGTGATCCATTGCTGACACTGTACGTAAGTGCACACAGAATACTTAAAATAAGGTACACAGTTACTTACGTTGCTCCTATACTGTTTATAATACTCACATGGTTCATTTACCACCGATATGTGACAGGTTGTGATCGAGAAACTGTAAAAAAAAAATTCTGATGAGTATGTACAAAATATGTAGATAGGTATGCACTTGAATAAGGAGTTCGATTTTGGTTCATATTTTGAAATTAGAACCTCTGCAGTCGACTAGGATTTTAGAAATCTGAATAGATTTTGATTATTCGGGTTCGTTTACCAAAAAGGCTAGAAGTCGGATCCAACACAGAACTTCAGCCCAATTCTCATACCTAGTGGGGAAAAGCCGATTCAAATCGCACATGGTTCTGTGATACGGAGCTCTTGCAAAGACTGGCAAGACTATATAAATACTGTTACGTATACCAACCCATAGCCACAGGTAAGAAGGTGTCTTTGGAATTTCTTGTTCGGAGATGAAGGTCCTTCTCTATGTAGGTGTATAAATGTCCAGTAGGTACAAAAGCCCACACCAAATGCCTTCAAATGCTCTACGATACCTATCTACGATCTAAATCTAAGCATAAGTCCCTTCCGCCGAATACTGATATGGACCATTACCCCATTAAATACCCATCAACTGTACGAAAGCTCAGTAAGCAGTCATTGCTTTTTGAACAGACATGTTGAAGACAAAATACCTTACCTAATAAGGTGGGTTCTCACCCTAGCGACCATAACTTTCGAATGATTGGCATACAACCCCATACTCTTTATTGGGTGAATTCGAAAATTAACAGAAAGCTGTTATTCAACTGATTTTTAGTGCGATAAAGGTTGATATTATTCAGTTCTGCGTTATCCCTCCTGCCGTTTCCAAGTTGGAAATCCCCCAAGGCAGTATGGGACAGTCTGCATGTAGTTGATCCAGCCAGGGGCACCGGGATCAAAAACAAGGGACATCAAGATTTATACACCTCCTCTCCATTACAATCCCTGCCTGCGATATACCAACTATTTGCACATAATAGAACAATGGAGGGGCCCGCGGCTGGAACCTCCACCTGCAGCGCCCCCTCTGGTTGGGGCCTGTTTAATTATTTAGGTAGCTTATAACTATTCACCGCCAACTTAACCGCTGGAGAAAGACACTGTGAATGGGGGTTGGAGGGTTGCAGAGGTTGACGCAAGAACGAGATTTCAAAAAAGAAGCTGAAGAAACTCATGAAAAGGTGACGAAACTGATGCAAAAGAACAATGAACAATTAAGAAAGAAAGAAAACCCTGCACAATAAGGATTAAAAACGTCTGCCAATTCGAGTAGGCAGTTATAGCTTCCTCACTTGAATCACATGAACGTATGGAATAGTTGGATTGGTTCGTTTTGATACGGGACCATCTGCGATCCAACCCGCGTGTACCTTCAAAATTTCAGCTCTCCACGACGATTTTTCGCGTAGTTAGAAGCGTTACAAGGAAACGGGCAAAATTTCATGTTCACGCATGCGCAGACGAATGAAATTCTTATGGAACTATCAAAGAGTTATAATTCTTGATCGACCCTCCAAATCTGAGCTCATTTCAACGATATTTAAAGTAGTTATTGGGTTTAAAGTATTTCACGTTTGCGCATGCGCAGACGAGACGATTTCCATGATTTTGAAACGGGACCATCTGCGATCCAACCCGCGTGTACCCTAAAAATTTCAGCTCTATACGACTGTTTTTCGCGTAGTTAGAAGCGTTACAAGGAAATGGTCAACATTTCATGTTCGCACATGCGCAGACGAAAGTTACAGTACGATGCCAATGAAGTTCATGTGGAACTATCTAAGTAGGTATTGTTCCTGATCGACCCTCCAAATCTGAACTCATTTATTTATTTATTTATTTCACGGGCGAGTTATTTCAAGAGGAGTGAAAAAAATACTAAAACAAGTAAATAATACAAAAAAGAACTTGAAAAAAAAACTAAAATATTCATCAAACGACATATATATATTTTTTAAACCCTAAACCCCTAAAATAATCCTTAAATATTCATTTAAACAATATTTAAGGTAGTTATGGGCGTTTCAATTATTAATGAATTATTTTAAGTTAATCAGTAAATGAATTATTTAAAAATTCAAAATTATTTATCTGGATTGACCCTCATCATCTCAGCTAGAATATCAAAGACAATCACATGATACAGTGGAGAGGTACCTGGTACTCGGTGGTTTCATACTGTCATGGAAACCACAAGTGAACTGTTTAGAAGAATAATTCTTGACTAGGTTCGTCTTGGAGCACGAAATTATATTTCTAAAAATACACCAAATTTCCCAATTTCTTCTCAATACAGAACCCCTGGGGTAGTAATGTCCTGTAATACACTGTGACGTGTTCGATCATGAACCACTCCCCTAACTACTCATCAGGCGTGGGCTTTCAAGTGTTCATCAATACGACTTCAAGACGCCACTGCAATATCAGTGAACTTCCCTACCATCAAAATCGGAACAATAATTTATTTGAGGAATTCAGAAACTCCATAAGGTGCATCCACAGAGAACTCGAGAAAACCTGGGTGTTTTTCAGGACCCCTTTGAAACAAGAGACAACATGACCGAAAACACAATACTACATGTCCTGGGCATCCAGTCTTCTTCGTGTCATAAAGAAGGTAGCAACATTATAAGGGGAGAGTGCCTCAAAGAAAATAACCGGTCATATATATTATGCAAGGAAAGCCCAAATCATGCAAAATCGATTAGAATGATTTTGAATAAACACTACTAGGTACCGCACGACTGTACAAGCATTTCATTTGTCAATCCTGTGTGCATGTGTTCAGAAATGGTACAAAATCTGAGCAGATTATTATTCCTCCTCCCGAAATTTTAATATTTCCCGCATAATTCTTCCGAGATTAATACCGAATTGTATACGAGAACGTATTCCATTTTCCATTCATTTATTGGTAGATTTATTACTGATTAACGGGCAAGCCCAATATCCGGAGTTAACGGTTACTTATTTACGGGCAAGCCCAATAAAAAACGGTTATTTATATTTCCACTAATATACAAAAATATACGTAGTGTTATTCCAGCATCGTCAGTAACAATCAATAACAATGTAGATTTGATTTACATATCAGAAGATCGCCCCGTTTTTTCCAATTGGTTATTGCGATTTATTAGTTTGTTTTTTTTTTGGCTAAATTAGTTTGAGAACTCCTCCGACATCCACAAGTTCCAAGGATCTTATTCCTTGGTAGGCAAAGTTTATTTTTAACCGATTATTTTTTTAAAGTTTGTCCAGCGATCATCCCAAACTACTACACAGATTTCAATGGATCTTTTTTTCAAATGGATGCTCCCTCGGTGGTCCCATATTAGTTTTGTAAGTTGAAAAGCTGTACAACGCCAGTTATATACTCTTCGATTCCTAGTGCTTTGACATACACAGACATGACGACAGTCACCAGTCTGCGGATTCCCTAGCAATGATGGTACTTGATAGCATGAGGTATATTACTGGGCTAGTACCAAGTCAGTACAGGGTCAATATTGGTGTTGGCATAGAAAAGTGTAGAAGGTACCTAATTTAAAAAAAACAATTTTATTTGAAAAAAAACCTACATCGAAAAACGCACTAAAAAGTATAAAATAATTCATAAACACCTTTTCGAAACTAACTTTAAAAAAAAATAATCTGTTGATCGCACTAAAAAAACTAAAAATAAGAAACTTTTCAACAAAAAAGAAAATCGACTTTAAAAAAGGTGTATACAACTAAGTAAAGAATAATTTTTATGCTCAACAAATGTAATTTCATCAAAGCCGATGCAACTAAAATTTTGAAGACGGCGCCATATATTATTTTATGTAAAAACCCCCACACATAGCCTTCAAATTGTATTCCTTGGTTTTTTGGTTTTTATACATTTTATTTGGAATTGGGCGCCGTCTTCAATAATTTTTATAAGCCACCTTTTGGTTTATTATTCCGTCAATAATACACCTATGTATTCGCTCAGCAAACAATTTTTATAACACCCCCTCAAAATTTTTTCTTTTCCGTTTCAAGGTGCGTAGATTCCAAAACTGCAATGTCCGTCCACCGTACGCCGTATCACGTGTACCGGCTTCATTTTTGGTCTAAAAAAGTCGTTCTTTCGCACAGATGCTCCATTTGGGCCCTAGTTGTGTCCCGAAACTTTTCAGCCCGATCGGAATATACCCAAGGGAGTTATGAGTGAAAATGTGCACAAAAATAGGTACTTTTTGTTTTAGCAACATGTTAGTAACATGAGCGTTTGAGGTATCTTTTACCATGTTTTTGGGGACGAGAAGACCGAATATGAAGTCGATTTTGACCAAAGAGTGGAAGATCGAGGTTCTACCAAATGTTCAGCTCTCAGAATTGCTTTTTTATGAGTCAAAAACCTGGGAAATCGTCTGAAATCACCATCAATTTGTATAATAACACTAGAAGAAGTGGCAACACGTGGATCAAGACTATTAAATGGCACTACCAATGATCAAAGATAATTTGAAAAAAAAAGGAGCGTACCTAATTCGTGTTTTAGGGGCCGAAAATGGTGGAAACCATCAGAAATAGCTATTTCAAATTATTTCACCTGAAAGAAACAAAAATGAACAGCCAACATTTCTGTAGGTACGTCCAATAGAATAATAAACCCATGTGACAAGGACTTTGCAGCGTTTTTAAGTCGGTTTTCTTTTTTGTTGAAATTTTTTTTGGATCAGGTTTTCTCTAGTTTTATTATTTTTATTTTCAAACTCCGTTTTTTATTACTCGTGTTTACAGTAAATGCCTTGATTCTCTTGAAAATGGCATGATGCCAGCGTATGTTGATACGTGAATGAAACTCTTAAGATCCTAAAGGAGAACAGTAGGCGCTAATAACGTCTGGCTAACTTCTGAAATTACATGGTGAGAAACAAAAGGAAAGTAATTTCTAGAAGATGTAAGGGTCGATATCCTGGTCAAAAAAATACTCCGATGTCTCATCAGATCTGTTCTCCGCCCATTTAAACATCGGGTCTGACAGTACGAACAGAACCACTTCCGCATCAAGAAACGTTTCACACCGGACTAGCAATACGTCCCATGCCCATGAATGCATGGTCCACATGCGTGTTGCGGTCAGCCGACATGGGATCAGCCCAAAACACGCCTTATGGCAAACAAGTGAGACCTACCAGGTTGAACGCACAAAGTATTTTGTCAATAGCACGCCCAAGCAATGACTTTTACACTAAGCAGTTGCCTTGGCTAGCACCCTCGGTTTTCGAAAATCTACCATCAGCAATTAAAACAACTAATTCTGTAGCCGTATTCAAAAAACTAACATTTCAGCACTTGATGAATCAAACAAATGCAAAATCCATCATCCTTAAATTTAAATTTTGAATAACAGAAACGCACATTCATAATGACCCTCCAAAAATCCACCATCACTAGATTTAAAATTCTGAATGACAGAAACGTACTAACACAACGACATTCATTAGACATTAATGGCCGGTTTCACCACCTGGTGTTAAGGTTGGTGTTAACGTTATCTAGGTTCAAGTTTGTTAAAATTAAGATATTTAAGAGGTAGATCTAATGCATAAGAATTATAAACTAAAACGTATTACCGAACGAACGCATATACCAGATAGGTGACGAAACTTTTTTTCTGTTAATCTGCATCAAAAATGTAGTACAACCCCGTCTGAACGAGTGTCCTCTATCTGTTCGAAAGTTATGATTTTTTTCGTGATTTTTCGACTGTACCCGACCTTACGCCAAAAAATCACTATTTATCAACCTGTGCGTCACTTATTTCCATTTTTCACCTCATTTTCGGATTCAGCATTAAATTTCCTATAATAATAGATCGTTTTCGTAGTTATTTAACTTTAATCAGACTCATTTATTACAATACAAACGTTAATTTTTTAATGAATTTACAATTTTTATGAATTTTCAAAAATTAGCCTTTTTGATAAAATTGGTCTTAGAGGCTGTCAAATTTCATGAAAACTGCTTCATCTAATACTCTTTCCACTGGTATAATCAGTTTCAATAATAGCTGTTTCCTCTGGTCTATTATTACTGAGCTAGTGCTGAAAATTACGGTTTCAGTGAAGGAAGCGAAGGGGACTGGATGAAGTGTACTCGCATGTCATATTGTTTTTTGGCCGTTGAACTTGCTGGGTAAACTACATAATCTGTTCATACTTGTTTCAATAATGAAATGCCTGCCTTAGAGGATGTCTTGATTTATTGTTAGTTAATAAATAATTATGACATGCGAGTACGCTTCATCCAGTCCCCTTCGCTTCCTTCACTGAAACCGTGTTTTTCAGCACCAGCTCAGTAATAATATACCAAAGAAAACAGCTATTATTGAAACTGATTATAACATTGGAAAGAGTATTAGATGAAGCAGTTTTTGTGAAATTTGACAGCCTCTAAGACCAATTTTGTCGGAGGCTAATTTTTGAAAATTCATACAGCTGCTAAATTCTTAAAAAAAATTAACGTTTGTATTGTAATAAATCAGTCTGATTAAAGTTAAATAACTACGAAAATGATCTATTATTATAGGTAGTTTGATGCTGAATCCGAAAATGAGGTGAAAAATGGAAATAAGTGACGCACAAGTTGAGAAATAGTGATTTTATGACGTAGGGTCGGGTTTAGTCGAAAAAAACATGAAAAATCATAACTTTCGAACAGATGAAGATAGGAACTCGTTCAGGCGGGGTTGTACTACATTTTTGATGCAGATTAACAGAAAAAAATTCGTCACTTATCCGGTTCCACCCAGTATACAGGAGCTGGGAGAGAAACGAGCCTGGACAGGTCACTGACATTAGACTCAGGTTATAAACAAAGTAACGTTGCATTCATAATTTTACCTGTGAATCTATCTGTATTATGCAAAATGTTTAAATAAACGGTTTATTTTGTTTAAAAAAAGTAACGATTGTTCACAAATGAAAGAGGTAGGTAACTAGGCGATTACCGTAGTTAAAAAAGTAACGATCGTTCACCTCAGACGTTTGGTCCAAATTAGGGGCAGTCGTAGTAGCGACTGACGCAAAGGTCTTCAGTTACTTCACAGACACAAATTAGGATCAATTAGAACTCCATAAACGGGTCTTCCTCGGGTTTAGTAGCAGTGCAGGGGCATATCCGAGACGATGTTGTGGAGAGCGCGTTGTTTGCTGGTGCAGGCTGCGGCACTGGCGTCAACTGTGGGTAGCGACCCGGAGACGGGTTTCAGCGAAAGAGTCAGACGTCAGTTGATTTGGACGTACAACAGCGCCATCGGGATGTTCCTGGCGTTCGCCGTCCCTGTGGACATACCGGACCGCGACGTCCTCTTCTCGTGGAACATCGAAGCCAATTACAACCTTCCGACCAACCTGAGCATCTACGACCTCACACCACCCGAAAGGTAACTACACTAGCAATTTTTCCCAGCTGTTTGCTCACAGTAAAGATAGGTTCACATGGCGATTCAATTCCGGACGGCAACGCATTTGCCGGAATTTTTGCCGCAGAGGCGTTCACATGGCAGCGGAATCATAACAAAACGCAATCGCAAAAAACAAACAATTGCTCGAACTCGAAACCGCAAAATCAACCACATAATACTATGTCGAATTTCAATATGGCTGAAAAACCAAACAAGAGAGGAGTGTGCAGTAACCTCTGCGCAGATACGGCAGCGGAAAATATCTGGAGGTTTTGAAATAGTATCCAAGGCACTGCGTTGCAATAATCCATTTTGCGTTGGCCAATAGAATTGCAGAAAGCATAGCCGTGCCGGACTGCCGTCCGGAATTGCGTCTCCATGTGAACCTAACTTATAGATTATTGCAACGCAGTGCCTTGGATACTATATCAAAATCTCCAGATATTTTCCGCTGTCGGATCCGTTGCCGTATACGCGCAGAGGTTACTGCGCACACCTCTCTTGTTTGGGTTTTAGCCATATTGAAATTCAATATGTGGTTGATTTTGCGGTTTCGAGTTCGAGCAACTGTTTGTTTTTTGCGATTGCATTTTTTTATGATTCCACTGCCATGTGAACACCTCTGCGGCAAAAATTCCGGCAAATGCGTTGACGTGCCGGATTGCCGTCCGGAATTGCGTCTCCATGTGAACCTAGTTTAAGCTAGGTTCACATGGAGACGCAATTCCGGACGGCAATCCGGCACGTCAACGCATTTGCCGGAATTTTTGCCGCAGAGGTGTTCACATGGCAGCGGAGTCATAACAAAATGCAATCGCAAAAAACAAACAATTGCTCGAACTCGAAACCGCAATATCAACCACATAAATGTCGAATTTCAATATGGCTGAACAACCAAACAAGAGAGGTGTGCGCAGTAACCTCCGCGCAGATCCGGCAACGCATCCGACAGCGGAAAATATCTGGAGATTTTGATATAGTATCCAAGGCACTGCGTTGAAATAATCCATTTTGCGTTGGCCAATAGCATTGCAGAACGCATAGCCGTGCCGGGCTACCGTCCGGAATTGCGTCTCATGTGAACCTAGCTTTAGGCTCTGAAGTTTTAACCGAAAAGCTTCGTAAACATAAGTGCGAATCACAAGGTACACAACTCAGCCCAGATATCACTGCTAGGGACCAGCTCATTATAATCACACATTGCTGCATGAAATCGAGTTTGTTGTTTCCTTGATATTATTATTTCACCTGAAGACCGATGGTTATTTTGGATTTTGTTTATTCTCAATTTCTTCCTCTGAACATAATAAATACTATATAAATGGCGAATTTTTGTTTGCTGACAGGTAAAATTTCATTCAAACGAATCATCCAAATTAGCTGAAAATTTGGGAATATGTCGAGGGTCCTACATAGGTTCAGCGACCGTAAGAATTTCAATGAGGGGTTCGTTGGGCCAAAATGGTGCGTTACAAGAGATGGGTGCGGTGGGATATTTTATGTAACTGCAATTACACTACTTATAAAATCTATAACAACCTTATCCTACAACATACTTGGTTATTCAAAAGCAATTTTTCACCCACAAACTGAAATTTGACCCATGTCTGGTTATGAAAATTGCTCATGTATGAACTCATCCTTTTGTTGTCATTAAAAACATCGTGACAAAATGTTGACATCCTTTTATACCACTCATTTTCTTTCTTCTTTAAATTTTTTTTCAACTTCCAACCTTCGAACGAATTCTATAATAGTGACTACACTGAATGATTACAAAATCAGTTACTTGCTTTGTTGTTGTTGGAGGAACAACTGCACAAACAAAATGCAATGGATAAATATATACAAACTGCATATTTTTCCTTCTTCAATAATAATTGTTTGCGTCATTCCAGACGATATCTGACCATGGCTGCGAGATAAAAAATTCTAAATTCCGCCAAACTGTTCGTAATACAATCGGACGAATTCGAAGATGGGCAATTTTCAAAATTGAAAAGTGGGTCAAATTTGAGTTGCTTGGGTCAAAAATCAGTAAAAGTCGCTCACAATAATTGTTACAATGAAATAGTAGAAAGTTTCAGTCGTATTTCTGGTCATTTTATCGCATTTTTTTACAATTTGTGCAAATTCCAAGTTTTAAATCCCAAAATTTATGATTTTCATACAAAAAATATAGTTGACTGAAAATAACCTAACCTCGCCGACGATTCACTAACATTTGTTGGTATACTAACACTTCACATGGAAATTTTTAGCCGAAATTCCTTATTTTTCAGTTAAGCAGAAAAACGCAAGTTACGACTTGCTTAGAGCACTGAGTTATGACAATCCTCACATGAGCTTGTGAGGTATCGTTTTCCATGTTTTTCAGGGCGAGAAGACCGAAAATGAAGTCGATTTTGACCAGAGTGAAGAATTGAGGATGTAAGGAAGGCTCAGCTCCCAAAATTAATTTTTTTCTGGGTCAAAAACCTGGGAAATTGTCTGAAATCACTATAAATTTGTATAATAACACTAGAATTATTATCAACAGGTGAATCAAGACAGTTAAATGGCACTATCAATGATCAAGGATAATTTGCACACAAAAAAGGAGCCTAATTCGGGTTTCTGAGAAACAATAATTGAACAAACAACATTTCTAGTTAAGTCGAATAGAATAATAAACCCATGTGATAAGGACTTTCCTGGGTTTTTTCTAAAGGCACTATTCGGATTTTGAGAGATGATACCGGTTCTTCTTACCTAACTTGGACTGCGAGAAAACCTGTTAACCTACCAGATGTTGAACCAGTATCAATTCTCAAAATCCGAACAGAGCCTGCTAAACATAGTAGCAGAGGACAGAAATTAGCCGCAGGGCTCCAACTTCTGATCATGGATGGCTCCCAGCTTGTCATTCATACCCACTACTTGGTAGGTAGGTACCGCAGAGGCTCCATGTGAAATTAGACCAATCTCAGGTTGGATCGGAACGAAATTTGTCTCAGGGGATCGCCGTATCAGGGAAGCTCTCACCTAGTCACACACCCAGTGGGTCTAATTTCGCCAAAATATTTTGAATATACAACAAATGTGAACATCCTAATTTTTGTGAAAATTCACGGCAAGCTACGACGTCTTTTCCAGGAGTTTTTCTGGGCTGAATCGGAGTTCCACATACACACTGATAGAGCGGCGGCTTGATAACCTCGGAATGAACGGTCGTCAGTGTTTGCTCAGGCTGATATGTGACATAGCACGAACTCCCATAAGGTATGAGCCCACCTAACTCTTCAAGGCCATCAGCTGGCATGTACCAACGAAGGAATTAATTTACTCGTAGCAGCAACAGATATTTCTAGAAAACCTACCAAATTTTGCTTGTTTCCCTGCATTTTTGATGGCAGCTCAGACGAGGGTGTTTTCGTTTCAGTCACAACGGCCTTATAGGCAAGATTTTGGAGATAATTTTTCTACCTTCAACGTCCGAGGAAGAAGAAGGTTTGGATGACGCAGTCAGAGCTGAACTTGCGGGAGCGAAAGAGACGGAAGAATGTGGTCAGATTTTCTACAAATGCCCTCAAAGTTTGATCAATTTGGTTTCATATGTAAGCGAATGAAAATTTTCAAAATAAATCAGCGCAAAACTGTACAATGGATTATCATGGACAAAGAAAACCCTATAGAAACCATTTTAAAAAAAAATTTAAAAAATAAAAATTAGTAACGAACCAACTAAACAACTGTTGTGGTACCAAGATTTAGGCAGGTGAGTTTTGATCCGATTACACAATAAAGTTCAAGAAAACTTCAATCCCACGAAGTTTCCATATTGAAATATTTAAACCTAAATCAAAAACTATAGGTGAATGAAAAATTCAGAAAAGAGGAACTTGCTTAACATAAAGGACTGGTGTTATAGGGGGGGTGGGGGCGAATTATTAAAACCTAAATCCTTAATTGCGAACTGCTTGACATGTTGGGGGCAACAGGGTAGCGAGAACATGGTGGGTCCCAAATATAGAGTTAGGTAGTTAGGGGTGAGCAGCTTGTGAAATTTGACAACATGATGTCATAGGAATTCATTTGGAGAATCACTAAAACCTTCTAGGTAGTAATCTAAACGATAAAACTGAATGAATTTGTTCGAATCACGGAAAAACGGCTTAACGGATTTTTATGAGGTTTTTCGCATAACGCTCGGAATTGTGCCGGGAAAGGTTTATTGCCGGTCTTATCCTTTCTGGACTTCCCATTTCTTTGTAAAGCTGTCATCCCTAGCAACGGCGTCTTAGCAAAATCTATACAATAAATAGGTAATTCTGCTCGAATCATGGAAAAACGGCTTAACGGATTTTTACGAGGTTTTCGCATATTGCTCGGAGTTGGGCCGGAGAAGGTTTATAGCCGGTCGCATCCTTTCTGGATTTCCTATTTCTTTGTAAAACGGTCATCCCTAGCAACGGCGTCTTAGCAAAATCTATAAAATAAATTGGTAATTCTGCTCAAATCATGGAAAAACGGCTTAACGGATTTTTACGAGGTTTTCACATAATGCTCGGAGTTGGGCCGGGAAAGGTTTATAGCCGGTAGTATCGTTTCCGGATTTCCCATTTCTTTGTAAAGCGGTCATCCCTAGCAACGGCGTCTTAGCAAAATCTATACAATAAATTGATAATTCTGCTCGAATCAAGGAAAAACGGCTTAACGGATTTTTATGAGGTTTTTCGCATAACGCTCGGAATTGGGCCGGGAAAGGTTTATAGCCGGTCTTATCCTTTCCGGATTTCCCATTTCTTTGTAAAGCGGTCATCCCTAGCAACGGCGTCTTAGCAAAATCTATACAATAAATTGATAATTCTGTTCGAATCAAGGAAAAACGGCTTTTTGGCATAACGCTCGGGGCCGGGGAAGGTTTATAGTCGGTCGTATCCTTTCCGGATTTCCTATTTCTTTGTACAGCTGTCATCCCTAGCAACGGCGTCTTAGCAAAATTATTCGGTAGATATTTCATTGTGTATCCCTAAGATATAATGAAGTGGCGCGAAGCTTTATTAAGCACCATTCACCAATGAATGCAGCTCACTTCATAAAAAGGTTTTCTTCCGAACATCGGAAGAAAACGGCGCTAAATGAGAACAGTAAAAGAAGGATCAATGGGCCTGTTCCTGGAGCTTCCACATAAAATCCACATGAAAACTACGAGGGCCTGGTGAATATTGGTTAATCTCAAAGACAATGTCAGTTTTGGCCAACAGTAATGTGGAAAGAGGAACCAAAACGGTTTTGTTGAAATGGGAGAAAGTTGCAACTACCTGCATTACCTAAGCACCTATTCACTAAGCAAAAGAGACATCTCTTTTCCTTCCAACAGTCTCTTTAGGCAAAAGAGATGTTTTAATAGTATCCATGACAGGGCTATTCAGTGACTTCTAAGAGAGAGTTGGCGGCCATCTTGGAATTTTCGATCTCTTTCAGAGACACTTAATTAGGTGCCTTTTCTCGATAGTCTCTTGCTCATTTCTCGTTTGTTTGATAGTGATATCGTGTATCACCCTTCGTTCATCCGCTACCACATCGTAGTGCATTTTGATCGTTCATCGTTCATTTTGATCGTGTATGTTTTTTTCATCTCATAAAGGGAAGTCGATTTTTCATTAAAAATATATTATCGATTCATGAGTGAAAACGTCTAAGTACAGGTTGAGGTAGGTCACCGGAGCTATTCAGAGACAAAGTAAATAAACATCGGAAGAAACAGTCTTCCGGGGAAGACTACCTCTTCCGGGAGATTTTCAAAGTAGATAATCTCTTTTCATTATATATTTTAGTAAACATGCCCCCAGATCTCCCGTCGCTCCTCTCGAATCTGCTTTCTGGCACCAACACTCGCTGTGTTCGATTTTTCAATAAGATCAGATCGCATAATAATGCTTTGGCAATGACATCGATGGGATGCAGTGAAGTATGAGAGAACAACTTTATGCCTATGTTTAAAATTTCGGGTCGACTACATCATTGTATCGGACTCCCTCAGCCTGAAAGCACATCTGCAAAATTTTTGCAAATAAATTTTGTAGGGAACGAAGATTCTGAAGCTTCACTTCGTTGTAGTTACGCCAAAACGGAGGACGTAGGCTTAATCAAAGAACTTCAGAAGATGCTCCATTCAAACCATTTTCACAACAAATATACGTAAGAAAAAGAGGTAATGAGCAATCGGCCTATTGGATGTAAAAATTGTCATTCGGAATGCAGCCACAGCAGGTGCTCATAAACGGCAGACAAATTCACCAACTGTCAGAAAGTGTTATTAGTGGTGATGGCGCGACAACAAGAAGGGATACCATAATGGAAGGTACCTACATCTATGACAGGAACTGCACAGGGAAGATTTATGCTGTTCGTTTCACTTCCTGAATTCCTCCTTATTCGTCAAACTGGCCAACCCTAGCGACGTCCGGGTTAATTTGTTATGCTGTTAAATGTTTAGGTTGTTAGCAGGCTGTTTATCGTTAGCAAAGTTCCGAATTTTATTTTGCGGTTGAGTTTTGAATTTCGCTTGCTGTCTTCGCCCGAGGGCGGTAAGTTTGCCAGTATAAACTACATTTCCTGTCTAAATGGCAGAGGTAGGAGGACTGAGTTTGACTTCATCATTCCAGGAGTCCTGAAAGCATTTTGGTCTTCAGCAGAAGATCTTTTAATGGTCCCTTTTGGTGGTATTAAGCCCTTTTATCCTGGCTGGAGAACCGAGGAAAAGCTCAGGTGAAGAAGTGTGTCTGCCGAATCAAATGAGCTCTTGGCTATAAGTTGGCCTTGGAACCTAGCCCTTTGAGTGATCTAGGCGTAAAAGGTTGCCACAAACCACCGAGGGCCCTGGAGGCTAACGGCCATATTTACTTTGACGTGCTTCATCAAAGCTTTTTCTTGGAGTACCAACTATGATGGGCTTCCCTGGTAAACCCCAGTCCACTCAGCCCAGTGGATGAACCCGGGATGAGAATCGTAGATATCATTCAAATTGTTATTGAAAAGATTGTGATGAGTTGCAAGAAATTTACGTTCTAACTGGTTCTATAGTTCGTTAAAATGTATGTAAGTACACGGTTAAAAATTAATAGTTAAAGTGAAATTGAGAACATTCGGTTCACTCCAAACTAATGAGGAAAGCCCTTTTTTTAAACCTAGTAAAAGATTCGGAAGTACAGACTGAGATGTTAGTGCTTATTTTGGGTTTGACTCATCCACATATATTTACAGTAGTTACCTATTTTACTGAAAATTTGAGAAGATTAAAGAAACTACTTGCATATTTTTAGATGTCCTGGCTTTCGCCTTGACAGGCATGCAGAGAAGTATTCTGTAAATGCTATGAATTAATATTTTTGAAATTGGAAAGTTAGGGAATTATACAAACATACCTGCGTATGTAGTAAAGCCATCAATCGTGAGGTCTTGACGGTTCTTGAAGACCAGAATTAGCACGTATGACATTACAAGCAGCTAGAAGAATCTGCGTGCAAACGCCCCTAGACTGATATCAGAAATATAATATGTCAGAATCATACATGCACGGGCAAGGGCTATGAAAGGCAACGAAAGGGTGAAAATATAGGAACATGTTAAGTACAAATATTAATCATCATGTAAAAAAAAAAATTAATGAATCATGATTGAAAAGCAACATGTGGATAACATCACAATACAAGAGTAGTACCACGCCATCTTATATAGATCCGAACCAATATATTTATGTACTCAATCGAATACACATGAAACATAAACAACACAATAATGAATTATTGCAACATGTACAATGTACACAGAGAAAAAGAACAACAATAACATGTACAGAAAAAAATCACCGTGAATCAAGAACAATAATAATATGTATAGAAGAAAAACACGAAGTATTCAATGAAAAAATTATACATAGGTATAGACGATTATGATATAAAAAGGACAACAAAGTGCCCATTGGAAAAATGGATTAGGATCATTAACATAAATAATATTGCAGACGAAGACCTGCAACAGATATTAGCAAAAACAAACATTAACATAAATCATAAAAGGGACAACAAAGTGCCAAATGGAAAAATGGATTAGGATCATTAACATAAATAATATTGTAGACGAAGAGCTGCAACAGATATTACCAAAAACAAACATTAACAAAAATCTTTAAAATAACATAAATTAACATAAATCATACAAAGGAGAACAAATTAACATAAACCATAAAAAGGACAACAAAGTGCCCATTGGAAAAATGGATTAGGATCATTAGCATAAATAATATTGTAGACGAAGACCTGCCACAGATATTAGCAAAAACAAACATTAACATAAATCGTAAAAAGGACAACAAAATGCCCAATGGAAAAACGGCTTGGGATCATTAACATAAATAATATTGTAGACGAAGAACTGCAACAGAGAAGTATTAGCAAAAACAAACATCAACACAAATGTTTAAAATGACATAAATTAACATAAATCATAAAAGGACAACAAATTAACATCAATCATAAAAAGCCAACCAATTTAAAAATTGATTAGGATCATTAACATAAATAATACTGTAGACGAAGAACTGCAACAGATTTTAGCAAAAATAAACCGAAAACAATTGAATTAGGTACGCAGGTAATCATTATAAACATGACAAAGAGCTAAATACATGTAAAAAAATGAGTTAGACACGAATACAATAATCAGCAGCTGAAAAACAAGTGTGAGCATTAACATATGATTGCATGCACGAAAAATCTATGCTTGACTTTAAAAAACCGTATTACTGAGACATCCTACACTCTCTGAACTGTCACAAGGGCTGTACTTACTTCCTGATTACAATATCATCGAGATGATAATACCTACAGTGCACCTAACATACTTGTACTTAACGCTATATCTCACCAGTCAAGTGGCTTCCAGTGAATTCGAAATCGTCATCCTGATCCCAGTGTTTGAGAGAAAGGTTGTTGAGCGGTGTGGCGTTGGCGAATTCCAAGTTGGCGAAATGCCAGTCAAGGATCTGCCTGTCTTGGCAGGAAAGGTAGACGTCACTAAAAGAAAACCAGCGGGTTAGTGTAAGAAAGTGTTCGGCCACCTCAATCCATCTGCCACAACTACCGTAACTTATATCAATGAATCCGAGGAAGGTTCACTCCACTGTGGACGTAGAATATGCCGTCTCCTGAAAGGCAGAATTTTTTTGCGATTTTGAGTTATTGTAACCATTGGATTCGTCATAAAAAAGCGCATCTATCCAGCTACTTATCGTAAGCGACGTAAGTCTCTAAGGGTTAGTTTCACCAACGCAGCTTAAACCTGGCATCAATAAATCCTGGATTCAAATTTGATCTGCGGTTCAGAGCTTCAACAGTTTCACCAACGTTTTTGATCCGCGGCTCAGCCAAACTTGGGTTTAAGCCGAGATAGTTTAGTTTGCATCAGCATTGCTATCCCCAGAAACAATAATCCCATATTGCAGATGACATGGAGGAGAGATGCTCACCCATGAGTGGTGGATCTGTGATATTTCTCTATGGATAATTAAGTTTTGTCCGCCATCCACTGTTGTGGAGACATTAAGGCCCGGTTCAAAAAAGAGTGTAACCCTGGGGTTGAAGTTTACCTTAAGGTTTCCCAACCATGGTAACGAAAGTGGCGTTCAAAAAAATTCAGTAATCGATCATTAGTGCGATACATCGAAAACTTTACCATGGGTACGTAACCCCAGCTATTCGAGGGGTTACAAGAAGTTTACCATGGTTACTCTCAAAACGAAGATGGCTGCTCATTGTTTTTGGCTTTCCTATTTGCGCTGCACCGTTCAGATCCCGTCCTATTTTGCGTTATTGTGGTAATAATGAACCGTTATAACTATTATGCGAGCGATGAGGATGATGACGTCTTCGTCGAACTAGGGCTAGTCGTAGAACCGAGAGGATATCGGATCAGAGCGAGACATCCCAACTTCGATGCCTGGAGTGAGAAGGAATTTTTCGATCGCTTCAGGTTGTCGAAGGAAGGAGTCGCGTTTGTTCTCGAAGAATACGCAATCAATTATCTACGGCAGAACGCAGGCAGTTCTCCACAACATCGCAATCATGTTAAAAGGAATAACTACCTGATGTTGACGACGGTAGGTACTCCGCATCTCTTGGATGAAACTATGTTTAATAACCCTGGCGAACGTGGCAGGGTTGAAGGGCGTGAAGACTTTCATTCAAGATTCATCGCATATTTTGAATCATTACGTAGTGAATAGAAATATAGGTATCCTTGTTCCTAACACGTCTGTGTGATCCCCACATTATCCTTGTTTACCCCCCTTTAAATTTCCATCAAACAGGTGCAACGCCGAATAAACGTACACCTAGGAGTTGCTACAAATCACGCAATTAAAAAACATAGAAAGTATTTTTAGTAAAGGCAATATTTGTTGCTAGGATCGATTACTACAGCACTTGAAGAGTACGGATTTATTAATAAAAACTATCATGCTAGGATGAAGTCACGGGATATAGGTTTCTAGGTTAGAATGGGCAACAGTGTTGCCTAAAAGTTGCTTTATACGCCGATATTCCATGGAACTATATTATCCATGAATCAAACTTCATGGATTTATAGCATCCATGAGCGGTTTGACGTGGATTTCTCGTGAAGTATCCATGGCTAAATTTGAAGTAACCAGGGTTACCCAAATAATCGATTCTATCAAGGTAACCTTACCATAGAAAACTTTTTTGAACGCTCCTGCTGCGAACCCCAGGGTTACCGAAAAATCAAAAGTAGCCCCAGGGTTAGGTAACTATCATGGTTACAGATTTTTTATGAACCGGGCCTAAACTGTACAATAGTAACCAGGTTTCGCGATTTTTGTATGCCTCTATCATTCTGAGAACTTCCACTCCACTCCACTCTGTCATTACGCCATTCTACCTACTGGTCTTGTAATAAATTATAGATAGCCTATCTAGGCTCTTGTATAAAAGGTATCTACTTTTTTACAATAATTCGCTGTATGCAGACGAAGTTATACATGTACTTATTAACGCAGTCTGCAAGTACCTACCACATACTATGAAGGTTTGTGTACCTACTCGAGGAAATAAATAATGATGGGTCCGACGTTGTTGCCTACCTGGTCTGGTGTAAAATTATATTTATTACACATTTTTGGTTGGACTCACCTTTCTGTTTCGAAAACTAGAAGGCTTTCTATTGCATCGAGCACGAAGCTCATCCCTTCCTTGGGAAGGCGGAACCTCGCGAAAAAATCGCAGTCATCCCACTTGTGGAAATCCTCGACCCTTTCGCGAATTATCAGCCATCTGGGCACGGCCACTTCCAGAAGTTCATTGAAATCTTCATCCGAGGATGACTCAAACACTTCAATGAAACAATTCATCGCATGAAACGATTGATGCAAGTTGATAAGTATGAAAAACACTGATAAATGGCGATGGCCTGGCGGAGAATCGGAGATCAACTGTAGATCAGAGGTTTAAACTACTTGAAACGACTTATTAACTTTAACGCGCCGTTAGCGCGAGTTAATCCGAGATTAGGCGTTCGTGAAACTGTCTTTTCTCAGAATCGATGGCTTAAACCTCAGCCGAGATTGAACTCTGGATAATCCGCGTTGGTGGACCCTAAGGCATTCAAAAACAGCCTCAAACTTTTCGAATCGTACCACTAATTTGGTAAAATATCGCATTCACCATTTATTCAGAACGTAAGCGCCACAAGCGAAATGTAAATACCGAGGTAAAAAAATTCCATTGTCATAAGTGCCACACTCCCACTGTAGCTTACGACAAAATTACAGTATGTTAATATTATGCCATCTATCGTAAGAGCCAGGGAACAACTTATCGTATGCACCTATCGAATTTGAGCAAAGTATCGTAAGCACCCCTTCCCAAGTGCGTGCGAGCGGAGATACCAGCAATACATCAAGAATACATCCAGCAAGACATCAAGAATATCGTAAGTGCCGAAATGTGTATTGTATCTACAACTATTCTCCCAGTTATCTGAAATAGCAGAAAGAAAGAATGTGTATCGTAAGTGCCTTTTTCTCGAGAAAGCACTACTTCCCAGGGCTTTTATGCAATGTTTTTTAATAAACCTACAGGAAACGGTCCAATTTACGCTAAAATATCAAGTTTTAACAGGTTAGGCAATAAAACGATCCTTCCACAGTTTTTCGTCTCGCCTGCAAAATTTTAAAAATGGCGCTTATGACATTCTGCCTTTAGGGGGACGATGTAGCGGCGACAAGCTGGTAACACTGGACACCACAGTGATCTGCCACTACGATGACAGGATAGGACTTTAATTTCACCTGTGAATCTGTCGAATGAACTGTAACTAGTGATGTTCCGATAATTCCGATAGGTTATTTACAGATATTGATACTATCTATCGACATTTTTCTCGAGCCAAGGAAAAATGCTGCATGGTGAGGACAAAGAACAGGTACCTGTTCCTTACCTATCTACCTACAAGTAACTGGCTCAACAACAACCGTAATACTATATCATTATCATCTGTGACTACCATGGCCCCCCCCCCCAACCAAAACTATGAACTTTTGGAATCGAGCTTAGAAAAAATGTACCACCCCCACCCCCACCACCACCTAGTCAACATCATCATGGTCTACGTTGGTCCGCGAAGCTTGGCGTTACTATCAGTTATATTTAGGCCCACTTTCACCAGAAAATTATTTAACGGAGTTTAGCCAAACTCCGTTAAAGTTAACGTCGAGGTTTACCTTGAAAGACAGCTGGCGTCTTTCACCAGCCCAAATGTCGGTTAAACCCAGTTTGAAATAACGGAGTTCGCCTGACGGAGTTTAGTTTAAAATGTCCAAGCAAAAGTTGGACAATATGACGCGCCGGGACTATAAACTCGTCAAAACAACAACAACCACCACTCAGCAGATGTCGACTCCCCCTTCCACTGTTCCGCTGTAATAATAAACTGTAATTTGCCAAAGTGATTTCTGATTTACAACGACTCCAGTCACGAGGTAAGGTACCTATAATATCATTGTGGAACACGTGGTATAGAGTAAATACCAATACAATGCTAACTCGCGTTAATTCATTTCACAGCCCTATAACAACAGAACCGAAAATCAGCTGTAAGCTAGGCAGCCATATTGGGATCTCACGGATAACGGAAATTAGCGACTTTAACTTGCCGGATTTTGGGCGTTTAAACTTGACCCGCCTCGGTGGAAGTTTAAGCTCGCACAGAGCTCTGGTGAAAGACAGTGAGCGGTAAACTCCGTTAATTTGCAACCTCTTCCGGGTTAAACTCGTTACAAATTGTTGGTGAAAGTGGGCCTTAGGGGGTGAAAATAGGGGCTGAACATGTCAAAATGCCGTAGCTCAAAAACGTTCAATATAAGGTTATGGTTTTTATGGCGCTTTTTAAAAAATTCATTCCTAACTGTAGGATTTTATTTTTTATTTTTAGAACACCCACAGTACTGTACGTTCAGCCGTTTGTTCACAGTAAGTTTGAAGGCCCTGAAGTTTGAATCGAAAAGTTTCGTCAACATGAGCGTGAATCATACGGTATACATCCAGCCCAGATATCATTGATAGGGAACAGCTGATTATAACCATGCAGGGCTTTCTGAAATCGGATGTTTTCCAGTGATGGACGATTCCAAATGAATTTAAGAATCAAATTCCGAGTATTCGAATGAATTTCATAATCGAATGATTTTGCATTTGGATTGGCAATGGTCACGTTTAGCTCCTGCAATCTTCTCAGCTCCTAATGAATTTCCCTGTTATGCCGGTTCACACGTTGATTTTATTGCCCCCCACCTCTTCCCACTCGTAGTGCCTAGCAGTATGAGCGTTGTCGTTTTCATTCGAATCGAAATCATTTGGACTATGAATGGATAATATTCACCACTGCAATAAGTCTTCGAATGCATCGTGTATTCGAAATGTTCAGCTTAGCAAACATACCGCCAGGTGCATTTTTGAAACGAATGAGATTCAATCGAATACTTGAAATCTTCCTTGAATACTACAAATGAATTCAATAATCGTATACCACATTCGATTTTTCATTCAAATCGCCCATCTAAGGAAGATGATTGTTTTTGATTTTGTTGATATGTAATTTTGGTTAACCTTTTTGTTGATAGGTACAAGTTTGCCGTTTAGGCCCAAGCTATTGTATTATTTTGTATAGAACACCCTTCTGTTACAGATCACAGCTCTCTATACAGATAACCCTTCTATATATTTATGTAGATCGTAGACCCTCCATAGCTTGGTACCTAACCCCGATCTCGTTTGTAGGTACCTACCTAAATCAAGTGTTAAATGTTGCTAAAATAATCAATTTATTGATGACAAACGGTAGCTAAAATGGCAAAAAGAAACAAATGAAGTTCTGAAGGGAAATTTTTGATGTGGAGTGAAAAATATTCAATCCCGGTTGGGTTTAGATCTTGGGAACTTTGGCGTTCCAGTCAGTCGCCTAGACCATTGCGCTAAAGCGCCAACCTGGCTGAGAGATCAGTGATGTGCGCTCTCAACTCAGCTTGATGCCTGCATACACCCTGCTCTTTAGGGCAAATTTTATAGCAAATTGTATGGCAACATCGTAGAATGCACCGGATGGTCTTAAAAGTTCAGAAAAATTCAAACTATTTAAAAATGCAGGTTTATACCTTGAAATAAAATTTTCCGATATAGGGATACTCTGGATATTCCAACCCCTCGAGGACCAACTAGAGCCCAAACGAGACCCTCATACCAAATTTCGTGAATTTTGGTTCATGGGAACCAGGGAAAAAGCCACGGACGGCTTACGGCGGACGGACGGAAGTATTTTAATTCGACATTCGTATTCTACGTCCCTTGAAACGTAAACCATGAAATTTTGAGGGGGCATGGGGGTCCATGGTCGATTTTAAAGGTTCATTATTGAAAATAATAAACCAAAATGACAGGGTGAGGGAATCGTGGGGCTGAAATGGCGTGTTTGTTGTGGGTGGTGGAAAATCGCATTTTACGAGAATTAATGTAACCGTAATTGCTTTTGCGTTTTTGTGAGTTAACCTATGTGCCTGTTTCCTCATTTTAAAAATTTTATCGATTTAAAAATAAAGTGTGTACCTAAGTACATTAAACAACAAAAATGTAAACACAAACCAGTTTTAAATGCAACTCTGGGATATACAGGTGATTTTGAAACCTCCCGATTTCTGTGATAGTCAGGTTTTCAGCTTGGAGTGTCCCAGATTCCCTCGTACGGAGATAGCAGCCCTTAGGAGTTACATGTATAGAAGTTATTTCAAAATGATATTCAAGGTAAAACTCACCTGGGAGGAGAGTTTTCCAAGTCCGCAATCTTCTGTTCTATCTCATTTTGTTGCTCCACGAGTTGGTCGAACTCCTGAAGAAACATACAAACAATGACTCAAACACAGATCAACTACTGCACCAAGCTTGAGGTATATAGCTGTATACTCAACTAGTGTGATCTAAATTAGAAAAAACGTGACCCTATTGACACTGTTGTGGTATTCAAGTTAGCAATTCCAGTGCTACGGCACTCACTTTGCAAGCGTTTTGCAAGTCTCGCATCTTGCAGCGTAGATTGAACTCTTGAGCGATATTTCTCGGCCCCTTGACGTCCTGCATTGATTTGTACTTTTTATTCAGATCTTCCACTTTCTGCTTGACTGCAGTCATCTGTGAGGAAAACCGTATTAGATGAACCATGAACACCCGCTACAAACAGTTTGCAACTGTGAAAACGTGGTTGAATAAAATGCAGCATCTTACGATGTTTTTGTATGTACTTTTTTGGCCAGTACTGAACCCTTTACATCTTTACAAGAAACGTACGATAGAGCGAACCCAATATAAGCAGCTATTGCTATGTCCATTAGTTTATTTAAGGGGAGTCAGTCCGAAAAACAGTGTTTTTTTTCAAACCGCCTCTGCCATGCTTAAAACTCGGCAGAAAACTTAAATTGGCTAATATATTGATAGTTCAAATGTGAATGAACAAAATAGAACCAAAAATCGAAATTGATCACTCAGGTACGTTGCTAAGAGTACCCAAAATTTAGGTACTTCTTCCTGTTTCTGGACCTTCTTCTCCGTAACTACTCGCTCGAATTGAATGATTCTTTTTTGTTTTATTTGTCTCACCTAGGGCTAACGATAGACGCGGGTTTTTCAATTTACCACTATTATCATATCGTTTTCCATTAAATAAAAATTCGGCTTTTTGGTAGTTGACATTTTTCTAACCCCTCCGTCCTGCGATGCACCAGCAACGTACAAAATAAAACAAGAATAATCAAAATCGGTTGAAGAGGTACGCAGAAAAGGTACACGAGCATGAGAAAATTTTGTTTGGAGAAAAACGCTTCTTTTTGAAGAAGAACACTTTTTAGGCTAGACGCGCCTATATCAACATGCGGCTAAACCTGGCATTAAACCTGGCATTCTAAATACAGCGAGAAGAAGAATAAAGGAAGGATTTCCAAGGTTATAGTTGCTTATTTCTTCCGAATCATAATTTTATATTTTTTTTGGTTTTTTCCATTTTCAAGAACGAATGTCAGCGTTTTTTCCGCTTTTGCATTACGTGAATTGAACTGCAGTGTACTTCGTAATATTGATTGCTCCTAGCAAGTTTTTAAAAAGAGAGTGAACTTTCGGAAAAGGAAAGTTGGTTATTTTCAATGCACCAGCAACGATTCTTGCGATGCACCAGCAACGTACAAACAAAATAGAATAAGAATAACCAAAATCGGTTGAATAGGTACCGCAGAAAAGGTAAACGAGCATGAGAAATTTTTTTTGGAGAAAAACGCTTCTTTTTGAAGAAGAATACTTTTTAGGCTAGACGCGCCTATATCAACATGCGGTTAAACCTGGCATTCTAAAATACAGCGAGAAGAAGAATAAAGGAGGGTTTCTCCAAGGTTATAGTTGTTTATTTCTTTCGAATCATAATTGTATTGCTTCCGAGTCTGCGAAGCAGCGGAAGCCTTGTGTTCACTTTCGTGAGCCAAAAAATTTTTGTCTCCAGAAATCAAAATTTCCACTTGCATTTTGCGTTTCAAAGCCTACTGAACAAATTTGGTTCCGTGTCTGTCGGTCTGTGAGTCTGTGAATCTGTGAGTCTGTGAGTCTGTCCGCATTTCCTTGTTACAGCCATAACTTCCACGATTTTGAATTGATTCAGCTCAAATTTTGAGGGATGGTGCGGATAAGGCCCCTTGAGGTCCCATACAAATTTCAACATGATTGATCCAGCGGTACGCCCTGCGCATGCGCTAACGTTAAATTCAACAAACACGCATAACTTTCACAATTTTGATTCAATTTCGCTCAAATTTTCAAGGGTTGTTTGGACAAGGCCTAGTGAGTTCCAGTATGAATTTCAGCATGATCGGACCCTCGGTGCGCTCTGCGCATGCGCTGGCGTGAAATAGATTCAATTTCCTTGTTACAGCCGTAGTAACCAAAGATTTCACCCAATTTCAATGTAATTCTCAGGGATTAAGCGGGTAGGGCCCATTGAGGTCCCATATAAATTTCAACATGATAGAGCCAGCGGTTCGCCCTGCGCATGCGCTCTGTCTGTCTGTCTGTCCTTCTATGCACGGCCAAACGGCTCGACGGATATCGACCAAATTTGGCACGAATATCCAGTAGGCTCCCAAGTTGTGCAACGTCGCATTTTCAATTCCCTGACCATAGCGGAACTATGGTCGACCATGGTCAACTCCTGAATGGCTTGACGGATATCGACCAAATTTGGCGCGAATATCCAGTAGGCTCCCAAGTTGTGCAACGTCGCATTTTTAATTCCCTGACCATAGCGGAACTATGGTCGACCATGGTCAACTCCTGAATGGCTTGATGGATATCGACCAAATTTGGCACGAATATCCAGTAGGCTCCCAAGTTGTGCAACGTCGCATTTTTAATTCCCTGACCATAGCGGAACTATGGTCGACCATGGTCAACTTCGTTAATTGAAATGGTAACCCCTATTTTTTATCGCGTATTCGTAATCTACGTGAAATTCTATCTACGATCGACCCTTCGGACTACCCCCGCGGTCGACCTTAGCGCATCCATGGGCCCCTCCATGGTCGAATCCCGAATTGCTCAACGGATATCGACCAAATTTGGCACCAATATCCGGTAGCCTCCCAAGTTGAACGTAGGCGCATTTTTAATTCCCTGACCATAGCGGAAATATGGTCGACCATGATCAACTCCTGAATGGCTTGACGGATTTTGATAAAATTGGGCACAAATACCCGGTAGGGTATGGGATTTTTCCGTCGTTTGTTGGTTCCACGATACTGCGTACAGCGAATCTCGGATAGAGAGCGAAGCGAGCGGTCAGGCTAGTTATGTATAATGGACGTAATGTATTATGGAAGTCATGTTATGTATAATATGTATATTTCATGTAATGTTATGTAATGTTATGTTATGTAATGTAATGTTATGTAATATGTATATTTAACGTTATGTAATGTTATGTAATGTAATGTAATGTTATGTTATTTTGCTTCCGAGTCTGTTCTATTTTATAATGGGTCACTCTGATTGTGACGAGGAAGCTCCTGTGCCATCACCTTGGCAGTGTATTTTTTTTGTTTTTTCAATTTTCAAGAACGAATGTCAGTGTTTCTTCCGCTTTTGCATTACGTGAATTGAACTCAAGTGTACTTCGTAATATGGATTGCTCCTAGCAAGTTTTTAAAAAGAGAGTGAACTTTTGGAAAAGGAAAGTTATTTCCAATGCAAATACGATGAGTATTGGGACTCATTCTCCTTCTTCATCCCGTTCGTCGACGTCTTCAAGTGGTTCCCGAAGATCAACGTCTGTTCTCCAGAGTGGGAGCATACGGCCCATGAGATGGTCAACTTTGAACTCCGTTTTCTCAGGGTTCCATATTCGGAACTATCAAATTATTATAATATACCAAACTGTTCAGAATTGAGTATAGAATAATATGAGGCTTTAAAAAAAAAAAAAAAATTTGTGTGTGGACTGACCCCCCTAAATGCACTGGTCCCATAAAGGAAGATTATGGGACCAGTTAGGACTGGCAAGTGGTATTAACAAACAAGAAAAATATTGTTTGTTAATGAGGAATTCCAATCAAGCCACTGAAAAAACGCTTTCGCTTTTTTAGTAGACTCGGAAGCAATTAAGTTACTTATGTAACGAACGACGCTGTGAATATTAAAACTAAATGATTGACGATGAGAACGAACTTGATGAAGGGTGGCGGTCAATTTCTCTTGGAGGTTAACTACAGCCTTGTGGTGATTGATTTGTTTTTCTTTGACATTCTTCTCTTGCAATCTGAAAAAACAACGAAGAAGGGTCACAATTCAAATGCACTTCAATTTTAAATCGAAAACGACTGCCAAGACAATAAGCTGATAGCTTCGCCACAATCCAAGGATCAACACTTTGATCTGTCCAACACAAATGTAGAGTGGAACCAAGCTATGAAGAATTCAAAGTAAAAAATTAAGAACGAGACTACATTTATTATGAGAGCTCAAGTTTGACCCAAAACAACTTCATTACCACCAGCGTGAATAAATAACGTTTAACCTTAAGGTCATTGGCGCCAAGAATGTTGATTCAAATTAGGTACCTAGGTTAGAGGTACATAATATTTATAGAAAAATTTGTACAAATATGAAAAATGTGACTTAAAAAAAATAAACCAAGATGCCACGAACCATAATTTACTGGTCTGTTTGGTTGTTCAGAACCACTTCATTATAATTAAATTTGTTGAAACTCGTAATACGTAGAAATGAATAAAATAATTCATTAATTAGTGATCTATACAGTATCTATGCAGAAATAATGAACCGCAGTTGATGAATTTGCAGCAAGAGAAACGACAGAATGCCGAAATTCAGTGCCCTGTAGATATGGAAAGCCAACTACTAATGCGTACTTACTTGATCACCCATTCGAGGGCTTGTCCTAGAGAGACGGGTTTGCCGCCGGTGTAGTTGAAGTCCAACATGTGGGACAAATAACTCGTCGCTTCAAGCAAACGATTGAATTCTCGTTCAACCATTTCATCTTTGTCTTTGGGGATCTGCAAAAACAAGGGGAAGTTCTAGAAAGCGTTCGTAACCGCTGATTTCCAATAGGTAGTTCACAATATCTTGTTAAGTTGTACTTATAACGGACACTTCACTAGCACCGAAATCACATGGATACTCCCCGAGAACAGCAATGGCATTACTTCATGGTGTGAAGCCTGAAGAAGCCCTCCCTTCATGTAATTCATATTCGAACCAACTACAAGTTTCAGGCAGGAAACTCAATATTTCCCGAAAAAAGGATACTTACTGTCCCTCAGGAGGTAGGTATCAATTTGCTCAACACTCTCCAATTATAGATCAGTATAATATGTATCATTCTTTCTATGGCTGTAGACCATTTGAGAGCAAATCCCCGCAATATACCAGTTGAGCACCTAGAAATATTTCGGAATATACCAACTGAGCACACGCGGTTTCACAGCAGTATACCAGCTGAGCGCAGAAAAGTGTACCAGTTGAGCCCACACACGAGTGGGGGTTCTTTAATAAGACAAATACATAAACAGGCTTCATGAAGTTTACATACAATCTTAGTTACATGTATTTATAATTATTATTTATATTTAGCCGAGTAACAACCTTGGAGTTTCTTTACCAAGTCAAAACCGGACAACTCGCCTTTAATATATGTATCTAAGTAAACGTACACCAAACTGGTTTTCTTCAGGTAACTGCTTCTCGGTTTTCTCACGTCCAGCAGGCTGTTCAAAATCGTTGCAGTTGAAATTTGAATATCTTTGATTGTCGAAATGAACAGAAATATATTTGGATGTAGAAATTCTTTTCGAATTGGAGGTGGAACGCCTCACAAGCGTTCCTTGTCCTGAAGGATCCAATCGTGTAATAATTTGAGTAAGTATAATAACTTGAAGGGCCAGACATGCTGACTAAGCCTCTGCATAAACCTAGACTCCATCAGCTCAGTGGTATGGTTGGACTACAATGTGGTAATTCTACTGACTGAACAATTATTCAATGAGGGAAAGTGTTGGGATTATGACTCTGAGGCATTATCATAATTGTCTAATATGGTATCCTAGGTTGGTTTTCGAGACGCTGTCTTATAGCAAACATTTAGTCTTGTGAGTTCATTGTGTATCATGAAATGTTCAAATGCAGATCTTTGTTTTTCCGTTCTAAAAGAGAATAATCTTATCAGTTTATTGGCGCTCAATTCGTTGGTTACTCTCCAAGGAAACGTGCGCTCAACTGGTATATTGCCAGAAAGGGAACGGCGCTCAACTGGTACAGTGGATTAAGAAGTCCTGCTCCTTCTTGCGCTCAACTGGTAAACCCCCCTTTCTATGCATTATTCAATGCCTGGAGTGGCTAGGGATAGCTCAAAACAAACTCGGTAGGTACCTACGTTTACATATGGGGGAAATAATCCAACTAAGTAATGTGAGAAGTAGGTACTTACAGTTTTACCAGCTGAGTCGTACAATGGACACTTCTGCCGGATTTTTTGGAGCTCCATGCTGATTTGTTTGGATAAAACGTTGACGGGGTTACCTCCGAGCCCTGTGACGACCATCGCACCCAAATCAGCAATGTAGTTCCCCTTCCGGAAAGTGGCTATTCGCCCTCCCACACGATCCTGTAAAACAATCACAGCGATGATTTCGAACACTCATTATCATGGCATAAATATCACCCATTATAAAGGGTGTCCCAACTTTAAACCGTTAAGGATCGATTCTACAACTAATTTCCAATGGAAGGGATATACTGTCAGGTGTCGCTACATAAGTTCGGGTAAGTGGCGCCACAAAATCCAAAAACAGCTGATTGGAGTAGGTATCTACTTGTTGTATTCGTTTTACAGGATATGCGTAAGGGCACTTGTCAGAGGAACCATTTGTTACTAGCCTCACGCGTTCTCCAGTAAAACAAACACAACGCGTACCTACCCCAAATTTTCGGATTCTGTGGCGCCATTGCCGGCACCAACTGGCGCTGCCATAGTCCCAAAACCTGTACAGCAATTTCTGACAGTCCTACGGGTGTACCCTGAAAAATTTTATGCCGCAAGACCCATTACAACCTGTTTTGGCTCTTGCGGCGTCGCTTTCTGCGCCACGGCTCCTCTTCCTGACGTCGTCGAGACACCAAAAACTATACAGCTCCCCTCAAAATTTCAAGACAAGATACCGAAAATCGCGGCTTGCAGCGGTACAGACATAATTATTGTATAACCACCCACAAATGTCGCTAGAGTCTAAGAAGCTTCACTGATGATCGGCAATAAGACCGTAAAAACGTGTGTCCAGTATTGAGAACGGAGCAGCTGGGTTAGAAGCGGAGTTGACAACCGGCTCCTGGGTAGCGATGAGATTCATCGTCAGACTAGAGTATTAGTGAACCCACAGTTTTCATCACTTTTCCAATGAACATAAATATGACATAGGCACAGGCAGAGACATGCGAAACAGGTTCGTATCTATGACAAATTTGTGAAACTGCCATTATCAAGTGCTAATGTTTTGTGGCTTCAGTTCGATGCCTACTGTTCTAGAGCCTGTTGTATTAATTACAACGGGTTTTCCTGCTGGCCATTTAGATAAAGATTAATCAATTGAGAGATAAGAACGTGTATATAAGTTACGACTCACAAACCACCCTTTCTGCTGACAATATCATAATAACCTATATAAGCTCCTGCGGAGCCACTGGAACCTTCAGTTATTGGTCATTATTTAATGAAAAGACACACCAAAAGATGCAGATGAATCTATCAAGGAACAATCAGGACGACGTAGGCAATCCTGCGTGACAAACATATTGAGCACAGTTGTAGGTTTGTCCACTAGAAGCGCTAGTGTTATTACATCAAATGTTCACATAAAATGCCGACTTGTCACATTTACTGCTACTTAAGATACTGATTCCCAGGATGACGGATTGCTGGGTATTTAGGTGGGAAGTTGAAATAGTTTTGTCTGATCGACCAGCGCCTGGTGGTTCTATTCCCCAGATTCTTCTTATACTCTTACTTCAACTGTTACACTCAGAACTGCCACTATTTCTCACAATCAAGATTTTACACAAAAAGAAGACAATATCTGCTCACCCCCCACAGAACAACTGATATTTAGCTGCTAGAGAAAATCGAAATAGGCCAATGTGGGACAACATTTTGGAGTGGATTTTCCACAGGTGCATCGCGATGATCATCTGCAGTTTCGGTAGATACTTAATTGCCTACTTAGTGAATACCATTTCCGCTGCGTATTATTCTCGTCTGTAAGCTTACCTTATACATGATTTTTTTCTTCAAATAACAAATTTTCACAATAAATTAGTTGCATCACATCGCCGTTGATACAGAATTAGTGTGCCTACCAACTAGGGTCGTCAGATTTATGTAAGTAGTTACTTTACTGCTCCGATTAGTCTTACTTCTTTATTTCAGTTTCAAAAATAGGTATATTTCAGTTTTTAAAACTTATTACCTGTTCCTAGTAAGATATAGAAAGAAAGGACACCGAGATCATGAAAAAAAAAACTGAATAACTCCACGTAGGTCCCACAAATACTGAACATCGTTCTTTCTTTATAACCCTGCTCAAGTTTTTATGGTAACAAGAAGAAATATTATATGCTTATAAATCGGGTACAAGTTACAGTAATATGTGGAGCAACAAAATTTCATAACAACAAGATCCATGGTATCCACCAGACAGCCATCAGAGTGTATGGCCACCAATTCCCCTAACGAGCTGATGTGAACTAGTTTGCTCATAATATACCACATTATTCAACCGGAAATTTAATAATAATTATAGTCACAACCATAGAATAACTTGACAGAAAACTCACCCTTGCTTCCAAAACTATGACGTCCATGCCGAACTGTTGCATTTGTTGAGCAGCAGCAAGCCCAGCGATTCCAGCACCTATCACAATAACTCGGCCCTGTTTCTTTGTAGGCAGAGGCTGTGGGGAAAAACAAATTGATATTGTTACAAAATAATGGTGCAGAAAATATAGCAGCAATGTCGAATAGCATGGAGGAATGCAAGAAACGAATTTGGTTAGGTTATTTGGTCAATGGTCTCATGGTTATCTCGTTAACAGATGAAAACTTGAAACACAATCTACAAATAACGGATTAATTTTAATGAGCTTTCGGCTGTTTAAAAATACACTAGCTGTTACCATGGTGAATTTTTCTTCTGTTTTTGTTTGTACAATCTGTATTCCCGTAGCGGGCTTATTTGTAGCTGCTACCGTAGCGAGGCAAATACTACGCTATTTCTCAGTAACCGCTAATTCGAAACAGCTTTGCGTTATTCTAAACGTCCCTAGTTCGTATATTACTGATGTCAATAATGCTTCTGTGCAAGACCATAATAAATCAATTATAGTTTGTAATGCAATTCAAAGACCCACACTAGCCAAACGGATAGCATACAGCACTGTCTTTATGTGATTCAGTAACACAACCAAGAATTATAAGATCTCAACTCAGATACCTAAGCAACATGGAGAGCTCAAACCACCAGAGAACCGATAATAACAAGCTCTGACTGAACGTACACCTTCAAGCTCTTCACAACTCCAGTTCTCTCATAAACTACATGTACTATTGTTGGAAAAAAAATGAACGTAATCAAACCTTGATTATTCTCAACAGTAGTACCTACCTTCAAACGTTTAAATACTCCAAAGTTGATGAACCCATGCCGCTCGAGAAATGAATGTATCCGGGTCACCAAGTTCGTATCACTGTTGTAAGGAGGTTCGACTAGTGGAATGACGTTTTCGAGAATAAGCTGCTGTTTAGGGTTCTCCAACCATAGCTGGAGCTGAAAGTTAAAACAAACAAGTGGTTAAATGTCCGAGAATGGGGTTGGGTAACCATCGAAAATAGGCACTGATTGAAACATGACTTATCTGTATTAGCGCCTTTTATTTTCTGTCGTATAATGAGTGGTACCCATGACTTCCGTTTAAATTACTTTCCAATATTTAACGCAGCAAATTATTACACAACGGTTTATTATTTACCTGTATAGATGCGCCATTCTTGAGTGAATCACTGTTTTCTGTGGTCAATACCTGCCCTCGTGCTTCCCCCAACAGAGCCCTAAATCAAGTACTGGAGGCCATCACATTTCATAAATATGCGGTGGATTCAAGAATTCTATCACTATTTGATGTTATTCATGTTAAGCATAACGTTTATTCAAATAAAAATTACCTATCAACAAAATCCAAAATGGCCATCGTTCGTCAAATGAACAATATCTCGGAACAACCAACTCGATTTCATAAAGCCATCCTTGATTATAACCAGGTGTTCTCAAGCAATGATATACCTGGGCTGGATCATGCAGACAAAGCTTTTTAGTGTGAACGAACGGCTGGTGATACAACGTTCCAGGTTGTCTCAAAAAATTCTTCAAGATCAATTTAAAAACGTAAAAAAAACATACTGTTCTACTGAAAGTTTTCGAACTACAGTGTTCGGGACATTCCAACCCCTATTTTTCACCCCTTAGAGGCGACTGACAAAGTATGTTCAGACAAGCAGTTCTGAACCAGTTCGGAATCGAACCAGTTACGAATAGAAGTGTAAAGGGGGAGCTTTTCAAACAACTTCGGAACTAATAACCAGAATATAAACTCCCGAGTCCAGGCAGTCATAACCTTATCCCTTCTTTTGAGCTATAAAAAAGCAATAAAAAAGTACGAAGCACTGAAAGTTCTGAAAAAAAACCGGACCTCTCGAACCGGTTCTGAATGGCTATGAACTACTAAGTCCGAACATCGAAATTATAGTTCGAACTTTTCAGAACTAATTGTGAGGGAGTCTGAACAGCCAAAAATGGGCGTGGCCTGTTACGCTATCAGAACTGCTTGTCCGAACATACCCACAGTAAAACCGAGCTTCGGGACCAACTAGACCCCAAACGGGACCTACAAACCATATTTCATTCATTTTGGTTCACGGTAACTAAGGAAAGTGCGAAGTACGGCGTAAGGCGGATGGAAAGAAATTTTTTATTCGCTTTTCGGATTCTACGTAGGTAACTTGAAACGTAAATTTTGAGGGAGGGGGTTAATTTTTGTTTTTCTTGCTCGATTCCAAAGGTTTATTATTGAAAACAATAAACCAAAAACTCTTGTAGTAGGGAACAACGGGCAATTTTCATGGCTTACAAATTCCATTTGCAGGTAATTTTCAATTCCATTTTCGGATTCTACGAAACCATCAACGGAAACCATCAAATTTTGGCGGGGGGGGGGGATAAAACATTTTCATGCTCGATTCCAAAGGTTCATTATTGAAAATAATAAACCAAAAAGTGGGTTCCATTCTATGAATTATGAGACCAACCGCACTCTCCTAGGATGAATAGTTCTTGTTCTGTGAGCTTTCTAAGTTTTCGCAACAACTTAGGAGTGCCGTTGGACTCATAATTCTTAGAATGAAATCTAATTCCATACAAAAATATAAACAGAAGTCATGGGGTCCCCATCAGCAAAGATGTTGGTAACTAGGGTAGTTGGCAATACTCACAGAGCCATTGACATGAAGAAAACAATACCATAGTGAGGACTCGCAACGCTCTGTGAGGGTTCTTTTGTATATTACAGCAATGAAATCCATTTTTTAATATTACTCTAGGGTTAAGAGCCCGAGAACGCTAAGTAAATAAAAAATAAAACATTTAAACCTAATGTTTAACATATTAAACATATTAAAACACTAACATATATTAAAACATTTAAACTTAATGTAATATAAATTGACTTCTTTACATAAACGCTGCAAATTATTACACAACGGTTTATTATTTTCCTGTGTAGATGATCCTTCTGCCTCAGTGTAGATCTCTGTTTTCTGGTCAACACCCACCCTCGTGCCTTCCCCCAGGAAAAAACCCTAAATCGAGTAAATATATGTACCTAATTTGGATGGTTCATTTAGCCTACAAATATATGAACAAATAGGAGAAAAATTACCCTTCAACATATATAATCCAAAACAACCGTTTTTCTTCAAATGAAATAATAATATATCATGAACAATCTCGATTTCATAAAGCCATGTGTGATCATAATCAGCTGTCCCCGACCAATGACAATCTAGGCTGGATGTATTACGATTCACGCTCATGTTGACGAAACTCTTCGGTTCTAACTTCAGGGCCTTACTGTTAACGGACAGCTGGACGTATCCGAGTGGTCTGCGAAAATCCTCAAGTTCGGAATCAGTATAAACGCCAAGGTATGGTTACCCTTCTGTTTAAGTTTTCGAGCTAAGGCGTTTTGAAAATTTCAACCCTTATTTTTCACCCCCTTAATGACACAGTAACACTATGGGACCCGCAAATCAATTTCTCCTGTCTTCAGCAGTCAATAACATTTCACTGATTGAATCTGAGGATGTCGAAGACCGCACGAGTATGTGATACAAAAAATGCTATGTTTTTCAAATAAAGAACGCCACTAACCAGTCTGTTTCGAATGTGAATGAAGTTCTTCACTGAGCACGGTTTGTCTGTAGAGATGTCAGGAAAGCAAGAAGCCTCTGAGGCAGTCATTTTGTCAAATGGGAGCCGACTTTGAAAGGCAGCCCCTTCGAGACCTGCAACATGGTATTTATGCCAACGAGAATAAATTATAATCATCTCTGATTGTGGGGATCCTCAAAATTTTCAGTCTATGTGGCCAATAGCTTCGTTCGTGCTGTTCTCCAGTTCTTGTTCAGTTTGCAGACGCATTGAGGGAGGTGCACAAGGTGGGCGGTTTGTCCAAGCCAGGTGTAAGAACCAAATGCCCACAACTGGTGTTTTGGGTGGTTCATGTTCAGTTGCTGGACCTTCGGAAGAGCAAGGGCTGCTTCAACCACACATGCACAGTAATGAACCTTTCATAGCCTGGAATATCCTTTCCTGATGCGTGCACAACCTTATCCACAATTTCACCTTTTAGTAATGAAATACATCTCTACTTGATCAATTTTATTCTGGTTCGCTTTTTACGGATTCAACCGTTCGTGCCGTCCACAGAACTGAATTGAACCTGCACTGAGCATGAAGAACTGGATATAAACTGAACTTGCTCGGTTCAGGCAGCACGAACGAAGCTACTGATGCAGTTCAACAGATGACCAGGTCTAAGAAGTTGACAAATCACATCCACTAACCAGTCGGATCATCTTGTTCGGAGTCTTGTTCCCCCTCCTCCTCCTTTTCAGGTTTGACCTCAGGTTTCACTTGTCCAGAGGCGTTTGCTGGGTCTGCTCCGGCCCCAGTTGTGCCACTGCTGCTCTCAGCCTGAAGCCAGTGAACAATGAATACATACTAAACATGTTGATTTGGTTTCAACAGCCATCGATTAAAACTCCATGAAAAGCGATGCTGACGTAATGCCACATTCCTGAAATCCTGAACAGCTGTAATAATGACATCTAAACCCTGGTAAAATTACTTATTTAAAAAAAAAGCATTTGGCCTCGAGAAAGAAAGAATTTAACAATGATAAAAAATATATTTCACAAAATTAGGGGTCAAATTATTTGAGTTTCCGGTCATGAATCCGAAGTCAAGAAGAATTTATCAAATTCGGAATGTAAAGAATGGAGAAAAAAAGACTAACCTATTTCAATGATCAAAAATATTTTTTAAGAATAGGAGGTTAAATTTGAGTTTTTGGAGGTAAAAAATACTAAAACCCGTCAAAAACAGCGGTCACCAACTTTGAAATCCCCTCATATATGGTCATGCTGCATGAATGGAACTTTATATGATACTTGGTACCTGTGCTGAGGCCGGAGGAGATATCTGTTTCTCAACTTTGGGTTTAGCTTCTGAAGCTACGTCTGTGGGTTCGCTCTCCTCCATTTGTAAATTATTTTCTTCCGAGTCTGCTTCAACCTGAAACATTGATACATAACTTGGAAGGGCCACGGATAACTCGCATGAGGTTATGAACAGCTACGATAAGCTGTGAGTCTAATGAGGTACTACGATCTATCGGGTAATATAATTTGTCCTCACAGTTCGGAGATGCGGATAAAGAGTTTGGAACCAATTAAAACCAGATATTCACGAGGTGACCATCAGGTGCCGTAGTTTTGCAAGTTTGAAAATAGATATTTTTCATATATTCAGATAGTTTTTCTTCTTTGAGAGGGCTACAAAGTAACAGGCGTGACGGAGCTGAAATTTTGCACACGCATTCGTTATGCTCCAAGGAAGTGCCTTTTGTGCCATTGGTGGGGTGGGGGGGAGTTTCTAGGAGTTTGTTAGAGAGGATTTTAGCTGAAATTTGGCAAACTTGTTCACTGGGGCTTTCTGAAGTAGTGTTCAAAATCTGAACCCGATCGTTTATGAAAAAACCGAGATATAAAGCAGGGTTCAAATGGAGTGCGGAAATGCACAATGCGGACTGAGTAAAATGATGGAGGGGGTGCGGAGTCCTCCACCCCAGAGGGTCCCGTTCACATGGTGGAGTGGAAATTCCTAATGCGAGGGCCAATAATAACAGACAAGAAAACATGAGGGAAGGTTACAGAGGCTGTGCCGTGGCCCACTGCACAGATGGGGGCTTGCATAATAGCGGAAGGATATTTCTGGAGAGTATTCCGTACAATCCACGTCAAAAGCTAACCTGCATAAAGATACCTCCCTCTTTATCAACAGCTAACAGCCAATCAGGTTGCTTCACACAGTCAGCATTACGCGTCCACGTGAAACCTGCTCAACTGTTTAAAAATGCTGCAAATTATGGTCAAATAACCTAACTGACAAAATCGCGTTTGGAGTGCTGTAAGTTTCAGGTATTATAATTTTTTGCAGCGCTTTTTAAAAAGATTTGAAAATAAATTTTCAACGAATTTTCGAACCATGAACAATTTTTACTGGGAAAAATTGTTTACTTCATCTATGCAAAGATTTATCCCCCCCCCCCACGGGTCCCAAACCTGTTTTAAATATTTACCCAAAAGGATTGATATCCATTTTGCTGCCGACGTACCATAATAGAAACCTGTTCCTTCCCACCCCCCACCCAAACCTTGAAATTTCTCTCAACAGTGTTTGGCGGATAGCCCCCCCCTCCACCAACCCAAGGCAAAATGCATAATATCAATTTATATTATTATAAATTCGGTTTTTTTTTTAAATGCTTTATTTGTTATAGACAATACATAAACTTCATAAAAGTACATGGTGAATGTAGGTATTTGATGTACCATAGGTACAAGGTATTTAATATGAAAATAAAAAAATTTCAAATCTAAAACAAATCCCACGAGGCGTTTAGCCTGTTTGTGGCCACTTAAATGTTGGGGTGGCGTAGGTACAACTTATGTACTCTATAATATATTCTAAACAAACATTATTAATATAAGACCTGAACACTTCAAACAGTCAACACAGGTACAAACACGTACTAAACAGAAAGGGGGACAAAATATTATAGAAAGGTATTAAAATTGAACACTGGAAAAACAAAACTCAAAACAAAATTTAGAAGGACATCAAGGGCGAACAATGGTCACTTTTTTAAATAAATTCCCTAATATTTTTTTGCCTGACAGAAGGTTTGGTGTTAAGTATATATAATCAGGAATTTGGTTGAAAAGTTTGGGACCAACATATGTTGGGTGGTTTTGTCCAACATTGGTTCTCCTATATGGCACTTTATATTTATTTGGGAATCTAGTGTTCGTGGAATGCATTATAACCTGTAATTTGTCCATTCTTTTTGAAAAAACTTAATAACCTGTAGTCTGTATATATCATCTATTGTGAGTACATTAAATCCTTTAAATATTAGTTCTGTTGGGCATCTCATGTTTTTTTTCAGGATGATTTTAATTATTGATTTTTGTGCGGTTTTTATGGTGTGAAGATGGGTTTGTAAGGCAGATCCCCATGAGGTAATTGCGTAGGTTAACAAACAGTGGATAAGTGCCATATATAATTGCTTGATTAGTTTCAAGGAAATAATATTTCTTGTTCGATGAAAGATGTAGGATAAATTTCTAATTTTTTTTGCTAAAACTGCGATGTGTTCTGACCATTTCAAGTTCTCGTCTATTAAGAGTCCAAGATATTTAACAGTGGTTGATCTTTTCAAAGTGGTGCAAGGGCAATTTGGATGGCAGGAGTCATTAGTATGAAACTTTAGACACATATCAGATGGAGGTGATCCCTTTTTGTTGTAGGAAAAGCACACATATGTAGTTTTATCTATATTAAGCGAGAGGAGATTTTCTTCAAGGTGTTCATTAATTATTTTAATGATCTTCTCGGCTAAAGAAAAAGTTTCTTTCCATGTTTTTGATGAAATCGTGATACACGTATCATCAGCATATGAGGCTACACGACCAATTACATTTAGGGAGCATAAGCTATTAATATATATTAGAAAGAGTATAGGACCAAGTATTGTTCCTTGGGGGACACCATTTTTTATTACTGATAGTGAACTTTCAATGTTATTCAGTTTCGTATATTGAGTTCGATTAGTTAAATAATTTGTTAGAAGTTTAAGACAAACGTCATTGACTCCGGTATTTTGGATTTTCCTCAGAAGGATGTTATGGTTAACTGTGTCAAAAGCCTTTCTGAGGTCAATAAAGATTGTCAAGACTTTCCTTTTAGCTTCTAGATTGTTAATTATATTTTCAGTGAGATCCAAGATGGCATCTTCTGTTGACAGGTTTGATTGGAATCCGAATTGATTTTTCGCAAGAAAATTTGTGTTTTGTAAATGAGTAACTAATCTGGATTTCAAGCAATTTTCCAACAACTTAGCAATTTGTGAAATATTGGAGATTGGGCGATAGTTATTCATGTCCCTACGATCTCCAGTTTTAAATATTGGGGTTACAGCAGCTATTTTCAGTGAGTCTGGCACGGTACCTTCCTCTAGACATAGGTTGAAGATATATGTAAGAGGATCAATAATACTATCCACGCACAATTTCAGTGTTTTTGCACTTATTTTGTCCGGTCCTGTTGAAGAGGCAGATTTGAGTGCGTTAATGTGGTGCATTATTTCCCCGGGAGTGATCGGTTTAAAGGAGAAAAGTGTTTTTTCATTTTCAATATTCAATAAGCCAGGGAGTTTTTGAGATTTACCTCGAACTAGTTTTTCAGCAATGTTAATAAAATAGTTGTTGAAATGCTCAGCAATAGACTCTGTTGCAGTAACTTTTGCATTGTTTATGATAATACTGCAAATTTGATTTGGGTCATTTTGGGATTTCCTTTGAGTTATTTCATTTATTAGGGACCAGGTTTGCCGTGGAGTCGTGACTTCATTAAATCTCTGGGAGTAATAAGATTCTTTGAGGTTTCTAACTAGTTTTTCAACCCAATCTCGATATGAGTTATATTTCCTCTTTAGCTCCTCGTCAATAGGTTGGTTAAGCAATTTTGATCTTTTCTTATCATCAGTATGTTTTTTGTATAATTTGTCACGTTGCTTCATTGACTCTAGAACCCCTTGTGTCATCCAAGGTTTGATCATCTTCGTTTTACTAGTGTACACTTTTTCATGACTGTTATTTTCTATTTGTTCATGGAATATTTTGTAGAACATTTTTAGTGCTTCGCTTGCTGAATTTTGTTCAAAAACATGTGACCATGATTCGGAGGAGATGGATTGTTTCAAGGATTGATAATTAATTTCTTTGTACTTTCTGGCTGGTGTAGCTCGCGGACCCTTCAGATTTACATGATTTATCGATACTACAGTAGGGAGATGATCTGTACTTCTATAATCTATTACTGCACTTGTAGCTTCATTTGGGTGAGTACACTTCAAAAATATATGATCTAAGCAGGAGGGAGTATTACTTTCGGTACGAGTAGGACTAGTGATCATGGAGGCGTAACCATGTTCATGTAGAATATCTGTATACATATCAGATATTGAGCTAGGTGATAGTAAGTCGATGTTTATATCTCCCAGAAAGAAGGAAAAATCAAAGCTCCTACCTTGTTGTGATATGAGATGATGGCTTAATTCAGCAACAAAATTTTTCTGTGGCAAAGATGGAGTTCTGTAGCACGCAGTCACTAAAAATTTCTTTGAAGAAATTTCAAAAGCGATTTCAGCTGCATTACAGTAATTGAGATCCAGAGTTTTCAAATTGATGTTGCTTACATCACGTCGGACAAAGATACAAAGAGAATCGTGAGTGGTATATTTGGAAAGGATGTGATTCGTTAGATAATTTCTTAGATAAAAAGGTATGTTATGACTGAGTTGGGTCTCTGTTAAAACAATTATTGTGGGTTGAAATACTAACGAGTCCAAGAAGATAGAGAATTCATCGAAGCGTTTTCTAATACCTCTAATGTTGTAGTTAAGTATTGTAAAATTGGAGGGACTAATAATGCTATTCAAGTTACTAATATCTTGACAATTTATCGTTGAAAAACTAAGATCTACGAGATCAATCATGGGGTTTGACTAAAATATTGACTAAGTGAGATTTACCATTGGGACATGATCACTTATTAGGAGTAGAAAACGGTGTTGAGTTCGGAGATCGATGTGCAGATTGGATTCACAATTGGAGATTTTTCGGAGTGCTTGATGAAGATAGATCCACCTCTGACCCAACAAAATTTGTAGCCAATCTTCAGGGTTTGTCTTGCCATCCAGTATAAGTGACGATTTTCAGCAGTGAGCCGTTCATTAATGTAGATTTTCTCGTCACTGTCAAAGCCAATGTCCTTAGTAGATATGGGTCCAGCGGTTCTTTTGGAATCAAGTAGTTTCTGACAGATGTATCTGTTTTGGAGTATCACAATTATTATAGGTTTCTGAGGTGTCGTGCGTTTTGTCTGTTTTGGTGATGGGAGACGACGTATGTGTAGAACATCCCTCTCATCAAGGGAATAATTAATTTGTTTGCAAAGTGTTGACAATAGGACGTTCAAGTTTTCTCCAGGATGAGATGGTATGCCAGTGATCTCTATCTCATTTGCAATTAGAGCTTGGTCAAGGATATTTACCTTCTTTTTGAGGTAATCATTATCCGCTGCAAGTTTACCATTTGCATGCTTCACACTAGCAACTTCCTGAGACAAACGCACCGTATCTTCTTTCATTTGCTTCATGTCCAGATAGAATTCATCATACTTTTCAGCCTGGTAAGAAACCGATTTTTGTACCTCTTTGAGAGCAGTAAGGAGAATGTGGAATTGAGAATCTCCAGTTCGTTCTGTATCAGAGTTCAAATAATTGTTTCTCATTGAATCATTGAGTAGGGAATCTTTCGTATATTGCGTTTCAAGTACTGCAGGGCTTTTTTTAATCTTCACATTCGGAGTAAGGACAGTCTTCTTACCGGTCAAGGAGCATGTAGGGCAGATCCAACAGTCGTCTTCCTTCAATGTGTCATAGTCAGCGTCCTTCATTCCAACACATTGGCTGTGATACCAGGTATCGCAAATTCCATCGCATTGCAGGGCTTTCTCTTCTCGTGTTACTTTGTTTAAGCATACCGGACAATTTTCTTTAACTTTCTTTTTTCTACCCATAGTTGGTTTAAGTAGTTTCGGTCGCGGTAATTGGGACTTCGAACTAATTTTGGTTGGTCTCAGACCAATGAGAAAGCAGACAATTCGCTGTTGATGTTGGCAAATTTGTGAACAGATGAAAAGTTCATTCAATTGATTTAAATACCAAAGCAATACATTTAATATAAGTACAACCTGTACACTAAATAACAAGGAAAACTGGTTCAGGTAGGTAGGGAGGTAGGGCACCAGTATCAGACACTGTAAGCGGATATTCTCAGGTTTCTTTAAACTGCGAGGCGAGATTTCATCAAACATTTATCGGGTTGGCATAATCAGGTACCACAACTCCTTGACAACTCACCGAGACTTGGAAACCGACGGATTTTTTGTTTTTGTCGATTTAATGTGGTTTTTTCAAAACCATGTTTTTGCACCAGTGTCAGACACGGAGAAATTTGGGTGGCGCCAGTATCAGACTCCCTCCAGGTCCAGAAACAGACACTTCCATCAAACGCAAAAAAAACTTCTTTCAAGTAGGTAAATTTTTATTTGACTAGGTATAGGACGCTTTTCGGTCAAAAGTAGAAAAAAAACATCACATAAATTCCAATTTAAAGGTAGGTAACTTGAATTATTTCTAAAATCAGTCTTTTCATTCAAACGAAGCCCTTTGAGAAAAATTCCTGAGGCCACGTCTTCTAAGGCTTGTTTCATGGCTTCCTCGGAGTATTGGAATCTTGGTCCAGGAGGGCCCATGATGATCGCAAATGTACCTAGGGAAAAAGGAACTGTGTAAAGAAAAAATGTCTTAGTGATTCCAGATTACCTACGTTGGTTCTTACCACCGCACTTCATAATACATTACATCCAAAACCATGAGGCCTTAGATAGGTAATTAGCCAAAAGGCAATACTATCACAGCTAAATTCATGAATACAGTCCCAATTTTGTTAAAAAAATCATTGAATTAATCCAAAGACGAGTATCAGACATCGTTCAGTACCAGTATCAGACACCCCTGTCTGATACTGAGTGCTGTGACTGAGATGGCTATATAAGTTGAAGGCGTGAGTTTCAAGTTTCTAACATTAAAAATAAACGAGAAATATGACAAAATCCCAACTGGTCGAAATCACCAGTATCAGACACCCCCTGTCTGATTCTGAAAATGGCCCCCTTTTGGAACCCAGTATCAGACACCCTCGGAAATCGGTCATAATATTGTCATTCCGTAAAACATTTCGCAATCTACCAATACAGGACAACAATATGAACAATAAAATCGGAAAAAGGTAAATGGGAAGGGAAAAATAGGGCAAATATACCACGAGAAAGTTGCTCACCTGTTAGCCACATTGCCTGCAAACCTCACCGTTGGGGAACTGAACTGGAAGCGCCCTCTGATAACCATCACCAAACCAGCAATGACCTTCTCTGGGCTCCTAGTTTCACTTCAGTCTGCTAGATAGATCTGCCTGCACCAAATGCACCTTGGAAAAGGCCTCAAAGCCGTCTGGAACACTTATTATCTGGCTTTAAAGTTGAAAGTGTCTGATACTGGACCAGTGTCTGAAACTGGTGCCTCCACCCTAATTTTTCCATAACTGTTTTCCTATCCTACTGCACAAAAAACCTTAAGTAGTCCAGTAGTTAGGTACTCAGTGTCTTTATCACCATTCCTAGAGCAGTAAGGGGAAACGACAAAAAAATAATCCTACATACCTGAGGTTTCTTCCTGCGGCTCATTCTGCGGACAAATTTCTCCGGAAAAACACCTCCGGGAGATGCAGGGCAGGCACCTCAATAACTGATAAGTCTCCTTTTCCCGTGCAAGTGCAGCTAGAAAGTCGAGTGTTTTGAATTGTATAATATCAATTTGTCCAAGTAAAAATAAAGAACTTGCCCGAGAACAGCTATGACACAATTCACTGCAGGTGCAGATTGCAGAACGACAGAAAACACAAATAAAAATGGCGAATCTGTCTTCTTTCCGGTTCTTGTCCTAGCCAAAACCGTGCCAGACATAGGTTGAGTTATACGCTGTTCGTTGATATAATTAATGGGAAGGGGTAGCATGAAAATATGATATTTATACTTATTGTTATTACATAGAAACCTCACTTTCTGACACCACGCCAACGTCATTTAGTAATAAACCTAGAGGGGGGGTGATGCGGAGATGGCCCTCAGGGGGAAGGGGGAGCTTTTTCAATGGGCACCTTAGGCGCCTTACGACCAACTATAAATTCAATAATGATCCTTCGGAATCGAGCATGAAAGGCATGTTAGCAACATCCCTCAACATTTGACAGATTCCGTTTCAGTGGAATCTGAAAACAGAATAAAAAATTTCTCTCCAGACACCTTACGTCGCACTTCCCTTAGTTACAATGTTCCAAAATTAATGAAATTCGGTTTGTGTGTCCCGTTTGGGGTCTAGTTGGTCCGGAAGCTTGGCCTTCCTGTATCTCTAGGAGTTTGAAATTTTCCCAATGTTATTTTTATAGCTTGTACATAGCACCGATGCCATTCTATAACTAAATAAATAAATAAATGCCATTATCCAATTTAACGTTTTCAAGTTGATCTCGAACTTGGGAATTTTTGTAGACCACCTGGAGCATTGTTTATGTCTAGCCGTTCGTTCACAGTAAAGGTAGGTTCGCATGGGGCCGAAATCAGGTATGGCAGTCCGGAACAGAAACGTGTTTGGCCGAATTTTTTCCGCAGTGACGTTCACATGATAGTACAGAGCCGGAACCAGTGAGTAGAATCATAACCAATTAAATGACGAATTCCAGTATGCTGGTGTGCCCAGTAACCTCTGCAAAGATCTGGCAAGGTTTCGGCAGCGGAAAATATCTGGAGATTTTAATCTAGTATCCATGTGTTGTGTTGCCATAATCCATTTTGGGTTAGCCAATAGCACTGCAAAACGATTTGCCTTACTGGATTGCCATACCGAATTTCCGCCCCATATGTACAGTTAGCAAATTTATGCGGAACCTTACAAAACTTCCCCAAAATCGACTCGACCGAAATTCGACCCACAGAATTCCGTGTTATCATCCCAAATTCCCAACCAGTTACTGTAGGTACCTAGCTTAAGGCCCTGAAGTTGCACCGAAAAGCTTCATCAACATGATCGTGAATGAAATGGTATACATCCAGCCCAGTATCATTGCTAGGTAACAGCTGATTATAATCACTCTAAAATAAATTATAATAATAAAAAATTATAATTATAATGGTATTATGAAATTTAGTGGGCTGTATTTCATATTTTGTAGCATTTAATATGAAGAATGATGGTTATTTTGGATTTTGTTGAAAGGTAGGTACTTGTTTCATTTGAACAAACGTTATGCTTCATGAATAACAACAAATAATTTTTTTCATGCTCGATTCCAAAGGTTCATTATTGAAAATACTAAACCAAAATAAGAAAGTTGCAAAATTATTCAACAAAGAAGAAAGAACAAAGAAGTATCAATCAACAACCACTTGTGACTATGGCCGAGGCCGTTAGATAAAATTGGATGAGCGAGAATAACTGGTTCTTATCAGTTTCTATGGAGACTATAAGGTACAACATTATCCATTTTGGTTCTTCCTCGGTTCTAGCTTCTCTAGTGTTCTGTTCTGGGAAGGGAAGCCTTCTAATTTATTGTAACTTACATCTTGGGATATTGTTCTTGTGCAGCTATTCTTTTTTGTAATAAGTATTTCTGTTTTCTAAAATAATCTTCATCCTATTACTCAATGAACCTACTGCTTTTCATTTAATCAGTGCTTTTTTTTGCTGATTAAATTTGGATCCTGTTGGTTTACGTCCAATGCTGAAATATCTCGAAAAACCTCGTTTTTATTCTCTGTGAAAAATCCTTCCACTTCCCGAAAATGGAAAACCATAACCCAACTGTAAACATGGACGGAGATATGAATAAATTCGTGGTAAGTCCAATATTAAGCTACGTATGTTTAATTTGAGCATTAAATTAAGCTGATTCTGCCTAGGTAGATATATTATAAAATTAGTTACCTGAAGTGACACTCGTTGTAGCCACCTTTTGTAAATCATTCTTTCTACTTTCAGCCTACTCACATGACCAATAACGTCGAGTTGTTATCTGTGTTGTAGGTATAATTCGTGATCGGTACATCTAAAATACTGATGTACCTATTGAAAATCTCAAAATGTTAAGAATGATAGATTTTGTATGGTTTTCTTTAATTTCATCAGAATTTTTTTTTTACGTACAGTTTGTACTTACCTCGTAGGTAATACCAAGGTACGCCTGACTGATATGAAATTATGCATGCCCTATTCAAGAACCTGTAGGTAATTATTATTTAGTGTGGTGCCCTAATCATGTGGGGCAGTAAAAAAGGTTCGGGCCTGCCCTGAAAACTGAAATAGATTCCCCGAGTTCCACCATATTGTAGTTTCTATGTAAGGTAACCCCTCATCGCAGGCCGAATGAATGAAAACTAGCGGTTGGAACCAGTTTGCGGTCTGTGCTGATTCGCCATGTATGTACCTCACATCCCTACTCCATACACTTGATAGCAGAACATATTTTTTTTTTGTTCTCGCTTATTTTCGTGAAATGTTGTTCTTGGCTACATCATTAGACGGAGGATTGGAATTGGTTAAACCACATTAGAGAGTTTTTGCAACACACGACGAAACGAAAGCAGTGCTGCGCATGCGCACTTAAGACACCGAAAAGTTTGGCGAACCTTGACGGCGAAAAATACCGGGATCTCACGGTGTCAGCTATCGTCTGTTGAGATGACGAAACGTAATGTAACCTTGCATCTGTATAACGCTACCTACCTTCTTCTGTTTTCCTTGGAAAATAAAAATGTCGAGCGTCCTATTCACAGCTGCTTCTTCGCATCTTTCTATGTTAATGCAGACTTGACGCCATGTGTGGACGTAGATTTGTATTAACCGCGGAGTAAAATGGATGAAAGAGAGGTTAACATAACGTAAAGGCGCCCATACACTGTCCAACAGTCGGACCCAACAAGGGGTGGGGAGAGATGAAAACGCCTCCCATTCCCTACTGTTGGATCGTCTGTGGGAGGACGTCCAACCGTTGGATCCGACCAACCTGGTTGGGTGTGGTCGGATGGCAAAACCGCCCAACAAACATGGTTGTGCCCTTCCCCCTCCATTACTCCCGACCAAGTTGTACCGTGTGTGGCGCTGTCGGACCAACTTCTTCTTCTTCTCCTGTAATTTTTTGTTCGTCTGAAGCAGACACACGTTGTTTTACGTAATTTTTATCAGTTTCTCCTGTTATCAGTTGTGCCAGTACCTCAAGATATTGGAGTTTGGATAATTGGTGTTTACTGTTACTGTTTTGTTATTATCATGAGAGGTGAAACAATGAATTGTACCGAAGTTGATGCAACAACGGAGTTATTGGAAAACTATAGGATTCACGTTCGGGAAAAATAAAAAAACGCGGGAAACTTGGTCGGATTGGGTGCTTGTTTGGTTGGATCGTGTGTGAAGCGCCGTCTGGTTGGCAGGGGGGCGCGTTTTCGCCTCTCCCCACCCCTTGTTGGGCCCGACGGTTGGACAGTGTATGGGCGCCTTTAGGGTGACTTCACCAACCGGTAGATGCCAAAGCTGAACAAAAACTGAACCGAAAAAGGTTAGCATCTGACTTCGGTCGCCATTTCCGTTTCGGTGTCGTTTTCCGTTTCGTTTCGGTGCGAGGGTGTTGCAAAAACTCTATTATGATTGGTTGGTATATGAACTTGTGAAGAATCAGCACAAAAACATTTTCCAACGCATAGTAGAGCAAATCTGTACTTACCTTGAGCAAGAAGAGCCATTACCTACAGAAAATTGTAGATGAACACTAACGTGGTCCATAAAGTCCTATTAAATCCAATTCTTAGGGTCGCCCCTCAGAAACCCTTGTAGGTGAGAATTGAACCGCTATTTACAATATTTGAGGAAGGGGGACAACCTCAAAGGCGATATGAGGTTTGATCGCAGTGACCATCCGATGGTTACCTGACCGTCAGGAAGGTGTTGGGCCGATTGCAGTGATTCGTGGACTCTTTTCTGACTGTATAGTATCCATGACCGGCTGTTTGCAGCGTTTTCTGACTATCTGAAGCATGTTTTCTGATTGTCATTCCAGTACGCAGAAAATAAGGTGGACGAGAAACTGAACATGCACTGCCTTCTCGATTCCCAACCATTATCAAACTCGAACCCTTCTCAAAACGCTTATCAAGATGGTATTGGATCAAGGATGGTTTCTTTGCAGTTTTCTAAGAGTCAGCTAACCATCAGAAAAAACTAGTGCAAACGGACCTATCTCGACACTTCGCACCACCCTCGTTTCTTAGTCTGAGGACACATGTCACTCCTCTCTCCCCTTACACTGCCATTTGCTACGCTGTGTGCACCCCACCCTCTCCCCACGTGTCCTATTGTCACTTTGGACTTTCATGTTGCACTGATCTAAACCATCTTCCCTCTCCATGCGCCACAGGCCCCAGTTAGTTTGAGGGTTTTCCGTCCCCAGGACGCAGGTTCCAGACACTCCTGTAGCTGAGTACTATGGGGTCATAGGTCATATCCTAAAGTGTTGTTCAGGAGTACTGTTATCTGCTTTGGGTTCGTTCGTACTGGCTTTTTCTGATGGTTAGCTGACTCCTCGAAAACTATAAGAAACCATCCATGGTCGAATACAATCTTGATAAGGGTTTGAGTCTGGGAATCAAGAAGGCAGTGCATGGCTAGTGCTTGTGCGCCCTATTGTCTGTGCACTGGAATGGCGATCAGAAAACTGACTTTGGGCATTCAGAAAACCCCAACCCCAACGCCTTTCTTACAGTCAGATAACTGCCAGATGGTCACTGCAAACAAACCTATGTACTTAAGTAGTAAAAAATTGCTAATAGTGAAGTACGCGAGTTACTAAACTGTGACTGAATATTGTTCAGTCTTTTTTTTTTTTAAACGTGAAGTATAAGATAAGATAAAAATAAGATAAAAAATATGCTAAAATCGACTATTTTTTCCCCCCCTATTGGTTTATTATTGTTGATAGTTATTCACCTGGTTCACCAAAAATTCTTTACAGTGTTTGTGGAGGCCGGAATCTTGTACCCTACACGATTTACATACCTGCATACAAACACATAAATTTTTGTCTGAAACGTAGATGTGGTATGGGGTGAACACACATAAACTGGGTGAGCTCCAGCATTTTTTTTCATGGTGATTACGATACTTTCTTATTACCCTTGGGATCGGGTAAGGAAAATATAGATAACTTGGCAGCTTCTCGATGTTGGTAGGTACCTTCTTAGGGTACATTGATGTCACTGGCTGAACCCGTGACTTCTTGAAGACTTGTAGTATCCCTGCGCTGGAACAGCCTCCCTGACATAACTCATGTCGTATCTACCACAGAAATATATGATCGAGATCCAGTTGCTGAGAAATCGTATGGAATTACTTATTCTCGTTCCTTTCATTGCCTGCTTAGTAATTAACTTATTCTGTTGCCACTAAGGCTTTTTGGTTTCCGAAAACAACACTAAATGGACCTGGTGGTCAACTGGATCTTCATGTCATAGTCATATAATTTTAGGTACCTACCCACTTGTTTTGCTGTAATTTTAGTTACTCACTTTACTGTCTCTAGCGCCATGGAACTCCATCAATGAATCATGGGTGGCCATACCCTCGCCACCAATTCAATCAGTACCCGCATTGCGCTCATATGTATCAAGAAGTAAGACACGAACTAGATGCAAAAAAAAACCAGAAAACTTTTGCACTTAAGTACCTGCATTTGTTTCTATGAAATAGTGGGGAAGACTGTGCACTTGTGTGTTTTGTTGATCCGCACTTGGTATTAGAGTTCAACGGGAAGAAGCCTTTTAGCCTGCAATATGTGTGTCTGTGTGCGTTTCAAGGTTGTAGCTGCATCTTTGATGTAGAAGAGAAATTATGGGGTGTAAGGTGCTGTTTGGTGAACATTAAAATACCTTCTTCTTTCCGATGATAATAAATTGAAAGGAGTGTAGATAATGTTTATTTCTGTTTTCATTTTTAGGTTCAGTTTGCAGTGATTCTAGAGAATTTGAGATGGGTTTCATTGAGAGAGGTTAGAAAGATTATTATAATTGTTGTGGTCGAGAATGATCAACCAGTGCCAAGATAAAATTGAGTTATTGGCGTAGGTACTGAAATCAACGTCCTTGCTTCAACTGTACAGTGCCGTCTAAAATTTTACTGTCCAAGAAATAGGAGTAGATTTTATAGTTTAAATCATTTGAGCGTATCTTGAAAGAATTTGCCCAGACGTTTTGGTCTACCTCTCAGTTGGAAGATTTAAACTGTTGACTGCAACTCTTTCCACATCTCCATCCCTCCATTCCATATCTCCATATTCCAGACTTCATTTGTATCATCCCTGTATTTATAATATTCAGCTTGTACATTAATATAAAATATTATGTTGATCTTATAAACAAAACGTGACAGGTGAGCCAAATTAGAACAGGGATTTTGTCATTGGGGGGGGGGGGGGGGATATTCAGAACTCTTGGATGAATGCTACCCTGAAGCCCATTTCTAAAAATAATTGGTGTTATGAGGGTAAAAGTAAAAACGTGGCAAGAAATGACGTATCAGGTTTATCAAGTCTGTCGACATCTGACTGGATGTTGGCAGGCGGAGGGAAGCTTTGGAATTGAAGGTTCTCAATGCTGCCAACAACCCAACATTAGACATGGCTAACCTTTGTGCCAATCTTCAAGAACCTTTGCTGTGATCTTTCCTGAACCTCCCCTCGGTTTGATTTTGAGGACATGTTTTGGTTTATTATTCTGTGAATAATACACATACGTATTCGCTCAGCAAAAAAATTTTATAACACCCCCTCAAAATTTTTCTTTTACGTTTCAAGGTGCGTAGATTCCAAAAATGCAATGTCCGTCCGCCGTACGCCATATCACGTGTACCGACTTCATTTTCGGTCTAAAAAAGTCGTTCTTTCGCACACATGCTCCATTTGAGCCCTAGTTGTGTCCCGAAACTTTGCAGCCCGATCGGAATATACCCAGGGGTGTTATGAGTGAAAATGTGTATAAAATAGGTACTTTTTGTGTTTTAGTAACATAGTAGTAAAATGAGCTTTTGAGGTATCGTTTTCCAGGTTTTTTGGGACGAGAAGACCGAATATGAAGTCGATTTTGACCAAAGAGTGGAAAATTAAGGTTCTAAGGAAGTTCCAGCCTTAAGTTTACGTTAAATTTCGGTATAAAATCGTCGTTTTTCCGCACACAGTTTGGGTCCCCATTTGGGAACACATTTGGCTCCTAGTTGTCCTCCGAAACACGGCAGCCCGATCGGCATACACCCAGGGGTGATATGGGAGAAAAACGAGTGTAAAAATACGGGTTTTCGAGGGATTTTTGAGGTTTTAGTGAACATGAGCCTGTGAGGTATCGTTTTCCATGTTTTTTACGGCGAGAAGACCGAATATGTGGTTGATTTTGACCGAAGAGTGAAGAATTGAGGTTTTAACGAGGGATAAGCTCCCGAAATACATAGGAAATTGTCTGAAATCACCATACATTTGTATAATAACACTAGAAGTTGTATGAACAGGTGATCAAGACCATTAAATCAGTGATCAAAAATAATCTGTTGAAAGGAAAAGCCGAGCCTAATTCGTGTTTTTTGGGGCCAAAACTGGTGGAACCATCAAAAATAGCCATTTCAACAATTGCACACGAAAGAAACAATAAATGAACAGCCAAAATTTCTGTACGTATGTCCAGTAGAATAATAAACCCATGTGAGAAGGACTTTGCAGCGTTTTTACTTTATTTATACATTTGTGGGTCCTTCCATCCATCCATTGCAGTTGTGTGCATCGTTTGAAGCACTAGCGCTCCAAGTGGGATGTGAGTTGAACTACTCTGCAATTTATCTGTTACGTCATTTCTAGAGGGAGCTCGGAAATTCAGATTTCACACCTTTTCCGACAGAAGTGCATCATTATTATGTGGTCAATGAGTGTTAATTTCCGTTACTGAACAGAATTTGGCCAAAAAATGGGAATGTGTTACCCACCAAAATTGCTGTGTTGTTCATGTCAATGAGCGTCGACCTTCTCCTTCTCCTGTTAATAATAGTCCTGCAATTGTTATATATTCAAAAGCCGGTTTGGTTACTTCTACCGGGTTGGTAGAAGTAAATAACCAAAACTACTAATTTCATGAGAGATTATTCATTCTTCTTCAAAACCTTGATTTTTACGGTTTAAAAGAAGCGCTGAAACCAACGAACGTTAAACTCATTGTTATTTCTATGGGTGGATGTTGATCGTCGTTATCCGTTCCCCTAAAAAAATTAGTAGGTGATGATTCTTTATCTTCTTCAATGCTCTTCTGTCGGTGGGTTCGTGCTTCACGCTGGGTTCGAAAAAAGTAAACTATTCCGTTTCTATAAAACATCCAATCCATCCATCATGATCCGTACTGAGGAGTTCATCTAACCAGATTGACTGACACTGTTTATCATTGCTTTCAGTTTTATACCCATCTCGTATTTAGCCTGTTCGATTTGTTCCTCCCGTCCATCTACGAAATTGATTCAATTTACTCTCTCCCTTCCATAAAATACCATCGAACTCTACTCTGACTGCAATGGTAAGTATCATTATTGCTTTAGATTGGGCACCGTATGAATTTACGAGTTCAGTTTGCCGCATCAAGCGGAGGAACGTTAGAATCTAAGAAAACAAATATCACATATTCTGTTCCACTTATTTTCCTTCGGAGGTTTGCTTCGGTTTTACATCCAACCAATGGTTGCTTAGTGGGACCATAAAAATTTTGGCTCATGTTCATTACCTTCAAACATTTCTCCCAATACTGTATGTAACACAACATAACTTCTACTTGGAAGTACTTCTGGATCGATGAAATAGGCATTTGAGGGAAATGAAAAATCAGAAACTTGGAGCAGTGTTAGAAGAAAGCTGCTCGTGTCCTACTGGATACTGGTGTTTTGGTACATTCGTATGTCTTCAAAGTATATTTGAATCGGCGTTTTTAAAGGGGGTCTGTACATTTTCCAAACTTTTGGGAAAACGCAGAAAGCTTCCCCATTTCCCAAATACCGGCAGTATCTCAAAATTTCTTTCGTACTCCTCAGTAACAATGTATTACACATTTCCTGTCGTTTCAGATTTTTAAAACATGTTTAAGTGTACCAGATTTCAATTTGAAAGTCTGTCACGTAGCTCTTTTCAAAGAAATCGTGGTTTTAGATTGAAATACGTGGTATAGCAGGGTATAAAGTATTCGAGAAACAGGTAAGAACTTCACTGAACATTTTTTAATGAACTCATATAAATAACATATAATCTGTATAAATTGTATACCTAATTATGTTTTTGAGCACTTTGCTGCACATATTAATGTAAAAGCTGAGTTTTACAAAAAAATATTGAGTAATAAAATCATCGCAGCTATTTTCCATTCTTATGTGTGATGCACCAAAATAATTTGGTTTCTCCAACAACACCAAACTGGACAGAACAAAATACCATTAGCTGTTTTTTCTCCTTAGGTTTCCCTAAATTTCTCAAATCATTATTTTCTCTCCCACAGTGCTTATAGACTATTTACGTGCTCATATTAGATTATTTACGTTGGTAATACTTAGCATAAGAAACTCAATTACAATACTTTTGCCTGGCTGAATAGTATCTCGTTTCATAGGATCCTTCAGTTTTCACATTCCCCTGTTGAACAAACTCCTCGCTGCACATTGTTTAAGCTCTGTGTCAGTCTGAAAAACGTTTGTTTGTAATTATTCCCCGTCAATTTTATAGGGTAATTATTTCATTATTACAATAATTAGCATAATTTAACTGCTTCATAAAGAAAGTTGATTAAAAAATGTTGATGGATGATAACTTTTCAATACTTCTGCAGTAAACCAAAGTTATTACAGTGATCCAGTGGACCTATTTGCCTGGGAAACCCCCATCAGAAATTTTAACATTTTATGAACCGCTTTCCTACAAAAGATTTGTAAAAAAGTATTTTTTCGGTTTAGCGTTGCATTATTAGTTCTTCGAATTCAAGTTTCACTGGGTAGTTTATGCTTTTTCCCGTCTCTGGTTTGATCACATGAACTCACCTCACTGATTTATTGCTATCACGTTTTAATTATCACACCTATTTTGTCGCATCTCCTAGTTCATACTCAAATTCCTGATAGGATTATTATGCCGAGTGACCCTAATGTCAAAGGGAGCGTATCCAGTCTGGAGATGATATGTGATAGAGTAATTTATTCATCTAATGACCTTATTTTCAGTAGCCATTCTGGTTTGTACCATTGTGACCCTTGATAGGGACACTTGGTATGAAAAAAACCATTCTACAGCTGCAACTCACGTCTTTATCTGCACTTGAACATTCCACGAACTAATGATGGATCATGAATTGATCATTTGATGAATTACTTAATTATGTTCAAAGGACCACTCACAACCCAACACTTTTTCGGACTGGAAGCTGAAAGTGTGATGATTTGGAGATCGAGGAACCTGAATTGAACTCCTCTGTGTTAGCATCTGATTTCAGATTGTTATGATGTCTTGATGATTCAAATTCGTTATGTTGATTCAAAGCCTTAATCTCCAAAGTTTTGTTAGCCCCAGAACTAACCATTGAAAAGTATGTTTGCACGGTGATGCACAATGGAGGAGCTGTTACCCCCCCCCCCCCCCCCTCAAGTAGACACAGAGATGGGATAGTTCATATTTCTCATTTGTACGAGACACTCAAGCAGGGTTCACATCCATCCGGAAAGCTATCCGGAAAGTGCGTACGAGCAGCTGATTGGTTGGACATCAGCTGGGGAGGGGGGAATATTCTTTCCAGAGAAGCACTTTTGAAGCGAACTGTACGCATCTGATTTTTCAGATATTTTCCGCTCCGCATCTGCGCAGTTCACTACTGCGCATACAGAATGGCGTCGGCAACCGAAACAGCTGTGGGAGGAAGCGCGGGAAACGAGTTGTCAGCCAAAATTCCGGATGGTTATGAACGCCTTCCCAACTTCCGCGATTCCCCTCCATCCCTTCCACTGCTTTTCACTAGCTTCCCGTATCCGTATTTCCAGACGGCTCCGGATGGATGTGAACCCTGCTTTAGTTAAATGTGGTAGTTCGGATAATATCATTGCCTTGTTTCTATGGATACAGCTTTTTTATATAATCCACGACGTTGACGCAAGCATATCCATGTTGGCCCATCCGGAGTACATCCATGTTGAATATAAGGATAAGATGGAGAGGGCGGCACCATCGCGAGCCTGGGAGTTTACTGCCGTACATTACGTTATTCCCACTCTGTGTTTCGTAATGTTGCTGGCACAGTGGGGTATGCGCATGGGTCACAAAAGCGGTTTGTATTATTTTTTAATGAAACTAGATTCTATTCTGAGAACTTTGTCACCAACCGCTCTGTCCTACGATTAGTAGTTCTTTTTCAATGATTTTTCACAGTTTCCAGAGGTTCCTACGTCACAGTGGGCAGGGAGGTCCGGCCCTGGCAAGAGGGTTGCAATGATGTCTGAAATTTGAACAATCATAGAAAAAGAACTACTTATAGTAGGACAGTGCGGTTGGTGTTAAAATTGTCAGGAGGGAATCTACTCTCATTAAAAAAAAATATATGAGCAGACCCTATTGTTCACTCCTGTTGCATCTCAATCTTGCGTCAGTCTTCATTTCTTAAAATTATCTACCTACCATTACGAGCCAGAGAATGTATAGTAGATATTGTGGAATGAACCAAAAATCGGAAGAGTGCAAGCAGTTGTTTCAAAGGTCACCTGTTGTCCATCAGAAATAGAACCTGCTGATAGAGTGCAGCGGAGTAGGGCGTAAGGGAAGTAGGGCATGGAGGAAGAAGTAGTGGTAATGACGTCATTGCCACTTTCCACATAATCGTGGAAACCAATCACATATATGCCATTCCGGCGAACTGATTCGATTTTTCCCATCAGCAAACAACTGAAAAAGCAAATATGGAGAGAAAAAAAAACAGTAATTCCAGAACCATGGCAGCTCCCATTGTCGGTCTTGCTTCCCGTTGGTATTCAATCCTCTGTTGTTGTCCATAGGATCCCCTTTGAAACGTATTACCGGAGTTCGTGATTGAGTTGTTTTTGTGGGACGTCGACGTAGTCAGCCCGCGGAATGTTGAAGTGTGGAAAAGAACGTTGTGCTGCTATGATTGCGCAGGGTTTTTCTTTCATAACTTTTTTCGTGCACAAGCTCTAGGCCGTGATTGAAAATGATGTCACCTAATGGACATAATAACAGCCATTGTTCCTCGAAATCCCCTCCCCTAACGTGTCTCGTGTCCATCAAAGTCCATTTTGAACCCCCTGCAAAAAATATTTAGGTATAATAATTATAACACTACATTACACTCTACGAACTAAATCACTCGCGATGAAATCGTGGAAACCCATTTCAAAGAAGAACGGGGTTACTGAAAGGTTGTCTATTTCCACTAATACATGCACTTGTATTTCAACACATACATTTCTGGAACTCCGTTTTTCTTTGCTGATGACATCGGCTGGAGAAAACCCAACTTATTTCTTCGTTCCATTTCATACTTACCTAACTTTTTACTGTATTTATTATGGTGGGACGGTACACTTATGAGTTGATTTCATGGTACGAATTCACCAATCGCAGCATTTGAAAATCGAACCTATGTTCGTACATAGTTGACTACAGTATGATTGAATCTGTGTAATATACTCTTAGTATGAAAGTACGAGCTAGTTAACATCGTTTACGTTGTATAGTTTATTATCGGTTCACCGTCATTGGTGAACGTTGTCCCTAACATAATTTTCATACAGAGACAAATAATATATTGCTTGAGGAGTGTTCCGCCAATTATGTACAGGGTGTTGACCTTACGTGATTGACACTGGTCAGAGTCAGATTCTACGCCTCAAGACAAGCGAGAAGTCTTCTTAGCAATAATTTTTTTTTTATACCGCTCATCTCCCGAGATTTTTGTGATTTAAGATTTTTTCGTGTTTTCGACCTTACTTCAGTAAAATGGCCATAACTTTCTTAATTTACGCTGTAGACTCAAAATTGAGTGTGTAAAATTCCCTATCTCCTGATGCCAATTCATTATTTTTGAGCAGGTTTAATGGAGGGAAAATCAGCTTGAAAGTGAAATCTGTCAAATCATGGAAATCGCCAGGTTTTCAAACGCCTCTTAGACCAAGAAAATTTTGCTTCACAATTTTTGTTGCGCCAGATATGCGCCAAGATCTCAGCTTTGCAACGGTCGGGTTTTTAAAGATGACGTTACGAGAGAAAATGACGATTGGATGCGAAAAATGTGAATTTTTTAACACAATCGAGGGTTTTAGCGTATTATACGAAATCACTTGACCTGACCATAACATGAGGTGTTTGGTACCGTTGTCCACGTAATTTTTCACGTTGAATCGAATAGTAAATACCTACTCCCCAAGCCTAAGTCATTCGAACCATGAAAAGGTGATACACGGTCTCATGTACCTATTTTTTACCACATTTTTCCTCGCAGATACCTTTTCCTGGATTGACCTCGAAGAAACAGGGTCTCATGATTTTCACACACACACAGAGACACGCTCTACCAATGGTGTCCTCAATTTTGAGTTTACATTGTAAATTAAGAAAGTTATGACGATTTTTCTCACATAAGGTCGAAAACGCGAGAAAAATCTCAAGTCGTAGAAAACTCAGGAAATAAAGATCTAAAAAACTTCTGAGAGGCACTTAGTTCGTTTCGAGTCGTAGAATCGAACCTTGGTCTCAAGTCACTCCCTAAGAATAAAATCCTTTTTGTCCATGTTGTGCCCATTTACGTATTTCATGTTATTCCGCTTCATTTTGCTTCAAAGCATTCCCCTGTGCTGTATATGCTGTGATATATACATTTAATTCTGTTGCTTTGGGGTTTTTCAAATTACATAATTATATTGTTTTCTCCGTCATTGATCAAATAACGGCTACCTAGCGTCATATTGGAGCGAACAAAATTTATTGATGAAATCCGTCAGTTTTCCACTCATGGCAATATCCAAGAGGAACGACTTAGAACTGGTACTTGATCATCAGAACCAACAAGTTCCACTTGAGTTTGATATTAATTTCTGACACCAAATCGTGATAAAAAGAAGAATATTTCGGTTCAGTCATCTGTTAGCCGTCAAAAATCGTCGTAGTTGGTACTTACCTACCTTTTAGCGAATTTTCAAAGAAAATGAAGCTATTGCAATGGCTTCGAAATTTAAATAATATAAATTTTTGGAAATTTTCTTCATAGAAATCCGTTTCAGACCATTCTAAAACGATTCCTGAAATTTAACACTTTTTTATATGTATATATATATATATATTTATTTATATATGTGTCACTCCAGACGATAACTCTCGATAGAATTGAGATAAACAGCTCAAATTTGCACAAAAAATCTATCTTGGCAATCGAAAGGCTAAGTTCGAAGATGGGCGAAATTGGCCTACTCTAAGGAGGGTTTTGGCGCATTTAAAGTGCGCAAAAATTACCCAAAAATCCCCAAAATGTTATTTTCCAACAAGTGACCCCTCATTTTAAAGGTTTTTGCACGCTGAACACGATGGTGGAATCGGATTTTAGATATCTTGATCCGTTCTCAAATTAGAGCATTTAAAGTGCGCAAAAATTACCTAAAAATCCCCAAAATGTTATTTTCTAACAAGTGACCCCTCATTTTAAAGGTTTTTGCACGCTGAACACGATGGTGGAATCGGATTTTAGATATCTTGATCCGTTCTCAAATTAGAGCATTTAAAGTGCGCAAAAATTACCCAAAAATCCCCAAAATGTTATTTTCCAACAAGTGACCCCTCATTTTAAAGGTTTTTGCACGCTGAACACGATGGTGGAATCGGATTTTAGATATCTTGATCCGTTCTCAAATTAGAGCATTTAAAGTGCGCAAAAATTACCCAAAAATCCCCAAAATGTTATTTTCTAACAAGTGACCCCTCATTTTAAAGGTTTTTGCACGCTGAACACGATAGTGAAATCGGATTTTAGATATCTAAATCCGTTCTTAAATTAGAGCATTTAAAGTGCGCAAAAATTACCCAAAACTAGGATAATCTTTAAACTCTTACCCCCACCCCCTTAGAGTGGTCAGATTGAAAAATGTGAGAAGTATTAATTGAAGACGAGAGTTCGAAGCAAAAAAGGGGGAGGCAAACGATTAGTACAACTCCTTGAATTTACCCACAGCGATCAAATAAATAAGCACTTAGTACAATTACGTAATAAACAAACGGTAGAATCAGGATGGACAAAACGTACAAATTAAAATAAATACGAAGAGAATATACATAGAAAACCAAATTTTAGACCGAAGTTTTCCTTTATTCAAAACCATAGCCATTAATTCGAATATTTCTTTGAAAATTCGCTCATTAAGTCATGCTGCATGACTGATTTTTTTTTTTGTTTAAAATGTAATAAATTTAGAGATTACCTACATAACAGTTGTCATATTCAAGTTAATTTTTTTTTTCTTTTCTTCAAAAACTGACCAAACTCCTACTTGTGGCATTACCTCCAGTTTTACTGTAATAGGGACCCTTTTGATTGCTAAACTAGCTAATAATGAGGAGTACCCAGACTCCTGTTTATATTTTTGAATGAAATTAAATAAAGTAGGAGGTTCTTGAGGTTCGGCCAGTGAAAACTATTATCTTTACGCCAACGTTTCGTCGAATTTATTCAACATCTTCAGGGCTAAATTGACAAACAACATGAGTGAGACTAGGGTAAAAAAAATGTTTACCCTATTTTTTACCCTAGTCTTCACTCATGTTGTTTTTAAATTTAGCCCTGAAGATGTTGAATAAATTCGACGAAACGTTGGCGTAAAGATAATAGTTTTCACTGACCGAACCTCAAGAACCTACTACCTTACTTATTCCAGCGGTCAAGAACCTCATCATAGTATAATGAAATTAAAGTCCTTTGTAAATGTTGAGACCAACCGTACTCCTGTCAGGGGGAGGGGGGTGCAGTGACGTCACTTGTTGCCAAAACTTTAAAAAATCGTAGGAGAGTGCGGTTCGTCTCAAAATTCTTAGAATGGAACCTACTTGCATTTAAAAATGGGAAAGTGTTATAAACAAAAGTCATGGGTACTCCTAACTCTTAGGTCAAAATTAACAACTCGCCTTAGATCGGTCACTCAACGCCCGTTTTTATTAAAAATCTGTGTTAATTAAAATAGTAAAGCCGGTTTGCCTTTGCCCTTCCTTTGTGAGGCATCAGCCGGGGAAAACTCAAGGCGCTGCGGATAAAAACGAGGCGCATTCGTGTCTACCTATTACGACGAGCAATGTGGTCATCCATGATGGGCCTAAGAGATACCAAGATTTTAATAATTTTGTTACTGCAGATATATTCGTACATTATTGTGGTCTGGTGGCTTCAAGGTTATCGGTGAACTTGTGATTGCGCTTGGGATTATTTTTGGCATATCAGGCAACAGAGCAGTTGTTTTGTACAGAATCATCTTTGATGAATCGCTTTTAGTGTTTATAATAAGTGTGAGCTTATGTTTCGTTTTTATGTTGTTATCTGGCACAGTAATTATGTTAACATTATTATTATTATTATTGTTATTATAATTGCTTATATTGGGACAGGTCCTGTACTTAAAATAAAAAAATGAAAATGTTAAATATCCGGCGTTTCCAGGTAACCTACAGGAAAACGTTACTAGACTTACCCACTTAGATCACACCCCCATCGCCCACTGCTAGCACTTTCTAGCGACTGCTTGTGGAACCATTACATACATCCTCTTGTTATCCATCAACTTCCCCTCATTTGCTTGTTTTTCTTATCGTCTTATTTTGCTTTCTTACCATTACCATTATAATCTTAACGACTCATATTCTTAGGTTTTTCACTGATAATAATTATCATCAACTCGAATAGACAAATGGACGTGGCCACGTGTTTCAGCGTGAAAAAATACCTGAAAATCATGTGCCATGATGAGACCGCTGAATTCATTTTTACAAAACCTGGTTGCACACTTTTTGGCCCCATTTTACGCGCCTTGTACGCATCCAAAAAGTCATTTAGGGGGTAGATTTGTTGTGAAATTTTGTGTAAAATCCTAATCTGTAAGTAATTACAAAAAAAAAATAGATTCTGCTACCAAAAAACATATTTTTGCGTGATTCTTGAATTCTGGGTGAAAAATTAACAGGGGCTACCTTTCAAAGTTTTTTGTAACATGTCAAACAACAACATAGATATGAAGGGGGGAGGGTGGTAGGGGAGGCCCTGTGTACATACCTAGGCAGGTACCTACGAGTTCCTTCTTGTTTAGATTTTGTTACTTTTCATAATAACTTGCGTAGTATCCACCTAACGTTTGGCGTTAAAAATCCCTGAGTCGTTAAAATGTACCCATGTGGATCCGTGATTTGTCAAATGATAACAGCACAGATCACGCAACAGTTCCTGATATCAAGGTGTAAAAGCAGTAACTGAGTAACTTATGTAGTCCCGCTAGCAGCCGCTCGGTTGTGCTAGTAGCTTTGGGTGGGCTAAGTGGGTACCAAACGTCGATTAAAACATTTGGATTTGTTCGTAAGTTGATACTTGATGTGATAATTTTCATTTTCAGTAATGGGCTATGCGCGTGGAAAATAAAAATGAACAAAACGTCATGAATTATGTTATTTTAGTAGCTGTAATACATAGTCACCTGGTCACACAGCAAAAACGTAGCCACAGAGTTAGAAGTTAACATTTGAAAACGGATTAGTTTGAAGTGTGGCGCGTGTTTGGCTGGGGCCTGGTAGACCTATTCATACGTCATCACTCATCAGCTCATCACACAACAAAGTCGTATGAAGTCCTCCTTTAAATCGACCTCATAGATACTGAAACGCCATCAACTGATAGGGCATCTGGCAAAATCTAGCAGTGCGTGAGTGATGAGTTCACTAAAATTCCCTCTTCCGGGTTTTTGTGTGCCTTTCCTCTGTTTTCGTTTCGGTTTGGTCAGTTATTGCGGTATGGATACTGTAAACACAGTAGAATGTTGAGGGTTAGCAAGTTTGCCGTGTGGTGCGCTCCAGCCAATCAGAAGCTTCAACGACTCAAACGACCTAATGCGCCTTTTTTTCCAGACATCTCAATTTTATTTAATTCTTAAAAATCGAGGAGTTCTAATTTTTTTGGGAGAGCCCCCTTTTTTTACAACTTTGAAGCTGTTCTCTATCGATAAAAAAATACCACTGAAAATCATGCGCGTAGCCCATTCAACTGACAGCATTATCCGGTCCAAAAGGAAAGCAAGTAGTAAATGTAATAAAGAGCCCACTTCAATGATGTTTATCTTTGTTACAGAAAGAGGTCAATGTGCTGTATGTCCTACCACCACTCCTGTTGTAAAATGTCATGCTACCATTTAGGTGGATGTTGTTTAGTAGTTGATATCCTCTAATGGCACTTTTGATTGTGTTGTAGACTGTGCCTCAACAGGTCCAAGTCGGCCAGCCCTTGCAGGTCCAGGAAATGCAGGCAGTTCAGCCTCAAGTTCAGCACATCCAGCAGGTTCAGGTGGCTCAAGCCCAACAAACACAGTCTCTTCCCCAACTGCAGCAGGTTCAAGTGCAGAACAGTGATGGCATCACAACAACGACTCAGCAGGTGACGATAGTCAACAACACAGTCCCGAATTCCCAGAGCTTGGGTACCCTGCATGATGCTCTGACCAACAGATTGAATCAGAACCTTAGTAAGGTGAACGCAACTGCCACTGTTCCCACTCCTTCGGTTGTCTCCGTACAGACTCCATCAATTCAACAGCAGCATCAATCGAAAGTGGCGCAGGAACCCCAGCCCACCCAGGTAGGCTCTTGCATGCACTATCTAAATATTATGGGGTTTTTAAGGCTAAGATTATAGTTCTAGACACTTGGGGGGTCCAGGAGTTATCCATGAAGGAAGGGTTTTTGTGACTGTGGTTGCTCAACACGTGAGAAATGATTGTCTTGGGCTTGGGTTGGTGGGTTGCATAAATAAGCAGTAAGGATGCTCGCATCTCAACAAAAAAAATCCCCCATCTATCCTTTCAGAGAAATATAGGCCAGTTCGACAAGTAGATCTTAATATTGCAGAACAGAACATTCAGACCACGATTTGAACCCATGTTCTTCAGAACAGCAAACATAGTCGTGATGGGTGATTGGGATGAAATATCGAATGCGGTATTCGATTATAGTATTTTAATGCACGATTTCAGGTATTAAATTGAATAATTCGTTTCCAAGGGACATCTCGAACTGCTGAACATTTCGAACACTTGATGCATTTGAATACTTTTCTTCTCGTTTCCCGGACGGAATAATATTATGAAGGTTGGACAAACACAGTTGGACCTCAACTGATTAGTTGGTAGGATGGTGGGCGGGGGGGTATAAGCGTTAAAGCGGCATTCCAGGGAAATATGTATTAGGAGTTCAGAAGATTCCCAGCGAACCGAAGACACAATGGTTGCAGTGGTAGATAAATTTTAAAGAGTTCATATTCGAATGGTTTCGGTCACACTAGGAGTGTGACCACCAACACTGTGAATGTTCATTCATAATAATACAGCGAATAATCATTTGAACAGTCATAGGAGAGTTTTTTTCATGTCTTCGTTCAAGTAAAGTAAAGTAAAGTAACAGCCATTCCAGGCTGGGGCTTTTCGTCCGACTGCCCTGACTGCCCTGCCAGCGTGACAGACGTGATCAGCTGTCCTCCAGTGAGAGGATCAGAATTCGACCTGATCATTTCGCTCTTTACTTGGCTACTCATTGCCTCGCCCCTTGAGTGGAGAGGGGTTCGCCAAACAGCTACATGGGTCATACTTGGACGTGTCACAGCGGTCACCCATCCAAGTACTAACCACGCTCGTGGTATCTTAACTTCGGTGATCTCACGGGAACCGGTTTATTCCACCTGATAAGGCTGTTGGGTCGTCAGAAATTACAAAGAAACAAAAAATGATTCATATGTCTTCGCTTATTTGACGCTTCCACTTGAGTTTGTGGGATCTCAAATGCCGTCCAAAAAACGGGTTGATGTATGGATATGATGGGGGGGGGGGGGGGGTAAAATCAGCGTTTGAACTGGCAAAGCAGGGAAATATGTATTAGGAGTTGATAAGATTGCATGAACTAAACGTGACCATTGCCAGTCTGATTGCAGAATCATTCGAATGATCCTTCAGTTATAAAATTCATTTGACTCGATATTTGATTCTTAAATTCATTCGGAATCGCCCATCACTACAACAGAGGCTGTACCTACCAGTGAGCTAATGGGACCTCGTATATTGGGTTACTCCGATTTTTAGCAGAAACCCGTGATGGTTGGGATGTAATATTGCTCTGTCACCACTAAAGGCCATTTGCTATTTTGAAGCTCAGATCAACTACCTGGTTTGGATAACATAACCTTTGATCACCTTATTTTAAACAAGCTTTCTATACTCTCTATCTTCGCTTTCTATCTTCTTTTGTTTATATTGCCTTGTTTTGATAATATAATGTACATATTATGTATCCCTCTATTCTCTTGGATATAAAGATGTTGAATATAGTGGGGTTTTAATCATCAAAAACATGCTCACAAGACTGAATGTTTTGGAGTACCTAACCAACTACTACGAAATCGAGCAAATAATATTAGAGAGTTTTTGCAAGCCACGTACCTGCTACGTAGACCCTCCTCTTGATGCCAGGATACATGACCTTGAGGATACGTATGATGTGAAACTGCCCACGTCTGCGTCCTACGTACGAAACTTGAGTTGTGCGCCAACGTGATGTGTAACCATCGCCAGTACACTCTCGCCAAAGCTACGTACGACGTAAAAAAAGTTAGCATCTTGGATTGCTCTCTGTAGGCCAACGTCACGTAGCCTCTAACGTCCTGGCCTGCAAAAACTCTCTATTATACCCGACGGGTACCTACCCCATAACATGACCCTTCATTCGCCCATAATATTACGCTCAGGCCCACTTGAATATCTCCTGATGAGTTACCAACTAGTGTAAGAATACAGTAGTAAAATAAACAGTATTGATGATAGTTCGAAATAATAGCTCTGTTGGTTTGACAGATATTGACCAGAGCAAGGATGCAAGACCTCGTTCGTGAAGTTGATCCAAACGAGCAGTTAGATGAGGACGTTGAAGAAATTCTGCTGCAAATGGCTGACGATTTTGTGGAAAGCGCCATCACTGCTGCATGTTTACTTGCTAAACATAGAAAGTCGTCCACCGTCGAAGTAAAAGATCTTCAACTTCATTTAGGTGAGTTCTCTTTTCATGTCCAGTCAATTTTTGCTAAAAACTTGGGCGCCTACCATCAGCGTACAACATTGTACAGACTTGTACTTGTGGTTACACAGTTAACATCTCTGACTGATGATGGGTGAGATAGCCCGAAACTAGCTTCAAATAAAGAATTCAAGTCAGCAGAGGATTCGTCACTTGGTTCCCAATTAGATCGCTCCTCTGCACCATCGGAATCAATATTATAAAACTGAGCATTGAATTTAACCCATGGTTGAACTCAATACTTCATTGAAGGAACTGTTTTTCATTTAAAAAAGTCACCACACCACACACTGCAACAATAAAATATGCAGACGACTCTCTCACTTTTACACAATTGCCTTTTTGAAGTGGTGCTGCAATAGTGGGTCTTCAGTTTCTACTGACAAAACTGTAATTATTATCCCTCTCGCATGCTATTGAATAAGCTCTAGTGGAGGTGTTGTTCGACTGCATGAAGCTGGGTGTCCACTAGGTCGGTGGGGGCGGAGCGGCGCGACGCGGCGCCGGGGCGCATTTTTGAGCTCAATTTAATCAAGTCGCGACTGCCGACCGTTACCGAGGATGGCCGAGGTCTGAAATTTTCCGCCCTGAGCTCCGTTCATCAGGTCGGTCGGGCGGTCAAGAAGTTCCCAGGTTGATCGAACGCAGAAAATTTTCGACTGCCCTGCACCGCTCCGCTCTGCCGACCCAATGGACGGGCACTCATTCATTTTCCACTATATTTCTAAAACACGATATCACCGCCGCTCCGCTCCACCGACCTAGTGGACGCCCAGCTTTAGGCAGTGGTTGTCATATACAGAAGTTAAGAGCTAACTATCCACCTCAAGTTGCAGTGGAAGAATGTGAAATCGGTATAAAGTATCGATTTTTTTAAATCGATTCAGAATCAGACTCAAAAGACGGATTTTCACAAAATCGGCCGTGTTATCAGATCGGTTATGGTGTAGGTTATGGGGCCGGTACCAGGAGCTGGTTGTGGCATTCCTAACAGACTTGCTTAGTGGAGCAAAGATAGCTCTTTATGGTGGCCGGTGTTTGTAGCAGTGCACACAGGAACACAATGTACACAGGAACACACATTGCACTGAAATTTGTGAATGATGTTGGCATAAATATTTGACTGGTTCAATTTGTAAGTTGGTTGCTGTCACATGTACAAACAACGAGTGAGCCATTCAAAGAACTGAAATATGTAGGGTAGGTGGGACAAAGCCCTGCAATTTTCGGGTTTTTGTCCATTGGGACCAACCAGAAACTTACCTTTAACTGCTGGAAACACCATTCACCTCCTAGTTATTATTGGCGAAAATTTTGATTTAAGAAAAAAAAGATACTATTATCAACAACTCACAAAATATTGGTTTAATTTCTTCTGAACTTAAACAACAACGAAAAAATTCGCAAATCGCAACTGGCCTTAAAGGTTATTTTAATTTCTTGAACATACCTACCAATTGGTAGGTATTACCTACTCTTAGAACGTAATAAACACCTATTTAATATATAATAAATGGTAAATAATCAGATATTTTATTAACAATGTTGGGTACAATGCCACAATATGTTCCAGAACTAAATGGGGCAAAGCCCTGCACTCAAGGGGTGCAGGGACTTTCCCCCAAGAACCTGCAGGGACTTGTCCCACTTGGTGTGTTTGGGAATGGCGCATCAGTAATGTTACGTGAAGTGAATTGAAGCAAAAGTTAATCCACAACATTAAAGCTTAGTTACAGTACTATTCATTGATAATTGGTTGTTACATTTGGTGCAACCCAACTCGCACAGTTTTGAAAATTACATGCAAAATAAATTTTCTCATTTTCTTGGCCTGCAATGTTCCCAGACGCCTTTGCAAAACCCCAACTGCTACCTGGTGGCCAGTTCTCAAATCAGTCGAGGGCTATTCAAAAAGTTGATGCAGGTCTTTGCCCCCACCTACCCTATATTCCAAAAAATCTAAAAATAAAATTAAAAAATTTAATTAGCCTATTTTATTTCTTGATCCTTGATGTTGAGTCGGGCACGTTCTAATCATGACATCCAATCCCAATTCCTATTTTACTTCTATGCAAGATCCAGTATATTGGTAGAGTGATGACTCAAGGGTGAATATTGCTACATTGTGTGGCACCCATGTTCCTACGTTAGTTAAATTCGGTCGTTGCTATGCTTCTGCAGTATGCAAGGCGCAAGTTTGACGATAAATTACTCCAATGTTGCAGTAAATTAATTGAATTGCCTACTGACAATCCCCCCCCCCCCCCCTTTTTTTTGTAATGGTATATTAGGTGGATACTTCTTCAAACTTCCTGTGGCATAAGCTGACATGCAACCAGACGAGCAGTACCTACAACATGTCAGCAGTACCTACTTGCTCTCATCCTGTGCAGCGCATTTAATTCAGCTGTGAGGAGACAGTGAGACTCCTTAGTCTCAGAACCATTTGAGCCACCACATGACTAACCATACTTTTTCTCATTGCAGAGAGGAACTGGAATATGTGGATACCTGGTTTTGGAACTGACGAACTACGGCCTTACAAGCGATCATCGGTCAACGATGCCCACAAGCAACGCTTGACATTGATCAGAAAGACTTTGAAAAAATATTAAATTTCGTGTAATTTTTTTAAACAAACATCTATAGTTTCTGTATATAATGTGACCATTCACTTCAATATAACTTGAAATGTGTTTTATTGATTTTATGTGTTAGTTCTATTGATTTGATTATTTTTCTTGCCTTCTCCACCTACCTGATCTCGGTACTATCAATACCAGTCACACTCGCTGCAGTGTTTAGAGTCCCTCAGTAGGCAACATTTTATTATTTAGATCTGACTTTCTTATACATCCGGTATGATTTAAAGAACTGAAGTGAAAAGGAGCTCGAAAAATACTATATAGTTAGTTGCCTTCAGGCTTCAGAAATTCATTACTCCATTTTGAAATTGAAAGTAGTTACGTACCTTCAAATTCGATTTACGTTCTATTATTGCAGTTTCTACGTTTGTTTTATGTTTCCTTGGATTTTTTTGTTTCTGAAAACCACCTTTCAGGAATATATTATGAAACATACCTATCCTAGGTACCTAAATGGTTTTGATGCCAGCACGCACTTGCCCATTATTTTTGACACAGTGTGTGGCTCTGAAACAATTAGGAAAGTGTTTTGATTTAATCAATAACTTACTTTTTTTAATCGTTCGCACTAACTAAATAAATAATGGGGAATTTTTGTCAACAGTTTTTCTTGGACAAAAATATGCAGAACTGTTGGAATAATGGTAGTTTGAGGCCGTTTTTCAAAAATAAGAGATACCTATTTTTTAAATTAGGGTGATAGAAAATAAAAATGCGGCAAGAAATGACGTATGAGGTCTATTGGACCCAAGGAGGAGGAGGGAATCCCTGGGAGGTGAAGGTTGTCAATACTGCCAACAAACCGACATTAGAAATGGCAAACCTCCAAGAACCTGTCCCATGGTTGATTTTGAGGACTTTTTAAAATTTATTTATAAATTTGCAGTTCCATCTGTACATCCATTGCGGTTCTGTAAGAAGTGATGCACTAGCACTCCCATTGGGATTTGAGTTTTTAAATTACTTGGCAATTTACATGATACGTCATTTCTGAACTCAGAAATTCAAATTTCACACTCGTTGTCTGCCTATACTTTCCAACAAACAATTCTTTGTGTGGTAACTAAGGTTTCCGTTATTGAAGCAATTTGGCAAAAGAAATGGGAATTTGTAAGCCATGAAAATTTCCCGTTGTTCCCTACTACAAGAGTTTTTGGTTTATTATTTTCAATAATAAACCTTTGGAATCGAGCAAGAAAAACAAAAATTAACCCCCTCCCTCAAAATTTTCGTTTCAAGGTACGTAGAATCCGAAAAGCGAATAAAAAATTTCTTTCCATCCGCCTTACGCCGTACTTCACACTTTTCTTAGTTACCATGAACCAAAATGAATGAAATTTGGTTTGTAGTTCCCGTTTGGGGTCTAGTTGGTCCTGGAAGCTCGGTGTTACTGTCAGTAATCTCAAAGGGGTGAAAAATGGGGGTTGAAATCTTCAGAACCCCGTAGCTCGAAAACTTGCAATAGAAAGGTATGGATTTTTTAATGTTTTTAAACTGATCTTGAACTAAAGATTTTTGAGACCACCCGGAGCATTGTACGACCAGTCATTCGTTTGCACCGAAAAGCTTCGTCAACATGATTGTGAATGGAACGGTATGGATCCGGCTCAGATATCATTGCTAGGGATCACCGATGGCTGTATGCAGTCTAGTTGGTTGTTTGTTGGTGTTTTGTTGGTTGTTGTGATGGATCCTATGGATTTTGTTGATACGTACTTTTGCAGCATGAACAAACGTTCATGTATTATTGGGTTTTGGGTAAATTATTATACAACAGTAAATTATACTATCTATGCAGAAAGGGCATCTATTCAGGTAAATTATTACGTAAGGTTTATTATTTACCTTACGCTTCATGAATAACTACAAATAATGAATTAATGATTGAATCCCACGCATTTGTATGAAACTTTAATTCCCGGGCCGGCTCCAGTATACTCCATTTAGGGCTTTCCGAGGGGCAGCTCGAGGGTACTGACCACAGCAAACAGTGATCTACGCAGATCATCTATAAAGGTAAATAGTAAACCGTTGTGTAATAATTTGCAGCGTTTTGTTTTGGAATTCAAGAAATGATTCAGATTTCAGATATATAGAACTTCTAGCACACCTAATTCATGTTCTGTAGATTGGTAGGTAGGTACACGTACCTATCCTAGCCTGCACACGCCTAACCGAAATAAATTTAGTTTTTATTGGTATTAAAAGAAACTCAGTAAAATCCAACAATGAAACGAAAGACGTCCAACAATGATCTTCATCTCAGCTTCACGTGTATCGACTTACATTACCTACCAAAACATGGGATCATGTACCTATGTTCTACGGTGGACTCACCATAGTGTCACTCTTGTCTGTTGTAGCGTCCTTAACCTAAAGAAGAAGAAGATGATAACATCATGATAACGTAAATCCAACAACAAACGCTATTTCGCTTGTTGTGTAGTAACAAAAACAATCTTTTCTTTTAGTTTTGTTTAGTAACCGGAAAGAAGAAGAGAAGAAGTTTTGTCTCAAGTATGTAGGTAATCTCATTTGAAAAAAATTTTGTCTGTTCTCTATTGCCATTTGTCACTTACTAAGCACCTACGATTTCTTAATAAGTTTTTACTTTATTGGTTTTTGTTGTTGAACAAACACACTGTTGTCATTCTGTTGCATTTGTTTATGGTTTCCTTGAATGAAGTACCTATTGTGAAGTCGGCCAAATCGATTCGATTATCAGGCTCTTTACTCGCAGTTTTACTTCTATAATCTTTGTGGTCTCCCTTCAGGGCGTTAAGGTTCGGTTGCTCAGCTCCAGAGCGATGCCACTGCCAAGATTCCTTCGCCAACTGTTTCATTTTTGTCACGAAGCGGGTTTTGCACTTTTTCCAGAAAAGAGGACAACATGTCGAGCAGAACGAGGTACTTTTTGAATAAGGCGGACGACTACACTCCGACAACGTCCTACGCCGTCGACTACTTCACTCTGAGCAAGGATATTATGGACAACGTCTACCATTCCCTGGAAAAGCAGAAATGCACTCAGAGCGGCATCGACGGAGGGTTGTACGTTGGTACCTGCGGAAACGCCTACACGCTTTACCACCTGAGCAAGATAAAAAGGTTTTTATTTTACATTTCTATTTGTTTGTAATAATCCATGAATGGTTGTTCCTTGATATGGTACAAGTATGTTATAGCCCCGCCAATATCGATTGTATCGATTATCTCAAATACATCGATCCTTGTGGTATCGATGACGTGTATCAGACAAGACGGTGGGTGTACAAGAAGTTTAGTTCCCATTAGGGATGGGATATCGAAAGAAAATATCGATATTGACATCAATTGATATATCAAATGAAAAAATCGATATCAATATAATATCGGATGAAAAATATCGATATCCGATATTATCGAAAGAAATATCGAAAAAAATAGAAACACCAAATTAAATAATTTAAAAAATGCAAGCCACACATTGTTATATTAAAATTAGGTTGACATTTGGTAAGCCGAAGCCAGTAAACGGAGATACCAAGCAGAAAAAGACTTACTGGTGAGACAATGAATAAACTTCTGTTCTTTCGTTCACTGGGAGAAGAATTCTTTTTTAACTTTTATAAAAAATTTTCTTTCTTATTGAAGTTATTTGTGGGCTTTGTTCAGATTGTATTCAATTTGTTTTGTACCTATATACATAATATAAAATAAAATAATTTTCGAATTTTTTTCAAATTGTGGTAGGTATTCAATTTGTTTTTTACCTACCTAGTACATACAATCATATGAAAATAAAGTAGTTTTGAAGTTTTGTTCAAATAATAATCAGTTTGTTTTGTACATACCTAGTACATGTTGTGAAAATAAAATATCTTCACATTTGGGTTCATTCCTTACGTCTTCAAAAGTTTAAAACCAAATTTGAGGATTTTTCTCGTTATTAAAAAAACCCGATAATATCGTAGGTAAATATCGATATTCCGACATTATCGAAATGAAAATATCGATATAAAAATATCGGATATCGGAAGGAAAATATCGATGTTTCGATAATATCGATATCGATATCCCATCCTTATTTCCCATTCCGCCGCTCGCATTGTCAAGCGATCTGGATGCTCGCTGGCGCTCGCATATCAAAAAAGATAAACAATCCCAGAAACTATCCCGTGAATGAGCAGGTTGTTTGGGACTTCTGAATAGATGGTACAAGTATGTTATAGTCACTCTTATTTTTTGGTGTCCTTACAATGGTCTTCCCGTATTCATTTTGAAAGTTGATATCGGCACCCGGGATGTAGGCATCGGGACGCCATATTGAGCCGTCATCGATACCACAAGGATCGATGTATTTGAGATAATCGATACAATCGATATAGGCGGGGCTATAACATACTTGTACCCTTGATATTATTTAATTTGAAGAATTTTCTCAACGGTCTTGCAAACAGCGTGACCCCGACACAGACTCATCGACGACTCAAAGGAAAAAGATCCCAACACTTCCTTCTTCATGACAATTGGTGTTGTTATTTCCGTTACCGTTTGTTCTCAATTTATTGTAGGTGCAATCCCCCTGCGCACGCTAAATTGGCTGGTAGCCTACTATATTCAGTTTTAGCCCAATAATTGTAATGTTAATTATTTAACAATAAAATTGCCTTATAAAAAAGATCTGAAGAATAGGCTTATAAAAAAGAAAAAGAAAAAAAGAAAATCTAAAGAACGATTTTGGATTTTGTTGATAGGTACTTTTGTAACGCGAATAAACGTTATGCTTCATGAATAACAACAATTAATGTCAATGATAGAATTCTTGAATCGACATCATATATTTATGAAACTGTAGTTGCCCGCCGGCTCCAGAATTCGGTTTAGGGCTTTGGGAAATGCGATGGTAGGTAGTGACCACAGGAAACAGTGATCTGCGCAGAAGGGACATCTGTACAGGTAAATAATAATCCGTTGTGTAATAATTTTGCAGCGTTTGTAAATGTCGAAGACACCAGAAAAAGAATCTTGAAATCAAAATACATATCTCGAAAACGAAGCGTTTTTCGAAAAATGTCCAAGTGGAACTTTTAGTTGCAAATTAGTTCCCTGAAGTTTCATTGTTCTGGAAATAGGACACCCTGTATTTACCTTCAGCATTTTGGCAGCAATGTGCCTACTGGCACTACTGTACTTAGTGCACTGTTATCAAGGAACCATTTGGAAATGCTTAGACGAAACTTATCTATACCTAGTCGGACTCTGGAGAATATCCTTACATTTGAGTCCGTGGAATTAAGTACAATGATTAAGCATTCCCATTAAGGTTATGTCACCTCAAATTCCTCTGAATCGACCTACTAAATAATATTGTTCTTCTAGGTTCGCCAAAGAAAGAGACGAAATGCTAAGGGTGGCCGCGGAAGTCATGAAAACCGGAGTCGATATCGCTAAGCGGTCCAAGTCCCGTGATCCTTCTGACGAATGTGGATTTCTGTTGGGCAAAGCTGGAATATACGCTCTGGCAGCTGCCGTTTTCCATGCTAATGGTCAGTACCAGTATGTTATTGGCGCTTATTTTTTTTTCTTATCATCCCTATGAAGAGCTTCACTGCTTGTTGGACCACACAGTCCAAAATGTATAATTTATGTTAAATTCAGAAAAGATAATTATTAAATAATGTAACGAGAGCCTGTCCTAACAGAATTCAGATGTTCAAAGAATAAGATGTCCCATTTATCTAAAATGTCCAAACCTGAATCAAGTGACTATATCGGTAATCTGAAGTACAACATGGCTGCAACTGGTGGTGTTGCCCTCGGTGTAGTCGTATTTAAAACACTCAAAAACTATTTATCCAACCCCTCGGCGTTTCTTCATCTTCTTCTTTGATAACGCTCCAGTCCTGCATGGATTTTGGCTTCCTGAACAACAGCCTTCCAAGCCGCACAGTCCAAAGATGCAGTCGGCCAGTTGTTGACCCCCATTCTTACCAGTGGCTCATTCCTAGACTCTTCAACTTTTCAAGTCTTCATTTTTGTACTCTTCACTTCGCGAATTATGAAAAGTAGGAGACCTGTCTGTTCCTAAAGACTTCGCACTCCTACTCTGCAGTTCTACTCAAAACAAAGAGTGTTCTGAAGAGTAACCTTCGTTTTGCGGAGTAACCTCCAGTAAATGTTTCAGTTTATCGTTGGATGTTCTGATCATTTTATTCCGAATCCTATTTCATCAAGTCCATCTTTCTATAAATTAACTTACTTTGGATTTGGTTACTCCCTGAAAGTTGTCACTGACGACGAAATTAATTCGCGCTCGATGAATGCGGCCGACGGAGGGTGCGGGAGCACGTTCAACATCATCCTCTGATGAGAAGTATCGGAAAATTTCCATTGAAAACAATTAGGTAGGTTGCCACTTTTTATCCACTAACAACTACAACCTAAGAAAAACGGAGTTATTGAAAAAGTAGTCTATTTCCACTAATACACGAAAAACGCAAAGAACACTGTTATATAACTGGTAGTTATTGTGTGTTACTGACGATGGTTTGATCACCGAAACTGGTATAACAGTGTTTTTTGCGTTTTTCGTGTATTAGTGGAAATATACTATTTTTTCAATTACTCCGTTTTTCTTTGAAATGGGTTTCCACGATTTCTCCGCGAGTGATTTAGTTCGTAACTACAACCTGTCGCTTCCTAGCCTTTCCTTCCTCCCAAATGTAGAGAATTTTGATGGCCTCAGTGGAACTAACTTCGATGCTATTATATATGCTTGCCCTCACACTAATTGTACTACATTTAGACCTAATCAAAAGATTGAATTCTCTTCTTTTTATTGATGCTACCAAACAATGAATTTAACGAAGAAATAAAACCTAAAAACTTATTTGAAAAGTATGTCGTTGTACCGCAGTCATTTGGGAATCTGCAAAAATGTTGTAAACTCTTCATTTGAAACACAGACTCTTCACTTTGCACTTTGCAAAAGAAAGCATTTAGGAATGGTACACTTTTCATAACGGTAAAACTCTGCAATTCTACACTTTGCATTTCGCTCTTCCTCCTCAAATCAGGAGCGTCTTTAGGAACAGAAATTCGTTTGCAAAGTGCAGTGTGGATTTGAAGAGCACAGAGTGAAGAGTGAAAGTCTTTGGGCTGCAGGTCCTTAGTCGTGTCATCAATCTATTGGTCCTTCTACTTCTTCTTTTTCCCCCTCCCCCTCCCCTCAGATCGTTCTTTCTGTTGTCGTCCATCCTATTCACATACCCATGCCATGCAATTCTCGCCTTACCAAACCGGACGATATCCTCCTCTTTCATCAGGTGCTCCAGCTTGTTGTTGATTCTGATCCTCCGTACTCCTAATTCGCGTATTGGGCCAAATATGATGCACATGATCTTATAAGTAATACCTCAACAAGAGTTCGTACCAGCATTATCAGTTTTCAACTTGAGCGAGAACATTGTAACTGCTACATGACATAAAACCCTCGACTGCTTGCCCAAGTACTTACTAAAATAATTGTAACCACACTGATGAGGAATGAACTCCGACAAACCAATAAACGTAGTATAAGACATGGCAGTACTATTGTATCCTTGACGAGGTTGTAAGGCGAAAGTAACTACTTGGAAAACGACATGACACATATGAAGTATAAGCCAGCATAGTTATACCATCCTCACCCTCAACACCTGAACCAGAGTCACTGAGCGGCACGGCCCCACACAGTAGGACATTTTTACTAATGATAACGACTGGTACATTCATGTTACTCATACGGGTACAATGATACTAATATGATCCGTAATATTATAAATTTTTTTTTAGAAATGAAACTCTTCTGTCTTACATTGATTTTATTGTATTAGGCGAAGAGATGATGGCCCAGGACTGTGTCAAAGATTTCGTCTGTGCGGGCTCCCACTGTGCATCATCATCGTACGCCAGATTCGGAGGCGACGAGCTATTCGTGGGGCGAGCCGGCTACATCTGTGGCGCACTCTGGCTCAACCGGGAGTTCAAGGCCCAGGTACATCCTTACATGTCTCCACCTACTCTGTCGTCTAATTGAAATCACTGTTGAATGTGCAATGTGGAATAAACACAAAATAAATCAACCTTTAGCTTACCACTAATTTATTTACTTTCACCAGAAAATTATTTAATGGAGTTTAGCCAAACTCTGTTAAAGTTAACATCGAGGTTTAAACCTGGAAAGGCAGCTGGCGTCTTTCACCAACCCAAATTTCGGTTAAACCTAGTTAGAAATAATGGAGTTAGCTTGACGGAGTTTTGGTTAAATTGTCCAAGCAAAAGTTGGACAATATGACGCGCTGGGACTATAAACTCGTCAAAACAACAACAACCACCGCTCAGCTGATGTCGATTCCCGCTTCCATTGTTCCGCTGTAATAATAAACTGTAAATTGCCAAAGTGATTTCTGATTTACGACGACTCCAGTCACGAGGTAAGGTACCTATAATATCATTGTGGAACACGTGGTATAGAGTAAATACCAATATAATACCAACTCGCGTTAATTCATTTCACAACCATATAACAACAAAACCGAAAATCAGCTGTAAGCTAGGCGGCCATATTGGGATCTCATGGCTAACGGAGATTAGGTATGTTAACTTGCCGGATTCGGGCGTTTAAACTCGAGCCGCCTCGGTGGGAGTTTAAACTCGCACAGAGCTCTGGTGAAAGACAGTGAGCGCTAAACTCCGTTAATTTGCAACCTCTTCTGGGTTAAACTCGTTTCAAATTTTTGGTGAAAGTGGGCCTAAGTACAAAGCTTTTCACTCAACTTCTGAGCATCATCAGGTAAGTACTCACATAAATACAGATAGAAGTGAAACCTACCACAAACTTCCTACCCTGACTTGGCATGTTATACAATTTATGTCTACACCTGTTGCTGTGGAGGAAGGACTTAATAAGTCTGCCCAATTGCACCCTACCTTAAATCTGCAATAAGTTAAGGTAGGGTGCAATTGGATAGACTTATTAAGTCCTTCCTCCACAGCAACAGGTTTAGACATAAATTGTATAACATACCAAGTCAGGGTAGGAAGTTTGTGGTAGGTTTCTCTTCTATCTGTATTTATGTGAGTACTTACCTGATGATGCTCAGAAGTTGAGTGAAAAGCTTTGTACTTAATAAATTAGTGGTAAGCTAAAGGTTGATTTCTTTTTTGTTTATTCCGCATTTCAAGATGGCTTACCACATAAGGCATACAACGAAATTCGATGAATTGATGAACTGTTGAATGTGTCAACAACGAAATCTTTCAATGCAGGTGGTCCCTGATGACGTTATTCACACGATGTGTGACAAAATCTTAAAATCAGGGCGTCAGTACTCCAGATCCAAGAACTTCTACTGCCCATTAGTTTACTCATACTACAAGACAGAATACATTGGTGAGTCCCGAGTTCTATAGGTAAATTATGTGAGTCACTGCAGGTATGAATAGGGAAAATGTTTACACATTTCCTCATTTTTCCTGAACTCAGAAGCCTTGTGATCATTCTTGTCACACTGGAGGATGTATTATGGAGCTTGTATCAATTCCTTAGGAGCTGCTCACGGGTTGACTTCCATCCTACAAATGCTGCTCTGCTGTGACTCCTATCTCGAACAGAACAAGTTGGCAGAGAAAGAGATCAAGAAAACCGTGGACTACTTGCTCAGTATTCAAACACCTGGAGGGAATTTCCCGTGTGATTTTGGCGAAATCGGTGCTGAGGCGACCACTGTGAGAGAAGAGCTCGTCCATTGGTGCCACGGAGCGCCAGGTCAGTGAAGGAACCTTGATAGAGAATTAACGTAATATTGATACCTAGTTGAGAGGTATATCAGTGGTGTAGCTTCTCTTGTCCTGGGTAACTGCATCACCATATAATAACTTAAATCACTTGCGGTGGAGTAGTGGAAATCCATAGCAAAAAACTACAGGATACAAATAGAATAGTCTATTTCCTCTTACTGATGATGGTTTAACACCGAAACCGGTCTACAGTTAGTTAGTTTACATGGAAATATACTATTCTATTTTTATCCTGTAGTTTTTTGCCTCACCATCCCCTCCCTAGCACTCAGTGAAGTTGCGTATAATGAGTTGATAGGTACCTACCTCTTTGCTTAGCATGAAATTAGACCTCTGTTTGTGTACTATGAATGTCGGAGTCGGGTAAAGAGAGCATACCAAAGTAAACTGTACATACACCCACCAGAAAATACACTGATAGTACAAAGAGATCGAAATCTTATCACCACCATCGATTAATGAGGAATTGAGTGGGTATGTAAAGTCACTGAAAGTGGTATGAAAGGGTGAGTAAGGACACACAAATACAATTTCAATTGTTTTTCTTACGGAATAGGTGCCAAATTTGGATTTGTGGGGGTCAAACATTGGTATTAAGGGCTAAAATCAATACCTGACGTTGTGTGGGATTGGTGATCCACGACAAAGAGACTACTTCGATGATAAAAATATTTTTCTCTCTAAAAAAAAAAGAGTGGGTTAGATTTGACTAAATAAGGGTCAAAAGTAGGTAAAAGTGTATAAAATCACGAAAAAATGATATGGTTTTGCGACAAAAGATGTAATGTGACACTGGAAGTAGTATCAATATCAACACGTGGATTAAGACGATTAAATGGCACTACCAATGATCAAAGATAAATTGAAAAAAAGGAGCGTACACCTAATTCGTGTTTTAGGGGCCAAAAATTGTAGAAACCATCAGAAATAGCTATTTCAATTATTTCACATGAAATAACAATAAATGAGCAGCCAAAATTTCTGAAGATATTTCCAATAGAATAATAAACCCATGTGACAAGGACTTTGCAGCGTTTTTTATGAGTCAAAAACATGCGAAATCGTCTGAAATCACCATCAATTTGTAGAATAACACTGGAAAAAGTGTCAACAGGTGGATCAAGACGATTAAATGGTACTATCAATGATCAGAGATAATTTATTTATTTTAAAAAAAGAGCGTAGGTACCTTATTCGTGTTTTGGGGGCCAAAATTGTGGAAACCACCAGAAATAGCTATTTCAATTATTTTATATGAAAGAAACAATAAATAAACAGCCAACATCTCTGTAGGTATGTCCAATAGAATAATAAACTCATGTGACAAGGACTTTGCAGCGTTTTTCAAATGAAACAGGATCATCCCCAGGTTGTCCCACAGTAGTTTTTTAAGTTGAAAAATAAAAAATTAGTACTGGGCCTGTACTAGGCCAGTAAGTTATACTGTTCGATTTCTTGTGCTTTGACGGACATTGCACGATTTGACGACAGAAAACAGCCGGCCGAAGACTGTGGATGCCCCAGTAGTGATGGTATCAGTGCCTGCTTGATAGTGTAAGGTGTATTACTGAGCTAGTACCGGGTCACTATTGGAGTTGGCATAGGAAAGTGTAGGTAATAAAAATAAAAAATCATTTGAAGAACCCCTCAAAAAACGCACTAAAATTTAAAAAATAATTCTTTAATACTTTTTTGAAACTAATTTTCTTTTTTTAAATAATTAATGTATCGATCCCAGTAAAAAGTAACAAGAAAAAAAGAATTATAAAAAGCCGGCTTCAAAAAAACTGTATAACACTAAAAAGTAAAGAATAACTATTTTTATGCTGAACAAACGTAATTTATTTATAGCCGATAATAAAATGTTTGAAGTCAGCGCCAAATTTTAACTAAAAACTCGGCACTCAGCCTTCATATTGTATCCCTTGGTTTTAATACATTTTAATGCAAATTTGGCGCCACCACAAAAATGTTGTTGTATCGGCTGTGAATAATAAATTACGTTTGCATTTTTGTTCTTTACTTTTTAGTTTTATACAGCTTTTTTAGATTTTTTTTTTAAATTTTCTACTTATTTATACATCCTGTAACGCAAAATGTAAGATTTTCTTTGTTTAATAATTTTTTCTTCTTATTTTCCTTTCTTCTTTCTTCTTCTTCTCGAAAATTTTCTTCTTTTGATCAAAGTTCTTGGATAGGGTAATTTTGTCACTAGAACTGATGGGTGTGCACTGCTTCCATAACGTGACACTACGCCACTGAGATAGAAGTTAAACTTTGATGATATATGCTCCTCATAGATTGTGTTATTAATAGGATTTAGAAATCCTCACCGCACGATTATCAGCCAGACTTTGATATAAGAATGTGGTTGAATTTTGGGCTGCATGAATGTGAGGACAGTAGTCACATGTGGATGAACCTTCCCTAAGTAAAAACTTGCCTCCATTTTGAACGAGGATGTTAATTTTTTCTGCTTTTACAGGAGTTTTCTACCTGTTGCTGAAGGCATTCTACCGATGGCACGAAAGTAAATATTTAATTGCTGCTACTAAAGCTGCTGATCTTATCTGGGAAAAAGGTTTACTAAAAAAAGGACCAGGTGAGTTCAACAACAATAGCTATTGTCTTTTTATTTTTACATTTACGGGTTTACACAGAAAAACCGCGTCTTTTTTAATAGGAATAAAATAAAATTAAACTTTGACTGCCAATAATAATTATGCAATCGTGTAGCAGAAGGAAAAAACTAACAATCTTCAGTAGTTCTTATCAATCCCCTCCTTATCAGAGCTTATTCCTCTTCTTCTTCTGCGTAACTATTCTGGGCCGGCCATAGCGGGACGTAGCAAGACGGAATTTATTTCTCCGGGTTCCATTGTTACAAAGGAAGACCGAAGAGTCTGTGAAAGAGGAATGCAATTTTTCGTCTACTTTATCGATTTTTAAAGCCTGTGCCTGTTCAGACGAAAAGTTTTACGATGAAATAATAATGAGTATAATTATTTGGTATCATCATGCTTGTTTTTCACAAAAAATCGCATTTAAAATATTTGGGTAGTTTCAGCTCTCTACTACTATTTTTCGCGTAGTTAGAAGCGTTACTAGGAAATGGTCAACTTTTCATGTTTGTGCATGCTCAGACGAACGTTACAGTATGATCCCAATTAAATTCATAGGGAACTATCGAAGTATTATTCCTGTGATCGCCCCTCCAAGTTTGAACTCATTTCAATTACATTTAAGGTAGTTATAGGCGTTCGAAGTATTTCACGTTTGCCCAAGCGCAGACTAAAGTTACTGCACTTTTTCAATGATTTTGGTAAGAGACCATCTGTGACCCTCCGGATTTCAGCCCATTCCGACCATTATTTTGGGTAGTTATGGGCGTTACAGGGAATTGACCATAGTCAGACACGGAACCAAAAATATTCCTTGATACATATATGAAACGCAAAATGGTAGCGGACATTTTCATTTTGGAGGGCCTTCTTTTTTTTTAAACTTAATCACGAATCCCAAGGCTTCCCTACCTTCGGGTAGTGAGGAAGCAGAAATGTAGATCTTTAGTCTGTTGTAGGAAGGTGTTCAAAGCTGCAAAATAGTGGGAACAGCTGATCAGCAGCCATGGATCTGAATCCACACATTAAACGTCGTAAAATGACGGTATTCTAACGTAGGAGCATGCATTTTTTATTTCGGTTTATTATTTTCAATTATGAACAGCTGGTTATAATCACACAATGGCTTCATGAAATCGAATTTGTTGTTCGGTGATATTAGTTCATTTGAAGAAAGATTTTTTTGGATTTTGTTTATAGAATGTTTGGATTATTAATGACAAAATTCTTGAATCAGCTGCGTATTTATGAAACTTTAATTTTTGCCCTGACTGTACTCGATTTAGGGCTTTCCAGGGGGGCGCGCGAGAGGAGGTATTGACCACAGAGAACAGTGATACAGTGAAATCCCTCAAAAGTGTTCCTACGAGACCAAAATGAGTGTCCACTGTAGAGAGATGTCGACCAGAGATGGGTGCCTCTCTATAGTGGACACGCGTCTGACCCTTTACAGTGGACACTTATAAAGGGGTGTCCAACAATTCCAACGTATTTGTTTTTTAAATACATAGTGTCTCATTATTTAGTGTGTACACGCACAAAATTCGTAAAATTTGTCAAAAATAGGTGCATACATACTTTAATATACATATTGCACAACAATTACGGTGTTCTTAGGTCAGAAATACAAGAATAAATGGAAAAATTCACGAATAAATAAAATTTTATAATTTTGATACTGAAAACGCTGCAAATCCCTGCACAACGGTTTATTATTTTGTATAGAATACCCTTCTGTTACAGATCACAGCTCTATGTATAGATAACCCGTCTATATAATATAACATGTACTATTCTATGCATATTATGTAGATCGCAGACCCTCCGTAGGTTAGTACCTAACCCCGTACTCGTTACTAGGTACCTACCTAAATCACGAGTTAAATGTTGCTAAAATAATTCTGCCGATGACAAACAGTACCTAACAAAAAGAAACACACATAATGAAGTTCTGAAAAGAAATTGTTGATGAGGAGTGAAAAAAGTTGCAAAATTACCTACCAACAAACTCCAGCCCCTTCTACGTAGATGGTATAATGAACCGTTGTGTAATAATTTACCGTTGAGTAATGATTTACCGTAGTAATAATTTACCCATCAATAATACTTCAACGTTTGTTCAAGTTTCACTACCTACCAACAAACTCCAAAAGAGCCATCATTTTTCAAATTAAATAATATCACAGAACAACCAACTCGACTTCATACTCCGCCAATATAATCAGGTGATCCCTACCAATGATTGGCCGTATTCACAAATTCCTATTGTGGGCGCGTCTCTGGTTACGAGATTTGGTTTGAATTGTATACAATTTCATTCACACTGGAGTCGAAAATGCCTGTCGGTGCAAACTTCGGGGCCTTACTGTGAACGAACGGCTGGACGTACGATGCTCCGGATGGTCTTAAAAAACTCGCAAGTTCAAGAACTATTTAAAACCGTAAAAATATTTACGTAAAAAAATGGTATAGGCGTTTTGAAAATTTCAACCCCTATTTTGAACCCCTTAGAGATGACTCACAGTAACGTCGAGCTTCGAGGACCAACTAGACGCCGAACGGAACCTATAACCCGAATTTCATCAATTTTTTTTCATGGTAACTAAGAAAAGTGGCCCGTACGGCGTACGGCGGACAGACAGAAATATTTTTATTGCAGTTTTGGATTCTACATACCTTGAAACGTAAACCATCAAATTTTGAGGGGGGGTAAGAATTTTTTTTTTCATGCTCGATTCCAATGGTTCATTATTGAAAATAATGAACCAAAAATTGGAGAATCAAAGACTGTTTCTAATTTTTGATTCGGTCATTTCCCGAAAACATGCGACTGGTGACGGAAAGAACGCACGTAGGTACTTTTCCGTACAACAGGAGAGTTTCAGTGGATCAGGGTCAAATGAATCCAAATGATGGCCAGTGTAAACAAACAAAAAATGAATTAGAAGATGGCAAATGTTCTCGTAAACATACAGAAAATGAAGTCTGTCTGGTCAAACATAGCTGTCAGATAAGAAAAATGTAAACTTTTCTACACGTCTAAACGGGTCTACTGTCCAATGCGAGGGGTTCGATGACGAAATGAATGTCCAAGTCCACTGTAGAGGGTGTCCACTATACAGCGGTCCAAATACATTGAATCCCCTATATCTACGCGGGGACCATGGTCAAACTGTCCATTAAGAGGGGTGTCACTGTATACGCAAAAACGCTGCAAAGTCCTTGTCACATGGGTTTATTATTCTATTGGACAACCTACAGAAATGTTGGCTGTTCATTTATTGTTTCTTTCATGTGAAATAATTGAAATAGCTATTTCTGGTGGTCTGACCACCAATTTTGGCCCCCAAAACACAAATTAGGTAGGCACACTCCTTTTTTTTTTTCTTCAAATTATCTTTGATTATTGGTAGTGCCATTTAATCGTCTTGATCCACCTGCTGACACTTTTTCTAGTGTTATTATACAAATTGATGGTGATTTCAGACGATTTTCCAGGTTTTTGCCTCATAAAAAATCAATTTTGGCAGCTGAACCTTTGGTAGAACCTCAATTTTCCACACTGGTCAAAATCGACTTCATATTCGGTCTTCTCGTCCCCAAAAACACGGAAAAAGATACCTCAAAAGCTCATGTTACTAACATTTACTAAAACACAAAAAGTACCTATTTTTATTTTATCCACATTTTCCCTCGTAACACCCCTGGGTATATTCCGGTCGGGCTGCAAAGTTTTGGGACACAACTAAGGCCCAAATGGAGCATGTGTGCGAAAGAACACTTTTTTAGACCGAAAATGAAGACGGTACACGTGATGCGGAGGACGGACATTGCATTTTTGGAATCTACGCACCTTGAAACGGAAAAGAAAAAATTTTGAGGTGGTGTTATAAAAATTTTTTGCTGAGCGAATACATAACCAAAAGGGGCATATGTGTATGATAATAATAGACCATTGTGTAATTATTTGCAGCGTTTACTCTTCAAATTTTGTCTGCTAGACGCAGTTGAAAGCACAATAGACACAACAATAGACGAAAGCTTCAAGCTCAGTTTTCTCTGTCTCGTTAATTTTACACAACAGCTGCCTTCCTCAGAAGGCAGAAACACCATTGCCCACCACCACCACCACCGTCTCTGTAAACCTTTGTTATTTTGTGTTCATTTTTCCCAAGGTATTTGCCACGGTGTCGCTGGTAATGGTTACCCTTTCCTCCTGCTGTACAAAGTGAACAAAGACCCCAAGTACCACTACCGGGCCAACGAGTTCGCCAAGTTCCTGTACTCGGAGGACTTCAAGAAATCTCGCATCCCAGACGCTCCGCACAGCCTCTACGAAGGTTACGCTGGCACAATGTGTTTCTTGGCGGATGTCATGGAACCCGAAACTGCTACTTTTCCATTTTTCGAAATAAATTAACTTGTCACTGAAAAATTAATTGTGAGTAGCTACTGTGGGAAAAAGGAGATTTACATAAATTTTTGGCAAAAATAGAGTCCAGCCTTTCCTTGGGCATATAATATGATGTATAACTAGTGGCTATATGTTTTTTCTGTTGAAATTACGTGGATCTCTCCGCTAGGAACATTTTTTGTGCGGAATTGCCAACTGTTTGTAAGAGGTCCCTCGTCCTACATGGCCCATCACGCCGTTTGAAAGTTGATTAATAGCTAAATTACTTCGAAGATATCAGCATCATTGTGTTTTGTCATCACGCTGTTGTAGGTAGCTAAGCCGATTTACCTGTCTTGTTTTTCCTAATCTAATTAACATCTTGTTACCAAACCTGAGTACTTTTTCTGTCGATCTATCTAGCATAATATAGACGTTGTTTTTGCCGTTTCCACGGTGGCATCCTCAAGTGGTCGACGCAAGTAGGTACCTCCTTTACGTAGAGTTCCAGATATGTAGGTACCTACTTGTTCAACGTCACCATAATTTGTGATGTTGAAATATGATATTTTTCTAGCTATAAGCGAAAAACGAAAAAAAAACGAAAATTTCGAGGTTTTTGGGCTGCTAAAGTTAAGCTTACCTCCTGCGATTGAGGAAACTCAGATTATGTACTGGTGTATTAGGACCAACTTCATAAATTAAAATTATTTCCAGCTTGCCTGAATTAATTCTGTCTAAAGTCCTTATTTTACTGGCCTAATAATATTTGGATAAATATGGAAATGGTGAAATAGGTGAAATATTAATGGGGATTAATTAATATTAGTTGCTCACCTCCGCGATTGAGCAAACTCGGATTGCTCCTATTTATCACCGACTAGAGACATTAAAACGGTGTCCAGCTTTATCCGAATTAACACTTCGAGTGCCACATCTAAAAACCATGGTGTTCCCCTCACGTCACAGTAATTCAACTGATTTCAGCAAGGTGAAAATACTCAGTTTTGTGGATTTTTACCATTTTATGGCATTCCAACAGGAAGAGTGTATCAAGTATGTATGTTGGGACCCCAGCCCGAAATCGGGTCCGGCCCAACGAAAACGCTCCCATTTCAACTGTTGGCGATGATCCCATGAGACGAGACGGGATCATTGTAAAACGGGCGGGGTCCGTTTTCGGGATGGGGTTCCAACATATACACGCGTAAAAAATCAAGCAAGTTTTTCTAGGCCAGTTATTCAGTTGCAGGGCGCAACACTATCGTCGTAAGAATACGTCCAAGATTTCTGCTGCAAATTAGCCACCGATGTGTTATAAAAATATAGTAAACTAAAATATAACAAAACAATGACCCGTCGGCCCTAAGTAGTTATATGTGTTAACACGCAAAACAATCCGCAAGACCACAAAAAGCAAACAAGACTCCATCTATGTATCTCAAATACAAATTTGTCATCAGAACCGGACGGAAAGCAAAACACAATTTGATGCAAAAATTAAAAACTGACAACTGGCTCAACAGAGAAAGCTAATATAATTCGCGAGACAGCAAAAACAAATCAGAAGACGAAGAAGCATCTTGTATCGAGATAACAAATTGAATCGAAGGGATCGAATCGATTGTGAAAACGAACGATTTTGGAGTAGAAATCAAATTTTGGGGACAGGTCTAAAGTGGGGGTGTCGAACAACATTTTTACTCGACCGAGCATTGGTGGATGGACCAATTCTCTCAGTTGCCATGGCCACACTAGGTCCCAGGACCCAGAACCTACCTGCCAGTTTCCGGAGCCTAGGTTTCGATTTCGATTGCAGGACATCGATTACTGTCACTTTATTCCGATAACATGCTTGGTCTATGGAGCCATGGATGCTCTACTAGAATACTGAATATCCATAGAATTTCCATTCCATAACCAGAGAAATCTGGCGAGTCACTGTTGAACTTTGTGAAAAATGCTAGGTAAGTACAGTGTACGGAGGGAAATTCAAATGCCAACTGAACAATGGAGTTTTTTTTACTCCTAGTGTTTTTGGGTGCCAGGGCAGTGGCCTTACGGATGCAACGCCCCTGCCTATACATATCCTTTAACCCTCTTGATTTACCTACACTTCCTACTTGTATTTATTTGTCGTAGGTACATATTTCAACCCGCAACGGGTCTTCTTCAGCCTAATATTGCGGGTTCTTGTCCATAATAAGATAACAACTATCAAAACATTCATCTTCTTATTGAAGACAAGTTGAAGCATTGTTAAATATATATCTATAGCACTTGAGCAAAGTACATTATACATCTTGTTGTGTAAACAAGTAGCAGACTGCCCCGACTTGTCTTCAATAAGAAGATGAATGTTTTGATAGTTATTATCTTATTATAGACAGAAACTCGCAATATTATTTTTATTTATTTACTTATTTTTGACAATGTACACAGGAACTTCTGTTCCCTCATTGCGTGCCGTGCATGCATATATAAGAATAACTATAAAATTTATTTAACTTTCTTTTAAAACGATCAGTTATTTTTATTTAACACCTTTTTTAAATTTATTTAATAGTACTCTTCTCGAAAAATGTAGAATACAAACTTAAATCACAGAGAAAAAAGTTCAAAAATTCAAATGGACAGCGGCGAAACTTAAACAAAAATTTATAATAGCAAAAATGTAGCAAGTATGAATAGCAATAATAGGTAAGTAGGTATTTATGAGGCATGTGTTATTGGCTGAAAAGAAGAGGACAATGAAAAGGAAGATTGAGACAAAATGGGAAGAAGAAGGAAAAGATAGGAAAACTGTGGACTGTCAAGATGATTCCTTGCATGAGCCGTTGCATTAGGCTGAAGAAGATCCCGTTGCGGTTTGAAACATGTACCTACGTCCTACGACAAATACCATTTTAAAAACAATTTCTTCAAAAATATAATTTTCAAACAAGAAGATGGCCGTACTAGCCAACCATGAATATTGGTATATTATTCTGTGAATAATACACCTACCATGTATTCGCTCAGCAAAAAAATTTTATAACACCCCTTCAAAATTTGTTCTTTTACGTTTCAAGGTGCGTAGATTACAAAAATTAAATGTTCGTACGCCGTATCACGTGTACCGGCTTCATTTTCGGTCTAAAAAATTCGTTATTTCGCAGACATGTTCCATTTGGGCCCTAGTTGTGTCCCGAAACTTTGCAGCCAGATCGGAATATACCGAGGAGTGTTATGAGTGAAAATGACATGTGTATAAAACTAGGTAGGTACGTCTTGTGTTTTACTAACATGTTAGTAAGATGAGCGTTTGAGGTATCGTTTTCCATGTTTTTTGGGACAAGAAGACCGAATATGAAGTCAATTTTGACCAGAGTGGAAAATTGAGGTTGTACCATGGTTCTGCTCCCAAAATCAATTTTTTATGGGTCAAAAACCTGGGAAATTGTCTGAATAAGTGTCAGCAGGTGAATCTAGACAATTAAAAATGGCACTGTCAATGACCAAAGATAATTTGAAGAAAAAAAACGCTGCAAAGTCCTTGTCACATGGGTTTATTATTCTATTGGAGTTCTAGAGATTCTTGTTGGCTGTTGAATTTATTGTTTGTTTCATGTGAAATAATTGAAATAGCTATTTCTGATGGTTTCTACCAATTTTGGCCCCCAAAACACAAATTAGGTAGGTACGATCTTTTTTTTTTTTTTCAAATTATCTTTGATCATTGGTAGTGCCATCATTTAATCGTCTTGATCCACGTGTTGACACTTTTTCTAGTGTTATTCTACAAATTGATGGTGATTTCGCAGGTATTTGAATCATAAAAAATCAATTTTGGGAGCTGAACATCTGGTACAACCTCAATTTTCCACTCCTTGGCCAAAATCGACTTCATATTCGATCTTCTCGTCCCCAAAAACATGGAAAATGATACCTCAAAAGCTCATGTTACCAAAATGTTGCTAAAACGCAAAAAGTACCTATTTTCACACACATTTTCACTCATAACACCCCTGGGTATATTCCGATCGGGCTGAAAAGTTTCGGGACACAACTAGGGCCCAAATGGAGCATGTGTGCGAAAGAACAACTTTTTTAGATCGAAAATGAAGCCGGTACACGTGATACGGCGGACGGCGTACGGCGGACGGACATTGCATTTTGGTTTATTATTCTGTGAATAATACACCTATGTAATCGCTCAGCAAAAAATTTTTATAACACCCCCTCAAAATTTTTTCTTTTCCGTTTCAAGGTGCGTAGATTCCAAAAATGCAATGTCCGTCCGCCGTCCGCCGTATCACGTGTACAGGCTTCATTTTCGGTCTAAAAAAATCGTTCTTTCGCACACATGCTCCATTTGGGCCCTAGTTGTGTCCCGAAACTTTTCAGCCCGATCGGAATATACCGAGGGGTGTTGTGAGTGAAAATGTGTATAAAAATAGGTACTTTTTGCGTTTTAGCAACATGTTGGTAACATGAGCTTTTGAGGTATCGTTTTTCATGTTTTTGGGGACGAGAAGACCGAATATGAAGTCGATTTTGACCAAAGAATAGAAAATTGAGGTTCTACCAAATGTTCAGCTCCCAAAATTGATTTTTTATGAGTGAAAAACCTGGGAAATCGTCTGAAATCACCATCAGTTTGTATAATAACACTGGAAAAAGTGTCAAGACGTGGTTCAGGACGATTAAATGGCACTACCAATGATCAAAGATAGTTTAAAAAAAAAAAGAAAAAAAAAGAGCGTACCTAATTTGTGTTTTGGGGGCCAAAATTGGTGGAAACCATCAGAAGTAGCTATTTCGACTATTACGCATGAAAGAAACAATTAATGAACAGCCAACCTTTCTGTAGGTATGTCCAATAGAATAATAAACCCATGTGACAAGGACTTTGCAGCGTTTTTTGAATCTACACACCTTGAAACGGAAAAGAAAAAAGTTTGAGGGGGTGTTATAAAAATTTTTTGCTGAGCGAATACATAGGTGTATTATTCACAGAATAATAAACCAAAAGGAGCGTACCTAATTCGTGTTTTGGGGGCCAAAATTGGTGGAAACAATCAGAAATAGCTATTTCGATTATTGCACATGAAAGAATAAATGAACAGCCAACATTTCGGTAGGTGTGTCCAGTAGAATAATAAACCCATGTGACAAGGAATTTGCAGCGTTTTTTATAATTAGGTAGCACTTGTAGGTGCAGGTTTGACACCTTCGTTCTATTTGTGCGATCAGAGAAGTAGAAAACCCTTTTCAACAGCAAAAATCGATAGGTCGAGAAGAGTGGCTGGTTAATGTACCGGGGCACCATTCAACTCCCTTCACCACAGCCGGCTGAGGTGGAGGAAGTTCAACTCATTAAAAGGGATCTCTCGATACCTTTTACCTCGTCGGTTGATTTACTACCGCGCTAATCCTTATTGTTTTCGTCCGCAAGAAGTCTCCGGTTTGATCAGACCCTTCTTCACCACCCATTTCACAGATATAAATCTTCTTTTAGCTTTGCCCCTCCCTTGAAACTCCCTTATTTTCTTCCCTTTTTTTTCCCCACTCAACCTTTCGATATACTTTCCAATGGATTTATCGCTCTCCCGGTTGTGATAATTCTATTCATTCCCTTAACTTCTTCCCCACTTGATACCCTTCGACTTCCTTAAGACTCGCCGTCTTGAAAAGAAGCCGTACGCAGTTATCTGCACTCGGTTGGACGGAGGCGAGTTTGCGCTTTTTCCTTTTCAGAACACCGACCAGGTTTTTTTTTTTCGTTTTGCTTTTTGTATTCTTTCTTTTCAAAATTAAGTCTTGAACGTTCTCCGGCATGCGACCGATTGACACGGTACACAGAAACGACCGCCCACTGGAACTGGTTTTCAGGCCCTCGCTTCTCACTCGTTTCGATAACTTAATATTATTTTTCTCGATGTTCAACAACAAAAAGGATTCCGCTTTACCGCATTTGCAGAAGCCGTTGCGTGCGTCAATTTGGAATTCACATACCGCAACTTACAGAATCCTGGTGGAATATCACGAACAAAATCACTCGCGATGAAATTGTGGAAACCAATTTCAAAATAAAATTTGTTATTAAAGGTTTATTGTTGAAAGGTAGCCTATTTCCACTATTACACGAAAGAAACACTGTTATACCGGTTTCGGTAGTCAAACCATCGTCGGTAACAAACAATAACTGCAGGCTCATTAGAGAAACGTGAGCCTATGTAGTCCCAAAAACACTGCTAAGTCCTTGTCACATGGGTTTATTATTCTATTGGACATACAGACAGAAATTTTGGCTGTTCGTTTATTGTTTCTTTCATGTGCAATAATGAAAATGCCTATTTTTGATGGTTTCCACAAATTTTTACCCCCAAAAACACGAATTATGCTCCTTTTAGCGAATTTTCGAAGAAAAGGAAGCTATTGTTCTCGGTCCAAAATTTTTAAAACTCGAATTTCCGAAAGATTTTTATACCAAAATCCGTTTCAGACTATCCTGAATTCCCTGCCGAAAGACACCAAAAATTATATGTATATATATATATATATTTATATATGTATGTGTCATTCCAGACGATAACTCTCGAAAGAATTGAGATAAAAAGTTCAAATTTGCACGAAAAATCTGTCTTGGCAATCGACAGGCTAAGTTCGAAGATGGGCAGAATCGGGTCACCCTAAGGGGGAGTTTTGGGGAGTTTTAGGGGGGGGGGAAATTACCCATAAATTCCCAAAATGAAAAAGTCTGACAAGTGACACCTCATTTTAAAGGTTTTTGTACGCTGAACACGATGGTGAAATCAGAATTGCGATATCTCATTCCATTCTCAAACTGGAGCACTTTGAAGATGAAGGAACGTGGTTATTTCTTGAGATGTTCTTCCTGGTTCGTCTGCTCTAATCTGATAACGGAATGGGATATCGCAATTCTGACTTCACCATCGTGTTCAGCGTTGGAAAATCTACAAACCGAGGTGTTACTCGGCAAAAAATGGAACAAAAAATTTGTTACGTACCCTATACCTACTCTTCTGGTACTCAAAACATTTTTGATTTCCCCCTCCCCCTCCTTCCACCCCAAATTTTACTTTGCGTAAAACTACTCCTGTTTTAATTTTGTATCAAGTTGGGAAAACATTGGCCGAAAATTAATTTTCAGAAAATTTTAGGCGGAGGAGGAAGATGCCGAAAACTTCGAAAATTCGCTCTTATAGCCATGCTGCATGACTGTGGTTTTTTTTCACAAGTTATCTTCCATCATTTATAGTGCCGTTTAATTGTCTTTATTCACCTGTTAATCTAGTGTAATTATACAGATTTATGTGATTTCAGACAATTTCCCAGGTTTTTGACTCATAAAAAATGAATTTTGGGAGCTGAACCTTCGTGACGATCTCAATTATTCACTCTTTCGTCAAAATCAACTTCATATTCGGTGTTCTCGCCTTAAAAAAACATGGAATACGATACCTCACAAGCTCATGTTCACTGAAACCTTTTTTAAAAAAACCCTCGGAAACCCCTATTTAACCCATTTTTTTCCACATAACACCCCTGGGTGTATTCCGGTCGCGCTCCCGAGCTTCGGAGCACAACTAGGACCCAAATGTGCTCCCAGATGGGGACCCAAACTCTGTGCGGAAGAACGACGGTTTTAGACCAAAAGTTAATAATAATAATAATTGATATATTTGTGCATAGGAAATAATTCCCACCTCGCGCACAAGTAAGCGAAAATATGAAAATAACTAGTTCACAGGAAACAAACCAAAAGTAGGTAATGAAATAAGAAGAAGAAAAAAAAACCCAGTACCAACATCTAACTTGCACGAACTAAATCACTCGCGACGAAATCGTGGAAACCCATTTCAAAGAAAAACGGAGTTATTGAAAAATAGTCTATTTCCACTAATACACGAAAAACGCAAAAAACACTGTTATACCGGTTTCGGTGATCAAACCATCGTCAGTAAGGTCTCCTCTCCAACATGCCTTCAGTTATTGTGTGTTACTGACGATGGTTTGATCACCGAAACCGGTATAACAGTGTTTTTTGCGTTTTTCGTGTATTAGTGGAAATAGACTATTTTTCAATAACTCCGTTTTTCTTTATCTAACTTGCAACTTTTAATATGATGAATGTCATTGAAATGGATGAATGAATGATGGATGTATGTTGAATGAAGAGATGTGAGAACAAGGTGGAATGATCAGAGAAAGAAAGAGAAGTAGAAGAAATACGAAGGGAGAAGATTAGACAATGTAGAAAAAAAAAGTGGAAGTAATAAGGAGGAAAAAGAAAAATGAAAAGAAAAAGAAGAAGGAAGCCTTACTCAGCCAGGAAATGCCGCTCAACCGCCCGCCTGAAAATTCCCAAGGAATGGGAGCACCGAATGGCTACAGGGAGACAATTCCACGCCCTCGCCCCTGCTACCGCTATGGACTGGCTCATGGCACGACTGGAGTGAACCACGACTCTCAAATTATGAGCTCTTGAGGAACTGCCCATGCTAAACATAAGTGACACATACTCGGGATAGCAATTATGCAAGGCACGAAAAACAAAACAAGTACCCCTCACTTGAAGATACGTGAAGAGATCCATTCCCAAGAGGCGCACAGTGTAAGCAGAAACGTGCCCTCGAGGTCTCAATCCGAATACATATCGCACGCATGAATTAAAAGTTACTCTCAGACGGGTCAGGGCATTGTGATCAAGTGACCAAATGTACAAAATGGAGCAATAATTGAAGTGTGGTAGGAGAAGAGATTTGAAGAGCTGGAGACGGATGTGGACAGGGGTGCAAAATGATACGTATTTGAGAGAGTGAAGAGGCATAAACTGAGCGAGAAATTTTCTTCACATGATCATTCCAAGTGAGAGTGGAATTCAAAACCAAACCTAGATCTTTGACAGTGCTACTATAGGGTACAAGAGAGGTATTTATGAGGATTGGCGGCAGGGAAGCAGTGAATATTTCATTTTTGTAAATAGTAATGGCATTGCTCTTGGCAGGATTAATTAGTAGGCCATTGCAAGCACACCAGTCGTAAACATAACCAAGGTCTTTGTTGATTTCAGCAATAGAGTTTGACAAAGAGATAGGGTCACATAGGCTATGCTTGTAAATCTGGCAGTCATCGGCATACAGGTGGGATGTGGAATGGACTATGGAGGATATCATGTCATTGATGAAAGTGGAAAAAAGAAAGGGACCCAAAACAGAACCCTGTGGAACACCTGATTTGAGAGGCAGATGGTCTGACCTGATGCCCCCACAGACAACAGCCTGTCTTCGATTAGCCAAATATGAACCGATCATAACACAGGCACTGGAAGAGAATTTAAAATAAGAAGAAAGTTTCTGAAGTAATAAAACATGGTTAATGGAGCCAAATGCATTAGATAAATCAAGAAGAAATAGAATGGTGCACTGGTTGCCCTCGATGCCCCGCCGTATATCCTCGGTGACTTTAATCAACGCCGTCTCACAGCTATGTTTAGGTCTGAAACCAGATTGAACGTCAGTGAGCAAGCTGTGAAAGTTAACGCTGAAACTTCGTTAGAACCCCAATTTTCCACTTCGGCCTCCTCGTCCTAAAGAACATGGAAAACGATACCTCACAAGGTTATTGTGGTGGGCTATCCCAAAGCCAGGAAGGTTACCACCACTAAAGACGCTAGACGGATGTGCCCAATGGTTACCACTCAAGGCATGGTTATCACCAATGCCGGTTCCACCAATCTGGGATCTTTTGTGAGAGAAGGTTAGGAGGCATGAGAGGAGAGAGAGAGAGATAAGTCGGAGAGCGTAGAATGAGATGACAGGCGCAGCCGTCGAGTTTTTATATTCACCTGTCCACTCTCCCCCAGTCCATGGGGACTGGTGGGGAGCTTTCAGGTCTCTGTGCCGCTGGTCACGTACGCCACCTCACTCGTTGCGTTTATTACTTGAACAATCTTAATATACAAGAGTTGATGTTCTGGGAGGATCACGACAGTTACGTTACTAAAACACCAAAAAACGCTATTTTTGCTTGCTAATATTTCCTGTTTGTTAAGATACAGTTCTGGCGTTTTTGGTACAAAAACTCAACTTTATTTAAAGCTTAAATTTAACTTTATTTATTTTCGGAATACGAACATTATTTATTTGTTTTTTTTATGCTAATTAAGGCTAGTGTTTGGATTGGCTTCAAAATTCAGTTTGTACCTATGTTTTAGAGACAATCCCCAGTGACACTTAGAGCTAAGCCAATTTACCACTTCGGTAACCATCGAACGACAAACTATTCTGCTAAAATTCGTGAATACGTGAATTTTCCTCATTGTTTGTTACCTAGCTCTCTTTGTACACCCGTAAAAACAACATGTGGAACGCGGGTTCTGTCATCCAGAACCAGGGTCCAGCCAGAAAAACGTTCTCAGATGTCCCGAATCCCTTATTTCGAAAACAGCTCCGGTGAAGGGAACCCAGTTGTAAACTGAACATTGCCCCGACATGTCGCAGTTGTAAAAATGAGTCTGAAAAGGCGTAAAGAAGCCTCGATGAAGCGCTGGATAACATAGCGACCCAGGCGCCAGAGTTTGCCGAGGCTTCAAACGCAGTTCATCCAGCCGCAATGGACCGGGTGCAGCCAACTCTGTTCGCGACAGAGGAATAATATAAGGACAACACTATCGACGCTGTGCTGCAGAGATAGCTTTATTTTCAGTCCAAAAGGCAAAATGGTCATAACTCAAAACAAAATTCCAGAGGCTCAAAAATACTTCAATTGTGGTACTTTTACCTACCTGACGCCACACTTGACACTTTATAATAAATTCTTACTGATTTCGAATATTCTAACCGAAAGGCTCCAACGCTACACCGAAAGCGCTGTTCAGCGTGGAAAGATTCTGTGGTTCACTTGACTAGTATGGTGGTGGGTTTTACTTTAAAACAAATGTTTGCCAAGGCATTGCTTCTGTATTTCCATAAATACCCATCCCCTGGTTGTTGTTGTCACAACTCATAATTAGGTACCACACGAGGTTGGCGGGTTCGGGCTTTTCTCTTAATTCCCGACCACGCATTGCCTTATCAACTAGAAGCCTAGGTCCTTCACTTGCTGCATAGGAACTTACCGCCCTTAATGAAATACCCTTCATCTTTCTCGAGGTCCCAATTCAAAAAGCAAATCTTTTCCTGGCTTTTGAGAGAGGGGAGATCCTCCATTCTGTATTTCGTTAGCAGTGTCTATTACAATCTTTGAATGAAATTATGTTGTATGGTTTTCTATCATAAATAGGATCCTGTTATCGCGCCTGGTGTAGGAGTGTTAGTTTCTGATTTAATTTATTATATACAGCAAAGACGATCTGCTCTATCGACTATAGCTATTTATTAACATGTATCATGTTTTAGCCCTGGGGTACTAGAATTTTTTGCGAGTCGATTTTGCGCGTCAATTTTGAGCGTCAAATTTGAGCGTCAAATTTGAGCGTCAAATTTGAGCGTCAATTTTAAGCGTCAAATTTTTTCGCGCACAATGCATAGTGGTTTTCACGTACAACCGAGTAGTTGCTAGGGAAATGAAACTTCTTTCATTTTCATCGGACAAAAATCGTTTTCCATTCGTTGGAAAGCTCTTGATTTATCACGAATTTATTTCGTATTTGTTCTTGGTATTTATTTCCTAGTTTCATACTATAACTATATAAATGAATGTTATAAATGGATAGTAAACAATGACGCTTGTTTGGTTGTCACGTTTTAACATGTATCATCTATGGTGCTCAAGAAATGTAGACAAGACATCGTCAGAAGAAACGAGCACATACGTTTCAAGTAGTAGATTTCTACCTAGCCTTCACTTTTCGAGTTAATAACATGATACATGGTTGCAATTTTTGGTTCTTAAACATAAATAATTTATAATATATTTTGTTAACTAGCGTTAATGTAATTAACCTAGTGCCAGTATAAGTAGGCTTGAGGCTCATGCTCAACAAGACAGGCATTGCATTATTATTCAATGCTTGTATTATTGGTACAAATCCTTTCTATTGAGTGAATAAAACGATTTTCTACTTTTCTTCTTCTTCTAGTATGGTGCGTTGGATGTCTATTGAATTTGGTTTATTATTTTCAATAATGAACCTTTAGAATCTCATCCCCCCCCCCCCCACCCCCCTCAAAATTTGATGGTTTTCAAGGTAAGTACGTAGAATCCAAAAATGGAATAAAAACATTATTTCTGTCCGTCCGCCATACTTTGCACTTTTCTTAGTTACCATGAACCAAAATGAATGAAATTCGGGTTTTGTTGATAGGTAGGTACTTCTGTTCATGAATAACAACGAATAATTAAAAACACTGCAAATTATTACACAACGGTTTATTATTTTTACTGCACAGATGCCCCTTCTGCGTAGATCGCTGTTTTCTGTGGTCAATACCTACCCTCGCGCTCCCCCAGGAAAGCCCTTAATCGAGAGTGGAGCCGGCCTGGGAATTACAGTTTCATAGAAATGCGTAGGGTTCATTAGTTCTATCATTAATAAATTATTCATTGTTATTCATGAAGCTTAACGTTTGTTCAAGTTACAAAAGTCCTATCAACAAAATCCAAAAGAGCCATCATTTTTCAAATGAAATATCACAGAACAACCAGTTGGACTTCATACAGCCATCCGTGATTACAATCAGGTGTTTCCTAGCAATGATATCTTCACTCACGATCGTGTTGACGAAGCTTTTCGGTGCAAACGAACTGGACGTAGGTACAATGGTAGTGGTGGTATCACAAAATTCTTTAAGAGATCAATTTAAAAACGGAAAACCCTTCTATTGAAAGTTTTCGAGCTACGGCGTTCTGAAAATTTCAACCCTTGTTTTTCACCCCACTGATAGTAACACCGAGCGTCGTGGACCAGGTAGACCCCAAATGAGACCCACGAACCAAATTTCATTAATTTTGGTTCGCGGTTAGGTACTAAGAAAAGTGCGAAATACGGCTGACGGACAGAAATGTTTTTTATTCCATTTTCGGATTCTACATTCCTTGAAAAGGAAACTATCAAATTTTGATGATGTGGGGGGGGGGGGGGGGGGTGTTAAAAAATTAATTTTTTTCCGTGCTCGATTCCAAAGGTTCATTATTGAAAAGAATAATTATTTTAATGAATGTTCGGTTTAATATAATAAACCAAAATGAAAAAATTCTTGAATCCACCGTATATTTGTGAAATGTGATTGTCAGGCCCGGCTCGGTATTGATTTAGGGCTTTCCTGGGGGGAGCTGACCACAGAAAACAGTGATCTACGGAGAAGGGGCATCTGTGCAGTAAATAATAATCCGTTATGTAATGCTGTGCAGCGTTTTTTTCTATTCAACTCGTTGTGTAAGAAATTCGTATTATTCCGTACTGTGATCTTACCCGTACATAACTCATGCCTACTTATTGATTAGTAATGTTTTACTCTTCCATCTCACATTGAATGATTCTTAATCCAAAGTTTTGTTCTTAGTCGTACGAAAATTTGTGCCGTTCCGTCGTACTTACGAAATTTGAGCCCGGTCCGACAATTTAGGGCGGTGTCGAGGGGGAAAGTACCGTAAACGGCCGCTAAGCTTTGAGTACCTATTCGATCAAGTTGGGAACGAATGGTTTCAGCCCAGTGGGTACATTAAAACGGCCATCACCCTTGCATGGTATATATATATGTAGGTACTAGGGTAAAGTGCCCCACAGTATGGAACCCTTTTTTTTAAAAGGCATTTTGGACCTCTCGAAGGCCTTAAATTCCAAAACTAAAATTACCTGTCATAGATCCTAAATAGATGTAAAGTACTGTATGTAGATGTACTGTGTAGAAAGATGTGCTCTATTTAGGTGCAGAATCTCGGGTTCAAGTGCCCAAAATTCCTTTACAATGTAAACATAAAACATATTCCGAAAAATGTAATTTTCCACTTCCCATGCCATGTTGCCTACCTTAGAAAACTGTTCGGTTTATTATTCTGTGAATAATGCAACCTATGTATTCGCTGAGCAAAAATTTTTATAACACCCCCTCAAAATGTTTTCTTTTACGTGGGTGCACCTCGTTTGGGGCGGTCGAGGATTAACGGCCTATTATCTGGCGATGTGTTTGGGACGATTGGTGGCATTGCGTTTGGGGCCCCACAAACATTCGCTGGGTTCCTTCCACCTTGCAATTGAGTAAACAAAGACCATAGATCATGTATAGAGATAGAAGGTATTTTATCCTCTTCAGATCTTTTCATCACCTGGCAGTAGGTGTTCCACTTGTGAGCTTAACCCTCCGGAAGGAACATCGGTATCACATACCGCTATGGTTCCTATTTTGAGTGGTGGCGGTGCGAGGGGAAGACGGAGGCGGCTGGGTCCCTCTGACATCTTCAGTCAGGTACCGGCAAGGGCGGGTAGAACGTCGGAGGAATTTTCGCGCCGTTTTTTCCCACGGTAAGTTGCTTATTTGTAAAATGTTGTCGGTATCACATACCGATGTTCCTTCCAATCGATCAAAAGGTCGTCGGTATCACGTACCGATGTTCCTTCTAATATCATTACTCAACAACTTTCATTTTTTTTCTGTAAATCAAACATTTTTCATGTTGTCTACGAGTACCTACCATGCAATTTATGAGCATCCAAGTGGTTTTGCTTACACGAGGAAGGTTTTTTATGTTTTGTTATAGGTAGTGATGGCATCAAACTTTCCTGTTTCCTCTCGTACAAAACGCCTTGTAACTCTCGCACTGATGAAGAACCCTCTCTGATTCAGAATTCAAACACGAGAATAGTATTTTTCTACCATTTGATATTATTTTAATTTTGTACTCTTTACCTAGTCCAGCAGGCTTTTTTTGTTGTTATCAGAATAAGACTGACAACGAAACATTATGACTGAGTATAGGTAGGTACGTAGGAAGTGTGTGTCATTTTTATTAGGTACCTACTTTTGATCTCATTGAGTCCTTCCTATAAGTATGGTTACCAATGTACACGAATTATTGTACATACGAATAAATATAAGTACCTACTTATCTGAATAAACGTTTATTGCATTGAATAACGTTCCTGAATAATCCCTATACGTTCCCGAATCCTAAATAAAATGTTAGAGTTGTTAAAAGTTGCAAATATTTATGAAAAATACAGACTTTCTGAAATAGCGGTATCACATACCGACGTTCCCACTAACCGTCAAAAGAAAGATGTTCCTTCCGAAGGGTTAAAATCGACCACGTTCTTGAAACTAAGCGAGGGAATGTATGTGTTGTGGTGGAAAATATTATAAGTTGAGTAAACGCGCTCAGTTAAACGACGGTAGGGTGAAATTCACTTGTACCAACCGAAAGTGTAGCGTCATTTTGTACACTGAAACGACGTTCTCAAACGTGTTAAATTTTGAAGGCTCGCATAATCATGAACCGTTGTCAAATGATAAAGTTGCTGCTGAAGTCGTACGCACGGGTGTGAAAAGGAAAGCAGTTGAAGATCTCCATGTTCGTCCGAACAAGATTATAAGGAAGGTATTGCAGGGTACTTCGAGTGACGTGACAGGTAATATACAGCATGCTCAAATGAAACTGTTTCGCGAATCATTGTATAGGGTACGGCGAGGTCTTCATCCTCGAATACCAAAAAGCCTAGATGAGGCTCTCGACCAACTTTTGAATCCGACCAATTTTGTAATGTCTCCGACAAGAGTATTGTCATTTTAACTTGTGCTCAGAATTTGAATCTGCTTTGTGAAAGTCGCACTGCCTTTGGTGATGGTACTTTTTTGCACAGTCTCAAGTTCTTCAGCCAGATGTACACCGTTCACGTGTTTGAGCTGGGGTACTACGTCTCCGTCGTGTTCGCGTTCTTGCCGTCAAAATCAGCGGAAACATACGGAGAACTGTCGTCTGAAATAAAATCGCTGAGCTCCCGGTTGGAACATAAAGAGCCCCAGATCACCACATTTTACGCCGATTTTGAGACAGCGGCCCACTCAGCAGTTCTGCGTTTATTTCCTAAATGTGAAGTTCGGTGTTGTCGGTTTCATCTGTCACAAAGCTCGTTTCGACGTACCTATTCAAAAAATGCCAGCCTTGCTGAAGGAATATGTCGTGAGTCCCTCCCGGGAACACTCCACTAGCAACCTTAAAGCTCTCACCAATATCCGTATGTAAAACTTACTTTCCGCTAATAAACATCTGAGTGGGGAGACAGGCAACAGAATCCAGGGGGCACAACCTGGAGCCCCACTACTAGCTCCCAACAGGGAGCTGGAGGGAGAGGCCTCCAAGTCCTATATAACCCTGGATCCTGGAGCTTTAGCTTCATTCGACACTTCCTCTAACCAGCTCTCTCTTCTCTCTCTTACCTTCCTCCTCCCAGATGCTCGGTGGAATCCGCCGCCTGGGAATTTACCTTCTACCTTTCCCCCACCTACATCGGTGGATTACCGCCGCCTAGGTGAGATTCCTTCACTCACCTACATCGGTGGATTACCGCCGCCTAGGTGAAATTCCCTCACTCACCTTTACCTCCTCACAGAGGCGTAGATGATCGGTGGAGTACCGCCGCCTGCGTCTCTCCTTACCTCTCACCACGCCACCGTGATGATAAATTTAAATTCATCACAGTGGTGAACCCGACGTTCATCCAACCTTCTACCCTTCCTACCTTCTTACCACCTCATGTGTCGCCCCCAGTCTAGTTCGGTGTCCCCAATTTTAAATTCAAATGCAGCTTAAACAGTCAGTGTAAATTCGCAATTTTTGGCCCACCCAAAACCGCTCACACAGCTCTCAACTCTCCGCCACAAGCACCTCCGCTACCGAAAATTGCGAATTTAAAATTCAAAACTCACCCAATTTGAATTTTAGTTACAGACCTCAGCCATGGACCCGAACTCGCCGACGCCGCCGCTCCTCCGGCCATCCCTACTGCAGCCGCCGACCGCTGCGACAACGGACGCAGCCGACAACCCCTTCACCAGCCTCTCGCCACCCGGCTCCTCCGCATCCGCCGCCGCCGCTGCCGCCGCCGCCGCACACGCCGCCGCCGACGTCACGACGGCCTCGGCGTCATTCCCGCTGTCGCTGCCCCCCTTCTACACGCACGACCCCGCGCTGTGGTTCTTCCAGGTCGACGCTGCGTTTTCTGCCGCCAACATCCGCAGCCAGCGAACCCGTTACTCCCGCATCATATCTCTGCTTCCGTATGAGATCCTCCTGCAGACGTCGGACATCTCTCCCGACGCCACGGCCGCATACGACGACCTCCGCAACCGCCTCGTCACTTTATACCAACCTTCCAAGATCGCACGTGTCGCAGCACTCTCCCAACCTCAGCATCTCGGCGATCTGAAACCCTCCCACCTCTACCGCCGCCTGCGTCATCAGCTGCAAGACGTGATGACGGCCGACATCGCGCGGACATTCTGGCTGCGGGCCCTACCCCACCCCATGCAGATGGCGCTCGCCAGCTACCTCGACGGCCCAGACGAACCACTTCTACGTCTCGCCGATACGGTCCACGACCTCACCGCAGCCGCCGGCGTCACGGAAGTCGCCGCACCCCCACCCCACGCCGAGACCGGACGCCGTCACAAGAGCGCCGCCGGCCCCCCTCCCTCCACCGGCGCCGCTCCCTCTCCATCGAGCGCCGGCCAACCCCCTCCGTCGACCACCGACACCAGCGCTCGTCCGAACGCCGCAACACTTCCCCCCCTCAGCAACGAAGGGGGAGGTCCCCAGCCGCAGCAGCCCCCTCCACCTCCGCGCACCCCACCAGGACCTACCTCCCAGCGGACCCCCCCCACCGATGTTTCTATCATGTCAACTTCGGTGGGGAGGCCCGCAAATGCCAGCCCCCCTGCTCCTACACCTCCAAGCAGGGAAACGCGGACGCCCGCCGGTAAATCCGGCGGGCCCCCCTCCTCGCCAACACGGGGGGGACCACCACCAACCCCTCCCCGCCCGCATTCACACCACCACCACGAAGCCTCGTTACCCCTCCTACACCGCCGCCACGGCTGCCAACCTCCCAGCCGCACCTGCCGGCGCCGCAAAAACCCTCACCTCGCCATCAACCGTTCCCCCACCCCGGAACGGCCCCTCCAAGCCCGCCTCCAGGGCAGCCACCCTTCCGGCCGCCACTCACGCCGCCGCTACCGTTCCCCCACCCCGGAACGGCCCCTCCAAGCCCGCTTCCAGGGCAGCCACCCTTCCGGCCGCCACTCACGCCGCCGCTACCGTTCCCCCACCCCGGAACGGCCCCTCCAAGCCCGCCTCCAGGGCGACCACCCTTCCGGCCGCCACTCACGCCGCCGCTACCGTTCCCCCACCCCGGAACGGCCCCTCCAAACCCGCCTCCAGGGCAGCCACCCTTCCGACCGCCACTCACGCCGCCGCTACCATTCCCCCACCCCGGCGCGGCCCCTCCACGCCCACCTCCAAGAGGACCAGCCCCCCAGTCAGCACTACCGTTCCCCCTCTCCGGAACGACAAAGGACCTCCCCGTGTCTCCTTCGCGGGGGACCAACCGCCACCGTCGCACTCGCCCATCACCTCGGACGGCCCAAGCCCCTCCCTTCCGCCAGACCCCAACACCTCCGCCATTTTACCGCACTCCGCCCCAGCTCACCAGCGCCTCTTCCTGAAGTGTACGAAAACAAATGTCCCATTCCTCGTCGACACAGGGGCGGCGCTCTCCATCTTTCCAAACAACATTCTCCGGCGACAGGCGCGTTGTTACCGGCAACTCCTCTACGCCGCCAACGGTACCACCATCCCCTCGTACGGGACGTACCGCTCATCCATCCACATGAGCGGGCTCGCGTACGAGTGGGAATTTACCGTGGCGGACGTAGAGAAAGCAATCCTGGGGGCCGACTTCCTCGCTTATTTCGGCCTCCAGGTTGACGTCCGTAACGCGCGCCTGCTCGACCCCTCCACCCAGTAGCCAATCCCCGGCTTTATCCACACGGTCGATCGCCCCCCAACTCAATTCGAAAACCTCCTACTCCAATACAAACCCCAGCGCCGCCCCTCGGCACATATCTCACAAACTCAACATTACATTGAGACCTCTGGTCCCCCAATCTCCGCCAAAGCACGACGCCTCCACCCCCTCCAGCTGTCCCAAGCCCGGAGACATTTTGACAACCTCATTAAGGAGGGCATTATCCGCCCCTCCAAATCCCCGTGGGCTTCACCGTTACATATTGTACAGAAGCCCAACGGGGATATCCGCCCCTGCGGCGACTACCGCCGCCTGAACGCGAAAACCACTCCGGACCTCTACAACGTCCCACATCTCCGAGACTTCTCTTCACACCTCCACAACACGGCCATATTTTCAACCCTCGACATCTCCAGAGCCTTCCACCACATTCATATATACCCTCCCGACGTGCCCAAAACCGCCATCATCACTCCTTTCGGCCTGTTTGAATACATTAAAATGGGTTTCGGCCTCCGGAACGCCGCCCAGACGTGGCAGCGTTATATGGATAACATTCTGCGGGGACTACCTTTCGTGTTCTGTTTCCTGGACGACGTATTGATCGCTTCCCGGGACCCGAAGGAACATCTAACACACCTGAAACAAGTACTCGACATCTTCGCCGCCGAGGGCCTCACCATCAACTCTCAAAAATGTGTTCTCGCCCAACCCTCGGTCCGCTGCCTCGGCCATCAAGTCTCTTCCGACGGGATCAAACCTCTCCCGGACAAAGTGCACGCCCTCACCGACTTCCCACAACCCCGCACTGTCTCAGAACTCCGCCGTTTCCTGGGTATGTTGAACTTTTATCGTAGACACATAAAACACGCGGCACAACACCAACAACCACTCATACACGCTATCCCACAGCCGGCAAAAAAAAACGACAACCGCCCCATTTCCTGGACCCCCGCCCTCACAACCGCCTTTCAAAATTGTAAAAAGGACCTAGTAGACGCCGCTCTATTGGCCCATCCCGATCCCCATGCCCCTCTCTCCATCACCACCGATGCGTCTGACTGGGCCATCGGGGCAGTACTCCACCAACACACCGGCGCCACCCCCCAACCCCTCGGTTTCTTCTCAAAAACTCTGTCCCCAACACAAAAAAATTACTCCACCTTTGACAGAGAACTCCTCGCCATCCACGAAGCCATCAAACACTTCCGTGACTTCGTGGAGGGCAGGCAGTTCTCTGTCATCACTGATCATAAGCCCCTCACACATGCACTCCTCCAAAACCGTAAATCTGCCTCCCCCCGTCGCCTCCGGCAACTCGAATTTATCGGACAATTTACGTCCGATATTCGTTATTTGCCGGGGGCCGACAACTGCGTAGCAGACGCCCTCTCCCGTCCCACCCCCGCGCCGGTGGCGGAGTTACTGCCTTTCCCTTCCCCACAAACCCTCAAAAATCACCAAACTCCAACTTCCGACCCCGCACTCTCCAACCTCATCTCCGCCTCCAAATTGGAACAACTGCCTCCCCTCAATCTCTGGTGCGACGTAACGGCCGATTCACCGCGCCCTTACGTCCCACCGGAGCTGAGGCGGCAGTTGTTCCTCCATTACCACTCCCTCCATCATCCCGGCATTCGGGCGAGCCGGGATCTCATCAAGACGCGGTACTTCTGGCCCCACATGAACACAGATATCCGTACCTGGGTTCTGGGGTGCCAGAAGTGCCAGCAATTTAAGGTCTCGGCTCACCCCCATGTACCTCCTCAACCCATTCCCAACTCCCTCCCGTGGGAACATGTCCACCTGGATCTGGTCGGCCCTCTTCCCCCCTCCGAGGGGAAGAGGTACTGCCTCACCATGATCGACCGTGCGACCAATTGGGTTGAGTGTATCCCACTCGCCCACATCACCGCGGACGCCGTCGCCGCGGCCTTCCTCAATCAATGGATCAGCCGCTACGGCTGTCCGCGGACACTCACGGTCGATCAGGGGAGGCAGTTTGAATCAGCCCACTTTGCCGACCTGCTCCGTTCCCTCGGGATTCAAAAAATCCGCACCACTCCCTATCACCCCCAATCCAACGGGAAAATAGAGCGGTGGCACTCGGTCCTCAAGCAAGCCATCTCCACATCAGCCACATCTCCCTCATGGACAAAAACACTCCCCTACGTATTACTTAGCCTCCGCACTTCCACCCGTCCTTCAGACAACACAAGTCCCGCACAACACGCTTTCCGAGACCCTATTCGTTTACCGGCCGACATTTTCCCTCCACAAAACACCCCGTCCATTAACAGGGAACCGCTACACACCTCAACACCGACAAACGACACCACTTACCCCAAACGCTTTTACACTTCCACGCACATGTACTTGAAAGAGCCCGGCATGCATAAAACCTTTCAGCCCCTTTATGCCGGGCCCTTTCAAGTCATCCGCACAACACCGACCACCGCGACCCTGCTAATGGACGGGAAACCCAACACCGTACCTTTCGCCCGCTGCAAACCCGCCCCTGTTCTCCCTCAACCAACATCAGCCATCAGTCTCCCGCCGTCTGTTAGCCATGAACCATCTCTCTCCACCTCAACAGTCTCCCCCGTCGCCGTTTCCGGATTTCGATTCGGATCCGGAAATGGCGGCCATACTCGGGACGTTTACGTCCCGGACCCGCTCTCCCCCCTCCCCCCTTCGCCCGGGCCAACATCATCGCTTCCATTTTTTCCGCCAAGGATCTCCGGGTTACCTCCCCGGCCCCGGCGGTGGAAGTACCCCCAGTGGCGCATACTGCGCGAATTTCGCGCAGCGCAAGCCACCGGGGTACACCCTCCCTATACCCCCATAGACCCCCTCATGGCCCCGCTCCTCCACGATTTTCGCCTCGCCCTACTCATGCCACCCCCACCACCCCTTCCACACATCAATCCCCCCGCCTTCAGCAAACCCCCGCCCCCCGCATTTCAACCCCCTCTTGCTACCCCCCCCATTTTCAATTTTCGACCCCCCCATTTCAAATTCTCCCCCACCAACAACCCAACCCACCAAACCCACAACACCCCCTCTCCCCCCACCACCGCCGGGGATATCCCCAATAGTTTCCGCCGGGACAAAACGGCCCGGGCGGCGAAACAGACGGAGGGAGCGTCCCTACATCCCCCGCGTCCCGGCGGCCAAGTCCTCCGCCCCGCTCTGAGCAATCACGGCGGGGCCTTGAGATTTCGGGACAGTGCTTGTGTTTTATTAACCCACACGCACTGTACCGAACCTCACAGCCCCGCCGTGGCCGCCTCGTCACAGCGGACACCACCCACGCCCCACCACACACTTCAATCACACACTTCACTCCACCCATACACTCACTACAACTCACCACACACTACCCACACCCAGGGAACGGCGGATTTCAACACCCCGCTCCAATCTGTAAATAATTTGTAAATTTTTGTAAATACCAACATTGTATATAACAATCCTGTACATATTAAGCCTACTATCTCACCATCATCATTCTATTCATGATCTCATAACAACCCTGTACATATTACTCTCCTATTTCACCATCTCCATTGCAATCATAACGACCCTGTACATATTAATCTACTACCCCACCATCATCGTTGTAATCACGCATCCACGCCTATACTTATCATACTAACTAGGTCACCTATCTATATGTCAAGCTATGCTACTCCTATGTAACTTCTACTTACCTCTTACTACCTTTGTCAGCTATCTAGGTTACTCCTATGTTACTCCTATGTTACTTCTACTTACCTCTTACCAACTATGTCAGCTATCTATATCACTCTATGTTACTCCTATGTTACTCCTATGTTACTTCTACTTACCTCTTCCTAACTATGTCAGCTACCTATATGTCAATCCTAGGTTTAAGTCACGACCTGTCACGTTTCTGCCTTCAGCACTTCAATTGTTTGCTTCAGCCTTCAGCTTCTGTCACCCTGCGCCTTCAGCTCCCCTTTTGTTTTCCGCAGCCCTCAGCCCCTGTCACCTTGAGCCTTCAGCTATCTCAAACATTGGTTCGAACTGGGGGGACCTCTGTCGTGAGTCCCTCCCGGGAACACTCCACTAGCAACCTTAAAGCTCTCACCAATATCCGTATGTAAAACTTACTTTCCGCTAATAAACATCTGAGTGGGGAGACAGGCAACAGAATCCAGGGGACACAACCTGGAGCCCCACTACCAGCTCCCAACAGGGAGCTGGAGGGAGAGGCCTCCAAGTCCTATATAACCCTGGATCCTGGAGCTTTAGCTTCATTCGACACTTCCTCTAACCAGCTCTCTCTTCTCTCTCTTACCTTCCTCCTCCCAGATGCTCGGTGGAATCCGCCGCCTGGGAATTTACCTTCTACCTTTCCCCCACCTACATCGGTGGATTACCGCCGCCTAGGTGAGATTCCTTCACTCACCTACATCGGTGGATTACCGCCGCCTAGGTGAAATTCCCTCACTCACCTTTACCTCCTCACAGAGGCGTAGATGATCGGTGGAGTACCGCCGCCTGCGTCTCTCCTTACCTCTCACCACGCCACCGTGATGATAAATTTAAATTCATCACAGAATACAAAAAGAAAGAATTGGAAATTGGTGATTGGCTCCGATTATTTTTTGGCCTTGCGTTGCTCCCTCCTGCCGATGCAAAAGAAGCAGTTCACCACCTGATCTCCATTGCCCCAACCACCAATTTCAAGTTTGACGACTACATAATCGACAACTACGTCGAGGGCCGATTCCTGCCTGAAATGTGGGCTGGTGAACCTACTGAATCGCTAAGAACAACTAATGGTCCGAAGGCTTTCCATAGCCACTATAACGCTCAGTTTTACAGCCCACACCCAAACGTACATACCAGTGGCGGCTCCTGTCCTGAAACTCAGGGGGTGCACATAGATCAAGAGGGGCTATCGCGAAGTGGACGGGAGAGGTGCTTTTCTCAGCCAAATACAAATTTCAACCATATGGAAATGGGATAAATCCTGTAAGCTTTCTCATCTTCAAATTACAAACGCGACTAAATACATACTCGTTAATAGACATGAAAAATGTTCTCTAATGGAAGAGGAAATTCTGAAATAATCATTGAAGGAGTAAACCCAAAAAATGCATGTTATTGTTAAAGCTGAAATGTGTATTTGCCCAGCAAGAACCAAAGCGGAGGTGAAAGCAACTCTTGCCAGGGAGGGGAAGGAAGGAGGGTGGGAGATGAGAGGTTTATGGGGAAAGGGAGGGGTTAGATATCATTGAGGTAAATAACGGGGAATACAAAAATAAAAAACCACAGTCATGCAGCATGGCTATAAGAGCGAATTTTCGAAGTTTTCGGCATCTTCCTCCTCCGCCTAAAATTTTCTGAAAATTAATTTTCGGCCAATGTTTTCCCAACTTGATACCATACAAAATTAAAACAGGAGTAGTTTTACGCAAAGTAAAATTTGGGGTGGAAGGAGGGGGAGGGGGAAATCAAAAATGTTTTGAATAGGTACCAGAAGAGTAGGTATTGGGTAGGTACGTAACAAATTTTTTGTTCCATTTTTTGCCGAGTAACACCTCGGTTTGTAGATTTTCCAACGCTGAACACGATGGTGAAGTCAGAATTGCGATATCCCATTCCGTTATCAGATTAGAGCAGACGAACCAGGAAGAACATCTCAAGAAATAACCACGTTCCTTCATCTTCAAAGTGCTCCAGTTTGAGAATGGAATGAGATATCGCAATTCTGATTTCACCATCGTGTTCAGCGTACAAAAACCTTTAATATGAGGTGTCACTTGTCAGACTTTTTCATTTTGGGAATTTATGGGTAATTTTCCCCCCCTAAAACTCCCCAAAACTCCCCCTTAGGGTGACCCGATTCTGCCCATCTTCGAACTTAGCCTGTCGATTGCCAAGACAGATTTTTCGTGCAAATTTGAACTTTTTATCTCAATTCTTTCGAGAGTTATCGTCTGGAATGACACATACATATATAAATATATATATATAAATATATATATAAATATATATATATATACATATAATTTTTGGTGTCTTTCGGCAGGGAATTCAGGATGGTCTGAAACGGATTTTGGTATAAAAATCTTTCGGAAATTCGAGTTTTAAAAATTTTGGACCGAGAACAATAGCTTCCTTTTCTTCGAAAATTCGCTAATAAAATAAAATTATCGTACACAAACAGGCGATAACACCCCATGAACAAAAATATCACGAATAGGGTGTCTACCCTAGGAACAAAATATGTATCACCAACACCAATGGGTGTCTACCCCAGGAACGAAAATATCTCGAATTGGGTGTCTACCCCAGGAACAAAGATATTAGGTACCAATCAGGTGTCTACCCAGGAATAAAATATTCATCTGTCACAAAATGGTAACTAGGATGTCCAACAAAATGGTAACTTCAATGAATGGTCTTGTAAATAAAATCAGCACGCCTCTCCTTCTTACTTGCAAAAATATCAATAACGTTCTCATTAAAATCTTGAACGGATCTCACCAAATCTTTCTCAATTGACAGCATTGAAAGCGCCACCAATCTGTCCTCTGCCATGGAATTGCGTAATACTGTTTTGATTCTCTTCAAAGATGAAAACGTTCTCTCACTTTCTGATGTTGTCATAGGTATAGTAATCAGGAGCTTTAAAACTTTTGTCACTTCAGAAAAAACGGAACACAAATTATAGAGAAAACAACGGACGAAACCACGAAAACGAAGACCAATTGAGAATAACAAATGCAGGAGGGAACCGAATTGAGATAACAGATGATAATGCAGGAGTAAAGATACTGCCCTCGAGCGACTGCAGCGAACCTGACGAGGTGCAACAACAGTCTGTGCACCCAGCTAAACATTTTTGCTGCTTTTGATTGGTCAATCTCACAGGCCCGCCATATTCAAACCGAAAAATGTCAGGCAGAAACAATGAGGAAATACGAGTCAAGGGAGGGGACGAGAGCAACTGCTCCAAGTGTGTGTGTGTTTTTCTCAATATTATAGGTTCTTGGCTCAGATGCCCAGTGGGGCGGTGGGGCTCGGTTTCGCGCGTCGATTCAAATAGTAAAATCCTGTTATCTGTAAATAGCCGACTTACTCTTCAAATGGGATGGGGGAATTTGGTTATTATGTTTGGTTTATTGGCTGGGGGTGCACATGCTCCTATGCTCCTATCAGGAGCCGCCACTGGTACATACCGTTGTTGACGTGCTGCTGGCGATTCAGTTCGAGACCAAACTTAAATTGAACACCGAACGCTGTACGCGCCGCACAGAAGAAAATTCGTGAAACCGTACTTTCTCCTTGGGCCAAATATTCTGTGGGTGAAATTGGTGTAATTTCCTACCTACAACGTGTTTCTCCTTCTCAGTCCCCTCACCATTCATCATCATATCAAATGACCATAAATTTCAATTTTTCGTATTATATAACACGCTGCTGATTTGCCTTCGACGACGTGTTTCCACAACACAACATTTTTAATCAAACCTGGGGTTGTCCCTGGCAGTCCCAAGTCTGCAAAAAATGAGAGGAAAAATGTTGCATACCGCCCAAACCCATCGTCCCAAACGCATGCTGGCTTCTCTAGACCATCTTCCCAAACGCATTGCAGCTAACGGCCCAAACGCATTGCAGCCTTTTACGTTTCAAGGTGCGTAGATTCCAAAAATGCAACATCCGCCGTCCGCCATGTCACGCGTAACTACTTCATTTACGGTCTAAAAAACTCATTCTTTCGCACACAGGCTACATTTGGGCCATAGTTGTGTTCCAAAACTTTTCAACCCGATCGGAATATACCCAGGGGTGTTATGGGTAAAAAATGGGTACAAACATAGGTATTTTTTGTGTTTGAGTAACACGAGCTTTTGAGGTAACGTTTTCCATGGTTTTTAGGACAAGAAGACCAAATATGAAGTCGATTTTGACCAAAGAGTGGAAAATTGAGGCTCTACCGAAGTTTCAGCCATAAATTTACGTTAAATTTTGGTCTAACATCGTCGTTCTTCCGCACACAGTTTGGGTCCCCATTTGGGAACAAATTTGGGTCCTAGATGTGCTAAAAATCTCGGCAGCCCGATCGTAATACACCCAGGGTTGTTATGGGAGAAAAATGGGTGTAAAAACAGGGGGTTTCGAGGGATTTTTGAGGTTTTAGTGAACATGAGCTTGTGAGGTATCGTTTTCCAAGTTTTTTAGGGCGAGAAGACCGAATATTTAAGTTGATTTCGACCAAAGAGTGGAAAATTGAGGTTGTAACGAAGGTTAGAATCAAAAACCTGGAAAATTATCTGAAATCACCATAAATTTGTATAATAACACTAGAAAAAAACCCACAGTCATGCAGCATGGCTATAAGAGCGAATTTTCGAAGAAATAACCACGTTCCTAATCTTCAAAGTGCTCCAGTTTGAGAACGGAATGAGATATCGCAATTCTGATTTCACCATCGTGTTCAGCGTACAAAAACCTTTAAAATGAGGTGTCACTTGTCAGACTGTTTCATTTTGGGAATTTATGGGTAATTTCCCCCCCTAAAACTCCCCAAAACTCCCCCTTAGAGTGACCCGATTCTGCCCATCTTCGAACTTAGCCTGTCGATTGCCAAGACAGATTTTTCGTGCAAATTTGAACTTTTTATCTCAATTCTTTCGAGAGTTATCGTCTGGAATGACACATACATATATAAATATATATATAAATATATATATATATATATATATATATATAAATATATATATAAATATATATATTAATATATATATAAATATATAAATATTGTATATATATACATATAATTTTTGGTGTCTTTCGGCAGTGAATTCAGGATGGTCTGAAACGGATTTTGGTATAAAAATCTTTCGGAAATTCGAGTTTAAAAAATTTTGGACCGAGAACAATAGCTTCCTTTTCTTCGAAAATTCGCTAAAAGTATTAGCAGGAAAAAAGGAGCCGATATCGTGTTTTTGTGGGGCCAAAATTGGTAGAAATCATCAAAAATCACAATTTCAATTATTGCGCATGAAAGAAACAATAAATTAACAGCGACATTTCTGTAGGTGTGTCCAGCAGAATAATAAACCCAAGTGACAAGGACTTGGCAGCTTTTTTCTTTTCGTGTTCGATTCCAAAGGTTCATAATTGAAAATGATTGAACTAAGATGCAGGGCCAATGGCCGAATTTACCTTGACCCCACCGGTCGAATGCCGTGCTGAATGATTTGTTTTGTCGACGTGGCGGACGAACATCATAAATCACGACTCCACCAACATCTAATATTATAGTTGGTAACAAGAATGCACAGTTCCGTGGAAACTGCACTAAAACTATCGTCACTTTTGGTTTATTATTTTCAATAATGAACCATTGGAATCGAGCATGAAAAAAAAAATTCTTACCCCCCCCTCAAAATTTGATGGTTTACGTTTCAAGGTATGTAGAATCCGAAAATGCAATAAAAATATTTCTGTCTGTCCGCCGTACGCCGTACGCCGTACGGGCCACTTTTCTTAGTTACCATGAAACAAAATTGATGAAATTCGGGTTATAGGTTCCGTTCGGGGTCCAGTTGGTCCTCGAAGCTCGACGTTACTGTCAGTCATCTCTAAGGGGTTCAAAATACGGGTTGAAGTTTTCAGAACGCCGTATCTCAAAAACTTTAGATTGAAGGGTATGGTTTTTTACGTTATTAAATTTGTCTTGAGCTAAACAATTTTTTGAGACCACCCGGAGCATTGTACGTCCAGCCGTTCGTGTGCACCAAAAAGCTTCGTCAACACGATCGTGAATCAGACGGTGTAAATCCGGCCCGGATATCATCACTAAGGAGCACCTGATTATAACCAAGGATGGCTGTATGAAGTCGAGTTGGTTGTTCTGCGATATTATTTCATTTGATAAGTGACGGACTATTGGATTTAGTTGGTAGGTACTTCTGAAACTTGAACAAACGTTGAAGTATTATTGATGGGTAAATTATTACACAATGGTAAATGATTACACAACGGCAGATGTTACACAACGGTAAATTATTACACAACGGTTCATCTACCAAGAAGGGGCTGGATTTTGTTGATCGGTACTTTTGTAACTTGAACGACCGTTGAAGGGCAAGTTATTACACAACGGTTCATTATACTTGACCACGAGGGTAGGTACTGACCACAGAAAACAGTGATCTACGCAGAAGGGGCATCTATTTCACTCCACATCAACAATTTTCCTTCAGAACTTCATTATTTGCGTTTCTTTTTGCCGTTCTAGTTACTGCTTGTCATCGACAGAATTATTTTAGCAACATTTAACTCGTGATTTAGGTAGGTACCTAGTAACGAGTACGGGGTTAGGTACTAACCTACGGAGGGTTTGCGATCTACATAATATGCGCATAGACTAGTACATATTATATTATATAGAAGGGTTATCTATACATAGAGCTGTGATCTGTAACAGAAGGGTATTCTGTACAAAATAATAAACCGTTGTGCAGGGATTTGCAGAGTTTTCTTCTTGGTCACCACTGTTCGCTCTCGGCTTTGACCCGCCTTCTCACACCCAATCGTTAGTTCCAGGATATCCCGTTAGATCGCAGTACGGTGTACACCGGTTAAAATACCATTGAATAGTTTGGCATTGGTCCCCTTTTCTGAATTCTCAAACGAAACTGAGTAAATGGACCTTGGGAAGATTACGATTGCGTTCCATAAATGCGACTAATAATCTGTAATATTCAGTACCTACATTACCATTGCTTGATAGCTCCAGGACCCCAATTGCTAGTTCTCAACACACCGAATCTGTGGTGTTGAGTGCGGGCAATTTTAGATCGTTCAAAGTGTAACTCTGGCCTCTCTTCATTACGAATAAATCTTTCGCCTTTTACTAAAGATTTCCGTGGAGAGGGGCCTTCCAATGAGTCTAGAATAAATTTTTTGTCAGAGCCCTGCCGTAAGGCGGGGACATAAATCACAAATCAACGATCATCTTAAACTAGGGGTTGGTTATCGAGGGCTCGATATCGGTATCGATATTGACATCGGAAGAGTGGTATCGATACCAGGTAGATATCGGCTTCATAATATCGATATCGGTTTAAAACCTCCTACTTCCTTTATTTTAATTTTACCTACTTATTTTAATTTTAATTCCTATTCTCCGAACAATTTTGCACTTGCAGTTCCTACCTAGATACCTACTGGTCAATAATTTACCGTGGACAAAGTAGGTGTAGGTACTGTAGGTGATTCCATGGTAGAATAAATACGAAGGACTTGGAAATACGAAGTGGTTCAAAGTAGTGACCTCTAGTGTTGATACCTACCTAAAGCCTTTTTGTTCAAAATTCCTTTCTAAAAAAAAAAATTCTTCTGATTATTTTTTTATTTTTATTTTTATTTTTTTCAATTTCAACAGGGGCTCAACACAACCCAAAAACGCGGATACTTTTTAGCCAACAACAGCACGGAAACGGAATGATGGCCACAAGAAGAACTTCGCGGTTCGATCGGCTGTCAGAATATCGATATATCGATATTATCGCCAGTGATGATATCGATATCAGAATATCGGATATCGGACGCTAGATATCGATATTTCGATACTATCGGATATCGATATCCCATCCCTAGTGGCAACCCCCTAAAAGGTGCCATTTGACTAGAAAATGAGATTCCCAAAGTTTTAGGTCGATCGGATAACGTTAACCCGTGCCGCATCGAGGTTGAAGTTTAGAAAAACTCACTTTTTTTCATAAAAATATTATTTCTTTCCTCATAACATTTGTCCTAGAGACTTGATTATCTTCTTCAACACTTTTACTCCAATAATTTTTTCGCTACATCCTGTAGATTTTATGTTATTCAGCTTTTCCCATCTCAAAACGTGGTCCGTTTCAGCAAAATGTGCCTTTTTACGCATACCCCTAAAAACCACACTCCAGTCAATGAAATCGACCTCCAGGCAATTTGATACTTCTTTATCACTGGTATATTGAAAATTGATACATTTGAATCTAATATAATAATATATGGAGGGGGTAGGGGGGAGATGGGTGGGTGGTGGGTGCTATGAAATGCACAAAAAACAATAAAAATTATGTAAAAAGTGTTTTAATAATACAAATTGAAAGTTTTTTGTATAGAAAAACTCCCTACATTCTGACACAACTTGTAATAAAAATTGGCGCTGTTCTTCGTCTTTTGTCAAGCAAGAGTTGAAGTCTTGTATCAATTTCACTCCTCTTTCAGCAGTGTCGTTGACTACCCTTAAACCGTTCACTATGTTTTTAGCATGCAAATAATGAGGATTTTTGTTCCATAAGCGTGTATCGGTGTTTAAAAAATCTGTCTCTATGGAAAACCGCTTGAAAAAATTCAAGGTTTGAGAGGTGACAAAAAAATCAAGTTGCTTATCCAAAATTTGCTCTACATGTGCAAAATCTAAAATCGCTTTTCTATCCCTACCATCAATTTCACTATCGGGTTCACCTAGGGAAAATAATTTCATGGCCATACTTTTTTTAATGTTGTCGTCTAAAGTGTGGTCGAAAAACGAGAACGCTATTTTCTCTGAGCTGAGGTACCACAGATGGTTTACAAATTTTGACAAAGCCTTATCTGCTATTTCTGTGTCAATTTTCCTATACTCTACTAATGCTTTCAACATTTCCAGATCTTGTTTAGGGGCCAAAGCAGGTTTGGGGGCATTGAACCATGCCTTGGCGTAAATATTTATTATAAAAACACAAATTTCTTCTATTCCTTTCATTTCTTTTTGAGTTAATAACAATTGATCTCTAAAAAGATAAATTTTGAGGCAGTAAATTGCTTTGGCCATCCACCTGGCGTGATGAATTGCACCAGGTGCTTTAAAAGAAAAGTTTTGTGGAGGAAGCCCTATAAACACTAAACAAAGTTGAAGAAACTCTTTGTAATCCTCTCTGGGCTGCAGGGTTTCCAAATGTTCCATTTAAAAAAGTGAAACTTGATTAATGTTACTAATTTTGCATCTAATACTCGTATTATCATCATGTAGACTAGTTTTGTATTTAGTTTGGTCGAACTTAGGCCACCCAACTTGAAATTTTTATTTATTATTTATAATTTTATTTTTATTACAGCCTCAACCTTTACATTTGTACCTGAAACATACTCATTTTCAATAAACCAGAGTGATAAAGAAGTGTCAAATCGCCTGGAGGTCGATTTCATTGACTGGAGTGTGGTTTTTAGGGGTATGCGTAAAAAGGCACATTTGCTGAAACGGACCACGTTTTGAGATGGGAAAAGCTGAATAACATAAAATCTACAGGATGTAGCGAAAAAATTATGGAAGTAAAAGTTGAAGAAGATAACATTTTAAATAAAATGAGACCAATTTCAAGTCTCTAGGACAAATTGTTACTATGTTATGAGGGAAAAAAGAGTATTTTTATGAAACAAAGTGAGTTTTTCTGATCTTCAACCTCAATGCGGCACGGGTTAACGTTATCCGATCGACCAAAACTTTGCGAATCTCATTTTCTAGTCAAATGGCACCTTTTAGGGGGTTGCCAGAAGTGATTTTCTCAAAAAATATAGGTACTGATATGGTGATGGGGGGGGGGGGGGTCCCTTCAGTAAGTATTATGTTTGCTGAAAGTGGTCATACCTACCTAAACATGTTCCACTCTCTTGGAAGATCGCTGAAGTCATCATGGTCTTGAAACCGGGCAAAGAGCCAACAGACGCGAAATCATATAGGCCTATTTCATTGCTCCCAGTTCTCTCGAAATTATTTGAGACACTACTAAATTCGTCACGTACTTAACTCGAGTGAATTTAGCAATCATAATGCTTTTCTTTATGTACTGAAGTGTATCTTAATAGTATGCCTATGAACCTACACGTTTCAACTCCATGATAATTTATTTTAATTGTAAACACTAACTTTTTTTTTTAACAATAAGAAACAATCGCAGACCCTTCGTACCTTAGTACCTAACCCTGTAATCCTTATTAGGTACCTGCCTAAATCACGTGTTAAATGTTGCTAAAATAATTCTGTCGATGACAAACAGTAGCTAAAATGGCAAAAAGAAATATTCATTTTTGGCCATCATATTATAATGTGGCTAAGTATCCTACGATGCATCATGTAATTTTAATTTAAAAAAAGAAAATTAAACAAAATTAATCAAAATTTGAGAATTTTTTGGTGTATAGGTACCAGATAATGAAGAAGTACCAAATTTTTTGCTGAGCGAATACATAGGTGTATTATTCACAGAATAATAAACCAAAAGAAAAATATTATTATTCATCGATGACTGACTATGGTTTTTTCTCGCATTCTTTGTTTATATTAAAATCTTTAATCAACTCATCTCCCGTCTCATTCAATTAAGTGTGTACTACTTGTTCTACTCATTATCATCATTCATTAGTATTATTATTATACCACGACTTATTCTATTATATTATATACAACTTGCTTGTAATTGGGCTCGGCCGTGCTTTACCAAACAAAAAATCACAGAAACAGCAAAAACGCTTGCATACGAGTCTGCAACGCATTGGGACATTTTCATGTCTTTACCTATTGCTTTTGACATTATTAATATTAAGAGGTAGGTACCTAATTTCAATAAAATAGACGATTCCGGATTAATTATCTTCTACACTCACGATCATTAGTTTGTAAACAAAATATGAGAACAGTTATGCCCATAGCTCCGCTATTCGTATAGTCAATATGTTATGGAGAACATGAAAATGTTCGTTAAATCGAGAGCTTTCCAACGAGTGGTGAACGATTTTTGTGGGTTAAAAAGTGTAGAAAATGAACAAACCTAACAACGGGGTCGTTGTAAGCGGAAATCATTATAAAGGCACTGTAACACAATTTCGTTACGCAATTTCGTGACAGTTTTTTGTGCTATGTGCCAGGGCAAAGACATGAAAATGTCAAAATTTTGCCTATTCCTTGCGACCAACCCTAGTGTAGATATTATAATACAAGCATTATGCCCCCTAATTCGACTTTTTCTGTTTATAATTAAAACTTTTTTCAATTTCATTTAAAATTTTATCCGATTCATTAGTAAAAACGTCCAAGTATGGATGGAGGTAGGTAGGTACCCATTGAATAGGTATTACTAAGAAATTAGTGATGGGCGTTGAATAACGGAACCGCTTAGAATAACCGGTTATCGACCAAGAACCGGTTATTGCGATAACCGGTTACGAGAAAACCTACGTTATTGGAATATAACTACTTCGCTTCTCCTGGGCAGTACTAAAGAGACGGTACCTACCGGCTAGTCGCACACAGGTAACAGGTAACTGTCTCGCTCTCGCACCCTTGGATGTGGGGATGGTATTGAGTAACTACCTGCCGCCGATAACGCTTTACCCCGTAACCGGTTATCGACTTCCTGACAGTTATCCATCAGCTTAGGACCTTTCGCTTCCCTTTGACGTGAGATGATATCCCGCGCTACAGGACAGCGTACACTCATTGCTCTTCACTCCATACCCAACAGAGACGGTATCCCTCAGCTTAGCGCCCTTCAACAAAAAATTAAGAGTTATTCCTCATGCTCTCAGTACATTTCTAGCTATCGAGTAATAACGTTAAAAATGTTGAAGGGCCTAAAAACTAGCTCCATAACGTTTCGCGTTCCAATTTGTTGTGATGCAGGAAGTTCTAAATCATATTGCCAATAATTAATTCAAGATTTTATCTACAGATCACATTAAACTGTAGACAGGACATAACCATAGTTACCGACCTACTAAACTCAATTTTGTGAGATCCCAAAGGGGGGGGGGGGGGGGTTGAGATTAGGTAATTTCAAAATTTTTATTCCTCTATCAACAATTGATTTCTGTTATATTTATGGTCAGCATTTGAATTTAAGCCCCATCAGTGTAAGTGACAGATTCACATGATGAAGCAATAGGTAGGTAGGCATCGTATGATGAGAGAGAGAGAGAAGACGGAGAAATTGCTTTATTCCTTACAACATTTTATAGACAAATTTTGAAATATACAAATATGGTAAGTTCAAAAAAAGTTTGGTTTCTTAAAGTGGTTACATATATTTTACTTACGTCCAAGTTAAGTTCTTATAGATATCAAAATAAAATCTTAGTTACAAAAATATTTCTTAAACATGAGTTTTATAACAATTTGAGACTTAGTAATCGAAGTAAGTGTCGGTATTTAGTAGGTATGGTAGAAATCCCACAGTAGGCCAGGGCCAATACGTGGGCGATACAGAGCTGAAGCTAGTGTAGTTCAACAATGCTCAAAAGATGAACTTTTCGACATCGGCTGATCGGCTCTCAGGTAATCACTCATGTTTGTTTCTCTACTCCGGAGTGAAAAGCACCCCCATCACTAAACTCGTAACCGGTTATCAGAATAACCGGTTATCGTAACCGGTTACTGACCGATAACTGTTAGCGAATAACCCGTTATCAGAAAATAACGCTTTAGCCCATCACTATAAGAAATGCGTTCATTATTAAGGAATTGAACTCCCGAGGGCACAAACATCACGCACTTCATGGATACTATGGGATTTTCATGCATTAGGATCCATATATCTCTTCCTCAAGGTCTGGCCGAGGGGGTTCGGCCGTTTCCGCGTGGAAGTTAGGATCCACCCATCGTTCCCGCGATCGTGCGTATCCTTATCACTTTATTATCAGTAGGTATCAATCGAATTATATAATTAATAATATAACGCTGGTTAATTTAATGGGAGTTTGAAGGACGATTGAGATCCAGGTGTTTTTGAAACCATTGAGAAACACAAGCTTTCAGCTGCCCTCACACAGTCATCTTGATTCTTGAGGAACAAATGAAGGCAGTTGAAAGCTTGTGTTTCTTGATGGTTTCAAAAACACCTGGGACCTGGTTCTCAGTCGTCCTTCAAACTCCCATTGACCAGCATTGAAAAAAGACCCTACAACATTAATATAAAATTAATATAACATTGTTCCGAGTCACTAGATATTATATAACTCTGTGATATTAGCGTGATATTCTGGTTATTTACAATAATTTTGACTATTTTCACTATATCGAATTATATTCAATTTTGGTTATTTTCAACTTATTCCTTTAGAATTGAGCCTGAAAAAAAATTTAACGCCCCCTCAAAATTTGATGGTTTCCGTTTCAAGGTACCTACTTAAGACTCCGAAAATGAATAAATAAATTTCTATCCGTCCGCTGTACTATACACTTTCCTTAGTTACCATGAACCAACATGAATGCTAAATTTTATAAAATAGTATAAACAATCTTTGTTCAGTATTAAGACTATAGCATGATTCGAAGTCAATACATAAAGAATTGCCGGACAAAACAGGTGATAGGACATGTGATACTGTCATGCTATTTATAATTTATAATAATATGCTATGATAGTTATTATAATAGTCAAAAGTTCCATAGGTACTTACCTAATTTCTCAAGAATAAGCTGTGAATTAGAATCTTGTAAATGAATAAAATTCATTTGAAGATTCATTAAAAGGTTGATTACATGTGATTTTGTCGTGATATTATAATGTATATAATAATATAAAAATGAAGTCGTTGCCTTGGGTAATTTTCCTCTCGAATTTTTTTTCTTCACGTTCAGTATTATAACACTAATTTAAGTACCTAGTTATAACCTAAAAGAGACTAAATTGTACTAAGTATTGTGATTTGATAAGCTTTCTCTAGAATAAAATTTAAGAGCGTGGGCAATACTGAGACTAGTGTATAATTTTGTCATTATCGTTAATTTCTCCAAGGAAAATACCTATATACTTTGCGATAATTATGGGAATAGTCAGAAGTTCCAAAGGTACCTAATTTCTCAAGAATAAGCTATGAATTGGATCTCGTAAATGAATAAAATATGTTTTTTTTTGCTTGTTGCCATTATTTTAATTTCGCTGCCCTTCCAAATTTTTGTGTGGGCAAAACGGCTTTTTAAAAATATGACATTTCCTTGCAAATTTAGTAGCCGCTAAGGTTATGACCCGTAAATTTTGGTCACCTATCTGGCAAGGAAAATTATTTGTGCAGCGAAAACTTGGGGCTAAACAGCTTGGTTTAGGCAGGTAGGTACCTAATTGCTAAGAAAGTAAATAACGTAGGTACTGCTCCATCAATAGTTTATTAAAATAATAATTATGGAAGCTGTTCAAATCAATAATCTGTCAAGAAAATCATGGTTTCGAAACCCTAACGCAACAAAACTGATCTTTCGAAAGCGTCGGGGACAAAAAACTTTCTTCTTTCCTAGCATTGAACCAAGCTAGCCATACACGAGCGGATTTTTTCGGCGGATGACGGATTTTTCTGAGAATTTTGGGAGATCCGTCAGTTCAATTCGATCGTTAGTGGAAAGGGCAAGGTCCGGCCGACATCCGCGGGAATGGTGCCGGGGAAAACCCGCAGACCCCACCCTTACGTGTATGGACAAATCCGCCGATTTGAATCCACCGATCCAGTCGGTCATCGGACCAACGCAGTCAGTCACCATACACGAGCGGATTTGACGTGGGCTCGGATTTCGTGCGGTCTTTTCTGTTGCTGTGAACGATAAAATAATTGCGTTGTTGTTGTAATTACACGTACCTAATAATGTCAAATAAAGTGGAGTGGAGCAACGAGAATGTTGAGAAACTAATAGATATGTATCAGAGCCGACCATGCTTATGGAAACTTAACCATGAGCATTACACAAATAAAAATATTAAAAAACAAATGTTTGACGAGATTGTGGAAGCTTTCCGCGATGATATTCCAGGTGTCGATGTGAACAAGGTGAAAACAAGAATCCAGAATATGAGGTCTGTGTGCAGAAAAGAATGGAAGAAGGTACTGCAATAGGAGAGAACTACAACTTTCCTCTTCCTGTCCATGTCGATTCGCAACTTTTTTTTTTTTTCTGAAAATGATTTATTGCACCAAGTAACACTTATTAGCAACATATTTCTGACATATATTTATGCTGAAATAACGAAACTTAAGTACTGAACTAAGTTCCTGAAGTTTTTGACAGTTAGAAGTGCTAAGTGTTGCACGTGCGACGTTCACTGAATTTTCACTGAACGGCTTTAGTTATCGCGAGAACACCCACACTCACTTCCACAGGTTATGAGGCTTCTTTCTCTTGAGACGTCTGAGTAGGTTGTCAACGTCGAGCAACTGGACAGCTTCTTCATTGACGTGAACTTGTAGCCGCTTGTGATGGGCTATGGCTTGCGTCTTGATGACTTCATTTACGGTTGGGATACGAAGTTCTTTGTGTAGTCGGACATTTCTGGTGTACCGGTACGCGTCAACACAGCATCTCAGTACATTATTTTGGAACCGCTGTATAACATCACGGTTGCTTTGAGCAGTGCAGCCCCACAGCTGCGCTCCGTAAGTCCAAACAGGCTTGAGGACTTGATTGTACAAAGTCAATTTGTTCTGGATCGACAGCTTTGAGTGTCGACCCATTAACCAGTACATTTTTCTGAACTTGAGTACAAGTTCTACCTTCTTTTTCTTGACATGCGACTTCCACCGCACAATTTAGCATCCAAGGTCATGCCTAGATACTTGGCTTCATTGGCGTGCGGTATAGTCTTACCGTTGAGATGAACTGGGAAATAATCGAGCTTGCGATTGGTAAAGTCGACATGAACCGATTTCGTTTCATTCATTTTGATCATTGATTTTGATGTCCAGTCTTGGAGTTGCTTAATGGATCTTCTGAGTTTAGGTATTGTTACGTGATTTGTTTCGCCGACTGCAAGCACTGCTGTGTCGTCCGCAAACGTTGCTATTGTGTTCTCCTCTCGTTCTGGCAAATCACTGGTGAACAAGACATACAGGAGTGGGCCAAGTACGCTACCTTGTGGAACACCAGCATGTATTCTGTACGCTTCTGAGTAGGCATCTTCATGTTTTACTCGGAAGTATCGATCTGACAGATAGGATTGTAATAATTCTGCGTATTTTGCTGGTAGCATTTTTCGGAGTTTGAAATTTAGACCATCATGCCAAACTTTGTCAAACGCTTGGGTTACGTCGAGAAAGATGGCAGAACAAACTTGCTTGTCTTCTAGCGCCTGCTCAATGACGCTCGTGATCCGATGCACCTGGTAATTCGCAACTGAGTGCCGAATCCGCCAGTCGGATCCCCTGATCCGTCCGACATGCTCGACAGATCTGGATCCGCGGATCTGACAAGGGATATCCGTCGGATCACCCCATACACGAACAAATCAAATCTGCCAACGGATGTGTTGGCGGACGATTTCGCGGATCGATCCGCACGTGAGTGGGCTACGACAGATCTGAGATCGGCGGATGGGGTCGGTGAGAAGATCGGCGGATCTGATCCGCCGGAAAAATCCGCTCGTGTATGGCTAGCTAATGATCTAACGTTCCGTAGTACGAGGTTGCTATCACTTAGCTACCAATCTACAGACTTCTGTAAATAGTAGTAGCGGGCAGCGCCTACAGGCGGAAATGGCCGAACCCCCTCGGCCGGAGTGGGCTGTGGCCAGACTCTCCTTGAGTCAAAATAGATAATTTCTTTCCACTATCTATTTTAGTGAATATGCCCCCAGAACTAACCACCGTTAGTACTATGAGGGAGGCGGAGGTTCATCATTTGATTGACGAATGTGGCATTATATTATTTTATACTCACTCCACAGCCGATCAACACCATTTGAAGTTCGAACACACGTTCGTACAGACATTTGGAAAACCGTCTGGAAACTCGTTTTGTACGATTCCATAGTTCTCGAACACCTATTTCTGAAGGTATCACCATACTTCCATTCTGTATAATGGGAACATGGAAGTAAAAGGAAGCTAGGTACGTACCTTCCAACCGGAACTACTCGACATTTCCATAACGAATTTCCGCAAATGAAAAGAAATCTCGATCTTATTTCCTAGCGCCTCTCGACCTGAGACCGTCTCAGAATATTATAACAAGGTCCACTTCCTCCCACCTGAAAACCCCTGCATAATACTTTAGGCCCCTTTACGTCTCAAGTAATTTCGGAAACGGTTGTAAAACCCGAGAAAACTGCCTCTCCCGTTATCTTCCCTTCAAATTTTATTGACCTCCCCCTTTTTAGACTGCTAATTCTTCCTTTTCTTGGCGAATTCCTTCCATAAATTGAGAAGGCTCTCAATCCATTTGAGACTCAATTTAGCGTGGCCATTCCCCTTCACCCCACATCAAGGTTACTTCCCATTTCCTTTCTTTCTTTCTTTTTTTTAAATACTTTTCTTTCTTTCCATGTGTTCTTCCCCTTCTTTTTATCTAACCAGAGTGCACGACAAAAGAAGTTAGTCCTCCAGTTTACTTTCGGTTGACGACACGCTCTAAATTCAAATTACTTGAGCGATAAGTTGTCCCCAAAGGCTTTTTTCATTACTTTTGCTGTGTGCGAGTCGAAAAGAAACCTTTTTTTCCCCTACTCCGTTGATCTGGGGCCCTGCGCTGTGTCTATAGACACAATGTCTGCTTCTTCTTCGGAGAACGGCACCGGCTCCGTCGATTCGTATCCGATCCGCATTCGGAGGTCCTTCACTAATCAAACAACTTAGGGTCTCATGCGTATTTGTTGTAGACAAAGATTTGTTGGCAGGTACCAGTAGGAATTCGGAAAACCAGATTCTGCGCATGCCCGAAAGCAATGCGCAACACGATGCGGATGAATGTTCGTGATGAGCTGGATTGATTCAGTACCTAAATACCTACTCAGGCGCGATACAGTTCCTTGATCAGTTTTAACGATCATGTGAATGATTTCTACAAATAAAATACACTGCCAAGGTGATGGCACAGGAGCTTCCTCGTCACAATCAGAGTGACCCATTATAAAATAGAACAGACTCGGAAGCAAAATAACATAACATTACATTACATTACATTACATTACATAACATAACGTGAAATATACATATTACATAACATTACATTACATTACATAACATTGCATAACATTACATGAAATATACATATTACATAACATGACGTCCATAATACATTACGTCCATTATACATAATTGCGAAAGTTATGCGTGTTTGAAGAATTTCACGTTAGTGCATGCGCAGGGCGAACCGCTGGCTCTATCATGTTGAAATTTATATGGGACCTCAATGGGCCCTACCCGCTTAATCCCTGAGAATTACATTGAAATTGGGTGAAATCTTTGGTTACTACGGCTGTAACAAGGAAATTGAATCTATTTCACGCCAGCGCATGCGCAGAGCGCACCGAGGGTCCGATCATGCTGAAATTCATACTGGAACTCACTAGGCCTTGTCCAAACAACCCTTGAAAATTTGAGCGAAATTGAATCAAAATTGTGAAAGTTATGCGTGTTTGTTGAATTTAACGTTAGCGCATGCGCAGGGCGTACCGCTGGATCAATCATGTTGAAATTTGTATGGGACCTCAAGGGGCCTTATCCGCACCATCCCTCAAAATTTGAGCTGAATCAATTCAAAATCGTGGAAGTTATGGCTGTAACAAGGAAATGCGGACAGACAGACTCACAGACTCACAGACTCACAGACCGACAGACAGGGAACCAAATTTGTTCAGTAGGCTTTGAAACGCAAAATGCAAGTGGAAATTTTGATTTCTGAAGACAAAAATTTTTTGGCTCACGAAAGTGAACACAAGGCTGCTTCGCAGACTCGGAAGCAATATCTCGATTTGATTTGATAGTTCCTTGATCATCCTTGACCACACGGCTCACGTCAGTACAGTGTGTGAGTGTATGTTACTTCGAGTAAATCGAGGTTTTAGTATTTCTTGATCCAATGTTTTGGTTTATTATTCTGTGAATAATACACCTAGGTATTCGCTCAGCAAAAAATTTTCATAACACCCCCACAAAAATTTTTCTTTTCCGTTTCCACCTCCACATGTTCCATCTGGGCCCTAGTTGTGTCCCGAAACTTTTCAGCCCGATCGGAATATACCCAGGGGTGTTATGAGTGAAAATGTGTGTAAAAATAGGTACTTTTTGCGTTTTAGCAACATGTTGGTTGGTAACATGGGCTTTTAAGGTATCGTTTTCCAAGTTTTTGGGGACGAGAAGACCGAATATGAAGTCGATTTTGACCAGAGTGGAAAATCGAGGTTCTGCCAAATGTTCAGCTCCCAAAATTGATTTTTTATGAGTCAAAAACCTGGGAAATCGTCTGAAATCACGTTCAGTTTGTATAATAACAGTAGAAAAATTTCCATCACGTGGATCAAGACGATTAAATGGCACTACCAATGATCAAAGACAATTTGAAAAAAAAAGGCTTTACTTGATTTGTGTTTTAGGGGCCAAAATTGATGGAAACCATCAGAAATTGCTATTTCGATTATTACGCATGAAAGAAACAATAAATGAACAGCCAACATTTCTGTAGGTATGTCCAGTAGAATAATAAACCCATGTGACAAGGACTTTGCAGAGTTTTTTCCTTCTCTGTGACTTCCTTGAACTCCTTGAATCACTGATCAAGATGCAGTTTGGTTCATTATTAATGAACCTTTGGAATCGGACATGACTTTTTTTTAAACCCCTTTCATAATTTTATGGTTTCCGCTCAAGTACGAGGAATCCGAAAATGGAATGGAAAACGCTGCAAATTATTACACAACGGTTCATTACTTAACTGCATAGATGCCACTTCTGCGTAGATCACTGTTATCTGTGGTCAATACATACCTTCGTGCTCCCCCCCCCCCCTCCCCCCATGAAAGCCATAAATTGAGTACTGGAGCGAGCCCGAGTATTACAGTTTCATAAAAATGCGGTGGATTCAATAATTCTATTCATTAATTATTTGTTGTTGTTCACAAAGCATAACGTTTGTTCAAGTTACAAAAGTACCTATCAACAAAATCCAAAAGATCCATCGTTCTTCAAATGAAATTATGTCACAGAACAACCAACTTGGTTTCATACAGCCATCCGTGATTATAATCAGTTGTTCCCTAGCAATGATATGTGGGCTGGATGTATATCGTTTCATTAACGATCATGTTGACTTTTCGGTGCAACTTCAGGACCTCACTGTGAAAAAACGGCTGGTCGTACAAATGTTCCGGGTGGTCTCAAAAAAATTCCCCCAAGTTCGAGAACTATTTAGAAACGTAAAAAAATTCTAGAGAATGTCGTCCTGGAAATTTCAACCCCAGGATACTTACAGGGGTTTTCGAGGGTGCTGGATCCGATTCTGAGTCAAAAGCAGCAAATTCCGACCCATTCTGTTCCTCATTGCTTCTTTTCCAAATTCTGATAGAAACTACATTTTTGAAAATTCTAAATTCTAAAACATCAAAGAGAAGAACATAAAAGAATACTTTTGAGTTGTCACGGTAGTGTAGGCACCTACCTATTGCATGTAACATGAATGATGGATATCAAGTTTCATCTATGCATGCGCATACGCAAGACCCGTAAGCGTGTTATGGATTGCTAATAATCATTGAGAGTTTAGACCCTGTGTGATACAATGTACATCGTATCACATCGGTTCTAATCATAAATTGTGATGAGGTTCTCAGGCGGATTTTTCGGTTTCAGTTCCACTACGAATGTCAGCTGGCTTTCTCTTGGAACGAAAAACACTTTCAAGTAGATGACAATAATGTCGTATTCCCCTCACAGTAACCACTCATGTAATACTGTTATAAGATCTAACCAAGTAAACGAAGGGAACGTTCAGCTGGGCGCCAAGGGGAAAGTAGTCGAAGGGTCTCTTCCATCAACAGCCATTGCTCCTCAACGGTCATAACGGCAGATTGTGGACGGGGGATGGGTGGAACAAGTCCCTATATACAGCTCTTCTGGCCCTCTCCTTATTCGACCTACCGACCCTCGACTTCTCTTTCAACCCTCTCTCTTACCTTTCCATGCATTCGCTGTGGTGAAAACCGCGGGGTGCCCTCCTCTCTCCTGGTATCTGCTGTGGTGAAAACCGCGGGATACCTCCTTCTCCTCTGGCACATGCTGTGGTGAAAACCGCGGGGTGCTAGCCTTCATCTATTATTATATAGTATTATGTATATAGACTCTCTAAAAATCATTATATTTGTTGTATAAAGTATTTGTTGAATAAAAAAATTGAATTGAATTGAATCTTCCAGGCGTCTGCTGTGATGAAAACTGCGGGACGCCTCCTTCTCCTCTGACACCTACTGTGGTGAAAACCGCGGGGTGTTAGTCTCCATCTTCCCGATGTCTGCTGTGGTGAAAACCGCGGGACACTTTCCTCTCCTCTAGTACCAGCTGTAGTGAAAACCGCGGGGTACTAGCCTCCACATCCCAGATGCCTACTGTGGTGAAAACCGCGGGGAGCTAACCTTCCCTCCAACTAACGCCTGCCATGGTGAAAACCGAGGGGCGTTAGTAAAAAAAAACTCCTACGGAGCACGTCCTTCCTCATCCAACCTCTCAACTTCATCCTCATCCAACTCACCCGCCATGTCGTGAGCACAACACACCGCTCACGGCAACAATATTTGTATTAAGGAGGAGAGTAAGGTTCCCTATGGAAACGATTCATATATCGTTTGACATCCAAACTCGACTAAAATCCAATATAATAGTATAAATAAATAAATAAATTACGTACCTATGTAGTTCTATGTAAATGTAAGTTAATCTCCTATTGGACATTGATTAACTAATTTATCCAGTACAGAACTAGGAACTTCTCTGCACCACAGGAAGTTGAGCCTCATCTCGCCCCTCTCGCTTTCCTTACCTACATGCCAGCCCCTTCACGGCAAGTGCTCTCAATCAGTTTCAATAAAACAAATTTCTTTTCCTCCCTCTCGGACTCCTTTTCATATTGTTCTCCTCATATCGGGCTTTCCGTCTCTCCTGCAAGTTATGTTTCCGGCAATATGTCAGAAACTCCGAGGGTGTCCTTAATATAGCGTCATGCGTCAAAGCATGTCGAGTTTATTCCCCTCAAGGTAAAAAACAATTTATTCAACTGGCCGTTTTATTGTTTTTATTGAGCAGTCTGCGAATGGCATTTCTCGTACACAAACATGAAAAAGTATGTAGGAAGGTAGGTACCCTACCTTTTCAAGTACCATAGGCTTGACGTTGTTGTTTCGTGAGAAATACCATCTGATTAGTTAGTAAACTCAATTTTTATAGGAAAATCTGTTTCAAGGCATCCTGCATTGATCCTAGCTTTTAACAAACATTTACATGTAGGTATTTATTTAATATATATTTAATTTATTATGTGTCACTTCAGAAGACATCGACTTTGGGTTCCGTTAGGTAAGATAAACTGATGAAATGAAACATTCATTTGGCAACTCGCGAATTTTCAAGGAAAATGAAGATATTCCAATGGGTCCAACATTTTCAGAACATGAGTTTTTGAAATTATTTTATAGGCAAATCCGTTTCAGAGCATCCTGATTTCATCCTTAGATTTTAACAAAAATGTATACGTATATTATATTATAATTATTTATGTGTCACTCCAGACGATATCTGACCTTGGGTATGTAATAAAAATTCCAAATTTCACCAAAATTTTCTTATTGCCATACAAAAGGATGAACAATTTTCAAAAATTCGAAAGGAGTCTAATTTGAGTTTTTTGGGGTCAAAAATTAGTAAAAACGGCTAAAATTGATATAGAAAATCACTGAAAGTGGTATGGAACGATAAGCTAAGACAGAAAAATACCATGTCAGTTGTTTTTCACACAGAATCTAATTAGGATTTTTGGGGGTCAAAATTGGTATTAAGGGCTAAAATCAATATTATTCACCTGAAGTGTGGGATGGTGACGGTGAGGGACTATTTCGATAAACATTTTTGTCAAAAAGAGTCGGTCAAATTTTTGGGACAGATAGTTTGTAATCAAATAAACGTAATATTATTTAACTGTTTAACCATATTTTGATTTACCGTTTAATCTGGTATTGTTGTATTTATTTGGTTACTTTTGTTATTGTTGGTTTCGTGTTTGGTGAGATTTAATTTTATTTTGTGATGAGGTTTTCGAGCCAATGGGGGGGGGGGGGGGGGGTGTTATGACCCCCACTACCCCCCCCCCCCCCCCCGGCTACGCCACTGCACCTGATTATAATCACGCATGGCTGTATGAAGTTGAGCTGGTTGTTCTGTGATATTATTTCATTTGAAAAATGGTGGATCTTTTGGATTTTGTTGATAGGTACTTCTGGAACTTGAACAAATGTTTCTCGTTATGCTTCATGATAAAAACAAATAATATTAATACCTAATTATTTACTAATTGAATCCCGCGCATTTTTATGAAATGTAATTCCCGGGCTGGCTCCACCACTCGATTTAGGGCTTTCATGGGGGGAATCCCTACGCAGAACAATTTATACAGGTAAATAACAAACCGCTGTGTAATAATTTGCAGTTTTTTCCAAACTTCTCTGTATCGTTGTGGTCCTCAAGCTCACATCCAGAAGATGGACCATTGGAAAATGTTTAGTTTTTATCGCAGTCGGTGGCCTTTTGTGCATACGGGTAAGTAGATCAGGTAACATTACATTTTGGTTATTCTCAAAGAAATGAAAATTCACCGATCTTTATAGCGATATAAATATATTCTCAAGTGGTCATCACTAAACATCATTTCGAGCATACAATGAGGATCCTGGGTCAAGTCCCGGATCAAGCAGGCACTTGAAACAGGTAATTGAAAAGATCCCGAAAGAAGGGGGACGGTGGGAGTCAAGGAGTGGCCACTCATTAGGATGGGACCACTCGACAGAGCAGAGAAATTTGAAAGGCTCGGGACAGCAAAGGTATCGAAGATGAGCTGTTCCGTCATGAACGGATATTTGTGTTCCTTGACGTACTTGTTACTGGTTCGGATCGAATAGCTACCAGCTGCGACAAAACTTCTCGGAGCAGCTTCAGGCAGTGGTGATTTCCCAGGTTTTTGACTCATAAAAAATGAATTTTTGGAGCTAAATAGCATGAGCTTGTGAGGTATCGTTTTCCATGTTTTTTAGGAATTAGGATAATTTTTTATGAGTCGAAAACCTGGGAAATTGTCTGAAATCACCATAAATGTGTATAGCAACACTGGAAGTAGTATCAACAGGTAACTAGTAAAAGATAACTAGTAAAAAAAAAAAAAAAAAAAGGAGCGTTCGCGTTTTTGGGGGCCAAAATTGGTCGAACCCATCAAAAATATCTACTTTAATTACTACTGCACATGAAATAAACAACAAATGAACAGCCAACATTTCTGTAGGTTTGTCCGGTAGAATAATAAACCCATGTGACAAGGACTTTGCAGCGTTTTATCCATGCAACATGCCCCTCCGCATGTTACTAGGAAACAACAACACCCTCAAATTTGACGGTTTTTAACTCTTCAACTGGAGTTCCCAGTTTAACCATTTCTCTTTATTATTTGGTTTATTGTTTTCAATAATGAGTCTTTCGGTCGTTCCAGAATCTAGTGATGCCTACTCATACCTACCTTCTGATTTTGTGCAAATCCAGGAAAAATGAATTGAATTTTTATTTATTGTAACCTAATTAATATCAAGTACCTACCTGTGTACTTCATGTTTATAAGATCATAAATTATATTTCTTGTTACCTTGGTATCTATTTAAAATCAACATTCTTCCCAGCGTGGGTCATGTTCTAGCCCCCCTTTATGGTTGAACTCGAGTTCAACCTTCGAAAGGTTTTTTTCCTCTCCCAAAGATGCGACAAACGTCTTCCTTCAACTGAGGTTACCACTTTACGATTCAATTCCATTCTAATACCTTCTAATTTTGAGCTAGGTAGCAAAAAACTGGCATTGTCTCCTCCTCATTACATTTACAATTTTGTATTATTGCCTACTAATATACCTATTGGTTGTTGTTTCAAGTTCGATTTTTTAAAATTTGTTTCAAGTTAGAATTTCTGGTAAGGGTACTTCATAATATACCTGTGGTGATGCGCGGGTGTGTGCGTATCACCAACGTGGAGTGAGGAAAATTTTGGGGTCACCACTGTGATCTAAGGCGATTACAGGCGCTGGTTAAAATTATCTCCTACTGTAGGTTGAGGAGGTAGCACCTCGCAAGCAGGAACCACAGCAGGTGCCAGATGAAAGAAGGGGACATAATACTAACACCCCACGAGCATGAACCGCAGCAGGTATCAGTTGCTCCTAAGGAGTCTTTTGGAAAGAGGGGACCAATACCCCATGAGCATGAACCACAGCGAGTGTTGGCTGCTCCTTAGGTGTCTTGCTAGCACCTCGCAAGCATTAACCACAGCAGGTGCTAGATAGAAAAGATGGACCTAGTACTAATACCCCGCGAGCAGGAACCACAGCACGTGCCAGATGAAAGAAGGGGACATAATATTAACACCCCACGAGCATGAACCATAGCAGGTAGTAGTTGCTCCTAAGGAGTCTTTTGGAAAGAGGGGACCAATACCCCATGAGCATGAACCACAGTGAGTGTTGGCTGCTCCTTAGGTGTCTTGCTAGCACCTCGCAAGCATTAACCACAGCAGGTGCTAGATAGAAAAGATGGACCTAGTACTAATACCCCGCGAGCAGGAACCACAGCACGTGCCAGATGAAAGAAGGGGACATAATACTAACACCCCACGAGCATGAACCATAGCAGGTAGTAGTTGCTCCTAAGGAGTCTTTTGGAAAGAGGGGACCAATACCCCATGAGCATGAACCACAGCGAGTGTTGGCTGCTCCTTAGGTGTCAAGCTAGCACCTAGCAAGCATTAACCACAGCAGGTGCTAGATAGAAAAGATGGACCTAGTACTAATACCCCGCCAGCAGGAACCACAGCACGTGCCAGATGAAAGAAGGGGACATAATACTAACACCCCACGAGCATGAACCGCAGCAGGTATCAGTTGCTCCTAAGGTGACTTTTGGAAAGAGGGGACAAATACCCCATGAGCATGAACCACAGCGAGTGTTGGCTGCTCCTTAGGTGTCAAGCTAGCACCTCGCAAGCATTAACCACAGCAGGTGCTAGATAGAAAAGATGGACCTAGTACTAATACCCCGCGAGCAGGAACCACAGCACGTGCCAGATGAAAGAAGGGGACACCCCCACGAGCATGAACCATAGCAGGTATTAGTTGCTCCTAAGGAGTCTTTTGGAAAGAGGGGACCAATACCCCATGAGCATGAACCACAGCGAGTGTTGGCTGCTCCTTAGGTGTCTTTTGCTGGCACCTCACAAGCATTAACCATAGCACTTGCCAGATGAAAGAAGGGGACATAATACTAACACCCCACGAGCATGAACCACAGCAGGTATTACTTGCTCCTAAGGAGTCTTTTGGAAAGAGGGGACCAATTATACCCCATGAGCATGAACCACAGCGAGTGTTGGCTGCTCCTTAGGTGTCTTGCTAGCACCTCGCAAGCATTAACCACAGCAGGTGCTAGATAGAAAAGATGGACCTAGTACTAATACCCCGGGAGCAGGAACCACAGCACGTGCCAGATGAAAGAAGGGGACATAATACTAACACCCCACGAGCATGAACCATAGCAGGTATTAGTTGCTCCTAAGGAGTCTTTTGGAAAGAGGGGACCAATACCCCATGAGCATGAACCACAGCGAGTGCCAGATGAAAGAAGGGGACATAATACTAATACCCCGAGGGCATGAACCATAGCAGGTATTAGTTGCTCCTAAGGAGTCTTTTGGAAAGAGGGGACCAATACCCCATGAGCATGAACCACAGCGAGTGTTGGCTGCTCCTTAGGTGTCTTGCTAGCACCTCGCAAGCATTAACCACAGCAGGTGCTAGATAGAAAAGATGGACCTAGTACTAATACCCCGCGAGCAGGAACCACAGCAGGTGCCAGATGAAAGAAGGGGACATAATACTAATACCCCGAGGGCATGAACCATAGCAGGTATTAGTTGCTCCTAAGGAGTCTTTTGGAAAGAGGGGACCAATACCCCATGAGCATGAACCACAGCGAGTGTTGGCTGCTCCTTAGGTGTCTTGCTAGCACCTCGCAAGCATTAACCATAGCAGGTGCTAGATAGAAAAGATGGACCTAGTACTAATACCCCGCGAGCAGGAACCACAGCACGTGCCAGATGAAAGAAGGGGACATAATACTAACACCCCACGAGCATGAACCACAGCAGGTATTACTTGCTCCTAAGGAGTCTTTTGGAAAGAGGGGACCAATTATACCCCATGAGCATGAACCACAGCGAGTGTTGGCTGCTCCTTAGGTGTCTTGCTAGCACCTCGCAAGCATTAACCACAGCAGGTGCTAGATAGAAAAGATGGACCTAGTACTAATACCCCGTGAGCAGGAACCACAGCACGTGCCAGATGAAAGAAGGGGACATAATACTAACACCCCACGAGTATGAACCATAGCAGGTATTAGTTGCTCCTAAGGAGTCTTTTGGAAAGAGGGGACCAATACCCCATGAGCATGAACCACAGCGAGTGTTGGCTGCTCCTTAGGTGTCTTGCTAGCACCTCGCAAGCATTAACCACAGCAGGTGCTAGATAGAAAAGATGGACCTAGTACTAATAACCCGCGAGCAGGAACCACAGCACTTGCCAGATGAAAGAAGGGGACATAATATTAACACCCCACGAGCATGAACCATAGCAGGTATTAGTTGCTCCTAAGGAGTCTTTTGGAAAGAGGGGACCAATACCCCATGAGCATGAACCACAGCGAGTGTTGGCTGCTCCTTAGGTGTCTTGCTAGCACCTCGCAAGCATTAACCACAGCAGGTGCTAGATAGAAAAGATGGACCTAGTACTAATACCCTGGCAGGCAGGAGCACGTGCCAGATGAAAGAAGGGGACATAATACTAACACCCCACGAGCATGAACCACAGCAGGTATTACTTGCTCCTAAGGAGTCTTTTGGAAAGAGGGGACCAATAAATTATACCCCATGAGCATGAACCACAGCGAGTGTTGGCTGCTCCTTAGGTGTATTTTGCTAGCACCTCACAAGCATTAACCACAGCACGTGCCAGATGAAAGAAGGGGACATAATACTAATACCCCGCGAGCATGAACCATAGCAGGTATTAGTTGCTCCTAAGGAGCCTTTTGCCAGTACCCCATGGAATGGACCACAGCGAGTGTCGGAGGAAAGACAGGAGTCACAAGTTGGGAGTCGGATCGTCGAATGGAGAGCCGGGCCAGAAGGGCTGTTTTTATAGTGACTTTTCCACCCGCCCCTCATCCACAATCGGCTGTTATGCCTGTTGAGGAGCGATGGCGGTTGGGAAAAACCCCTACGGTTTTTTGCCCATTGGCGCTGCCCTACTCAACGTTCCTGTTGTTTATTTGATTAAATCACTTACTATTACATAGGAGTTGTTTATGTAGAGATCTGGGAGGAACCACGAAAATACCTATTGATTGTTGTTCCAAGTTTGAATTTCAGGTAAAGGAGCTTATTTCTTGTTTACCGATAAATAATTATATTCCGTGTTAACTATTAAAAACTAGCAGTATTTTAACTCTTCGACTGGAGTTCCCGGTTTACCATTCAATGCTCTTTATTATTTGTTCAATAATTTGGTTTATTATTTTCAATTAGTCTTTCGATTGTTCCAAAATCTAATCGATGCCTAGTCATACCTACCTTCTAATTTTGAGGAATTCCAGGAAAAAACGGACATTGCCTCCTCCCTGTTAATAATTTTGTATTATTACCTACTAACATAACTGGTTCCGTAGATGCAACTTCGGCCAGGGTAGGTAACTTCGGCCACTTTTGAATTTCGCTGTAAAACCCACTATAACCGCTACCTGTTGAGGAGAAAACAAACTTCTAGCACTCTGGTGTCATCTTTGATTCTTTCGGAGCACCGATGCATGTTTTTTATATATTTTTTTCTGTATATTCAGTGGTCAGGAATTTTTCAAAGATACGCTCATTTTTCCTGGTTTTTATCAATACTAAGCAACAAACTCCTGCCGGCGTGACTCGGTCTGGGGAAGGTTATTAATGTTTATCACAACTTGTTGATACGATTCTCCAGAGTCCCGCCCGTTATCCACTGTGCTTATATCTGTTTTGTGCTTTTCATGTGGTGTCAATTAGTCATTTTTCGCAATAAGTGTACATAACTTCGGCCATGTCGAGACGTAAATTTGCTGGGCGTCCCTACCGGTGGTATAACCCTGTTTATCTCGAAAACGCATTGAGAGCCGTTCGTGCCGGTAAAATGACTATCAGGAAGGCGTCGGAAACTTATGCCGTCCCAAGATCAACGATTCAAGATAGATTAAAAAACCGACACCCTCTCAAAGTCGGCCGTCAATTCACGCTGAATGAAGATCAAGAAAAATTTTTAGTTGACGGTCTTACACTGTGTGCCAAATGGGGTTTCCCCCTACGTGCTCGTGACGTTCAGATGTACATTGAAAATTCGGGGAAGACAGTAAGTGCATTCCATGAAAACCGACCCGGGCGAATATGGATGAAAAAATTCCTCCAGCGTCACAGAGACGAAATTTCCTTGAAATTTTGTGAAAATATAAAAAGAGTCAGAGCTGAGGTGACAATCACCACGATTTCCAACTACTTTTCTCAGCTTGCCCAGACTATCGAAGGGATCCCGCCGACTCATCTGTTGAACTACGACGAGACAAATTTCGTTGACGATCCCGGCCCATTTTTTAATAAATTATTTTCATTCATATTGCCATTGTTTGATTTTCCCCCTAAAATCTGCCTTTTCTATGCATACACTATTTTTAAAACCAAAATGTGTGTCCGAAGTTTGTTTACCAGGCTTACAACATCGGTTTTATTTGATTTTTACGTAGTGGCCGAAGTTGTGTGCTTTGTGGACATAACTTCGGCCACTCTTTGAATTTTTACAAAAAATCGGTGATTGCACCTAAAATTCTGTTTCTGGCGTAAAAAAGTAGGTCTGAAGTGCCCGAATCTATATAATTTTTTCGAGGCTCCAAAAATTTGTTTGTTGACAAAAATTCAGAAAAACCTTCAAAAGTGGCCGAAGTTAGGTGCATCTACGGTCCTTGTTGTTTCAAGTTTGAATTTCTTGAAACTTGCGGTTATTGGGACGTTTCGTGAGTTGGAGGGGGGGGGGGGGTGTAATTTGGTGCAAACTTCGTCGAAGCAACAATAAATGCTCCTGGCGCCATCGAAGGACGGAATGACAGGAAGGGGGGGGGGGGGTCGCCTCTCGACGGTTAGACGAGAGGGTAGGGGCCGAACATAGCTGGTTTCACCCAAAGGGCGCAGAGTTCAAACCTTCAAATCTAGTAGCGGTGCCTGGGGTCTGAAAACTGTGGAGCACCAGACCAGAACACAAAACCAACAGATTTGTCGACAAAATACCCCAAGGCAAGAACACCCTTCTCTTATTTACTGACAGTGATATTCAGCAAAGCTTATCTCTTTTAGTCAACACTTACGAAAACGTCGACAATTTCTACTGAAAATTAACCACGGAATTCATGTGTTACACAAATATAGTAAACCTAAATACAACAAAACACCCGTTGGCCTGTACCTACTTGAATGGAGAAGCTATTGACTAGGACTAGAAGCTACTTAGTTATCTGTGTGTTACAACATTGATTAATCCACAAACCGCAAGACCACAAACAGCAAACAGGATAAAACGCATGTAGTTACCTACCTATACTTCAGACAAAATCGAATATATCTACACTTAAGTGATTTGTTAACTACCTATACTTTAACGAGATATAATATAATGAAAAATTTGACTTACTGTTGTGCTGAAGTCCTTACAACAGTGGTCCAGGAGAGAACATCGGAGAGCACCAAAAACTTTGGTCTGACTTCAGATCAGTGGTAAACAATTATTTATATCCTTACTCCTTACTCTCGAAAAGTCAGGTGGCTCCAGGTACAACCCTGTGCAAGGTACAGACCTTTACCCTACCTCAAACACAAATATGTCATCGGAACCTAAACAACTGCAAAACCAAAATCTGAGGCAAAAAATTGAAAACTGACACAACAGAAAGCGAATGTGATTCACGAGAAGACGAAGAAGCATCTCGTATCGAGATGACACATTGAATCGAAGGTGTGCAATAGATTGTGAAAAGGTACGATTTTGGAGTGGAAATCAGATTCTGGGGACGGGTCCCAAAGTGGATGCGTGAAGAGGGGTGGTTTTGACGTGTGAAGAACCGGAGGTGAAGGCGAGTGGACCACTAGGCAATGCATGGTGGGGGATAGCAGAAGATTGCGTGATGTCGGTTCACCACTGTGGTTGTTGGTAGGGTGAGAGGCGTGGTGAGGTGAGGCGTGGTGAGGTGAGGTGAGTGAATGAGAAAGGAGATGAGGTATCAGAGCTAACGCCTCTGGTTAACACCTTTAACCGAAGTCAGGGAGGTTTCCACCACTAAGACGTTAGGAGGATATGCCCAGTGGTTGTCACCAGTCTGGAATCTTTTTAGGTAGTTGGAGATGTGCCCAGTGGTTACCAATCGTGGATAGTTTTACCTATCCGGTTAACACCAGTCTGGGATCTTTTCCATATCGGAGTGAGGAGGCATGAGAGAGGAGGAGAGAGAGATAGGTCGACAACTTAAGGAGAGTGTAGAATGAAGCAGTAGGCGAAAAAGGCGAGTTTTTATACTATTGGGACTACTCTCCCCCCCATCCACAGCATCAGTTGAAGGATGGTGGGAGATACCTTCCAGCCCTTTCCAGCTACCTGCACCTAGTCACCTCCACCACTTCATTCTCTTGGTTTATTTTGTGGGATCTTAATAATTTAGATGGAGTGATGTTCTGGGAGGTTATCACCACAGGCCACTTTTCTCAGTTGCCATGGCGACACTAGGTCCCAGGACCGTGAACCTACCTGCCAGTTTCAGGAGCCTACGTTTCGATTTCGATTGCTAGACATCGATTACTGTGGCTTTATTCCGATAACATGCAGAATTCTATGGATATTGAATATCCATAGAATTTCCATTCCATAGCCAGAGAAATTTGGCGAGTCGATTTTGAACTTTGTGAAAAATGGTAGGTACGGTGTAGGGAGGGAAATTCAAATGCCAACTGAACAATGGAGTTTGTTTTTAATTCCTAGTGTTTTTGGGTGCCAGGGCTTATGGACGCAAGGCCTGTTTATGGAATATCCCTTGATTTACTGGGTATTTAATTAAAAAGTAAATATATGAAATATCTTCAGCAAATAAATAAAGATTGGATGCTCAAACATGATGTGTATATTCACTAAAAACGTTAGGCTATACACTTATAAGGATTCTGCGATGGTGATGGATGCGTTGAGGCTGACCTCATCACATCAGCATATCTGTGGACCACTGCCATCTTTCTCAAGGTCATCTGTGCGGCGGCCTACCTGTTAGTATACTAATTTATTCTACCTTGCCCCAGGTCAGGACGCAAAACAGAAGGGTGGAAAAAAAATACTGACTGATACCTGTAACCTGTAAGACAGAGAAAGAGGAAAACATCAGTTATGAAAAGATAAAATTCAGAATATATACCTACCTATTTCACAGTAGTTTTCAATCATTATTAAAATTTGTTTTTCTCAAAATTTTAGTTACCTATTTTGTTACATTCCCCAGATCATGTTTTACTTGATATGTAGGTACCTAGCTACTGCTTTAAATTAATATTTTTGCATTCTCTTTTAGCGAATTTTCAAAGAAAATGAAGCTATTGCAATGGCTTCGAAATGTAAATAATATAAATTTTTGGAAATTTTCTTCATAGAAATCCGTTTCAGACCATTCTAAAACGATTCCTGAAATTTAACACTTTTTTATATGTATATATATATATATATATATGTGTGTCACTCCAGACGATAACTCTCGATAGAATTGAGATAAACAGCTCAAATTTGCACAAAAAATCTATCTTGGCAATCGAAAGACTAAGTTCGAAGATGGGCGAAATTGGCCTACTCTAAGGAGGGTTTTGGCGCATTTAAAGTGCGCAAAAATTACCCAAAAATCCCCAAAATGTTATTTTCCAACAAGTGACCCCTCATTTAAAAGGTTTTTACACGCTGAACACGATGGTGGAATCGGATTTTAGATATCTTGATCCGTTCTCAAATTAGAGCATTTAAAGTGCGCAAAAATTACCCAAAAATCCCCAAAATGTTATTTTCTAACAAGTGACCCCTCATTTTAAAGGTTTTTGCACGCTGAACACGATGGTGAAATCGGATTTTAGATATCTAAATCCGTTCTTAAATTAGAGCATTTAAAGTGCGCAAAAATTACCCAAAACTAGGATAATCTTTAAACTCTTACCCCCCCCCACCCCCTTAGAGTGGTCAGATTGTAAAATGTGAGAAGTATTAATTGAAGACGAGAGTTCGAAGCAAAACAAAACCATAGCCATTAATTCGAATATTTCTTTGAAAATTCGCTCATTAAGTCATGCTGCATGACTGGTTTTTTTTTAAGCGTTTATTTATTTTTATATAACAACTAGTTACACAATGTAGTTTTACAAGTAACTATCTAGTTATTTAATTTAACTATCTTTACGCATCGTTTTTATGGTGAATGTTCACAAGCAGGCACCACACTAGTTTTTTACGTCACAACGTCAGCATCCAAGATCCAGGGGTTTGGTTCTGTTCAGACGCCGAACTTGTTGCGAATTGTCCAGTAGCTGAAGAGCTTCTATATTTGAGTGCACGTGAAGTCGGTTCTCGTGACGTCGTGCTGTTTTTTTAACGACATCTATGACGCTCTCCACGCCTAAGTCTCTGTGGAGGTCGTCCTTTCTAATGTACCAGGGGCATTTACAATGCTTCTGAGCACTTTATTCTGAAATGTTTGAATTATTTTCACATTTGTTTTGGCTGTACAGCCCCATAGCTGAATTCCATAGGACCAAATCGGCATCAATTCTGTCTTATATAACAGTACTTTACTGTGGGTGTTGAGTTGAGAGTATCGGCCCATCAGCCAATATAATTTTCTGTATTTAATTGAGAGCTCTTTCTGTTTCTTCTTGACATGCTCTTTCCATTTAAGCTTCGCATCTAGAGTCATCTCTTATTTGAAGAATATTTTTATTAAAGGAATAGATGTACCTACATAATATTGTTGTATCTGTGATGATGGATCAGTTGGATTTTTTGCTGTGTTAAAGGCGCCTAGCCAGTAACAAAAGTGCAGCTATGTAGTCATGGTCAGCGAATTGGGAAAAGGAGTTATGAGACATTTGAATGACATTACAGGAGTTGAAATTGCCTTAAACGAATGAATTCATTGAACAAATTAGTTCAATTCAATAATGAAGTTGCTCATTGCTCCTTATAATTTTATATGAAGCCCCTGGTTCTGAATGAGGGCTCCTCAGTGTTCATGTTCCTTTTGGGTTGGGTCAAGTTGGGCTCCATTTCCCCCCTAGGTCCTCCAAGATGAAACTTCTAGAACATTTGAGAACATGGACTCAGAGAGCATCTAGGGATGTCCTATGGATTTGAGGATAACTAGAGAGTTTTTTGACGTTGTTACTTAGAGTGACAGTAGAGTTCTACTAAAAAACTCAAGCCTTCACCTTTTGGTTTATTATTTTCAATAATGAACCATTGGAATCGAGCATGAAAAAAAACGCTGCAAATCCCTGCACAACGGTTTATTATTTTTGTACAGAATACCGTTCTGTTACAGATCACAGCTCTCTGTATAGATAACCCTTCTATACAATATAATATGCACTACTCTATACATATTATGTGAATCGCAGACAGCGTTGGCCAATAGAATTGCAGAACGCGTAGCCGTGGCCGGCCCTTGTGATTGGAATGGCCTAGGCCAGTCGTAATGAATTTATTGAAAAAACAAAAGAAAACGATTGATTGAACCATTTCGGACCATGCCACTGCGCACCATGCCAATTAGACAATTCTAAATGAATTCCAAATGAAAGTCCAATTCAGACTGATGGTATACCAATTTTTACAATTCTAAGTGAATTCCTAAGTGCACTAACAATTACAATCCTAAGTGCAATCTTAGAGGATTACAATTACAATCCTAAGTGAATTAAAGTGCAATTGAAATTGTAATCCAATTGCAATTTCAATATTTTATTAACACAACTTTGCCAATTTTGGCGAATGTGGAGTGTATGTTTATAGGATTAGTGTGTCGGGAATTTAGATGGGGATGTTAGGTAGAGTGGTGAGCAGTGGCCAATTGCAATTGAAAAATGATGAGAATCGCAGACAGCGTTGGGCCAATAGAATTGCAGAACCATTTCGGACCATGCCAATGCGCACCATGCCAATTAGACAATTCGAAATGAATTCCAATTCAAATTAATGAATTCCAATTCAAGTGAGCAGTGGCCAATTGCAATTGAAAACAACAGACACACAAACAAGCCTATGATTCCCCAATTGCAAACAATAAAGTAATCCAATAATTTACAAACTATTCCAATTTCAATTGAAAATTTTGATTGATTGATCGATCAATTGATTGAATAAATTGATTGATTGACTGAATCCAGCGCGTCCCTGGTGACAAGAGTATACAATTTCATTCACCCTGCTGTCGAAAATGCCTGTCGGTGCAAACTTCGGGGCCTTACTGTGAACGAACGGCTGGACGTACGATGCTCCGGATGGTCTTAAACAACTCGCAAGTTCAAGAATTATTTAAAACCGTGAAAAAATTCACGTAAAACAAAGGTATAGGCGTTTTGAAAATTTCAACCCCTATTTTGAACCCCTTAGAGATGACTCACAGTAACGTCGAGCTTCGAGGACCAACTAGACCCCGAACGGGACCCATAACCCGAATTTCATCAATTTTGTTTCATGGTAACTAAGCAAAGTGGCCCGTACGGCGTACGGCGTACGGCGTACTGCGGACAGACAGAAATATTTTTATTGCAGTTTTGGATTCTACATACCTTGAAACGTAAACCATCAAATTTTGAGGGGGGGTTAGAATTTTTTTTTTCATGCTCGATTCCAATGGTTCATTATTGAAAATAATAAACCAAAATTCTTACCCCCCCTCAAAATTTGATGGTTTACGTTTCAAGGTATGTAGAATCCAAAACTGCAATAAAAATATTTCTGTCTGTCCGCCGTACGCCGTACGGGCCACTTTTCTTAGTTACCATGAAAAAAAAATTGATGAAATTCGGGTTATAGGTTCCGTTCGCTGTCTAGTTGGTCCTCGAAGCTCGACGTTACTGTGAGTCATCTCTAAGGGGTTCAAAATAGGGGTTGAAATTTTCAAAACGCCTATACCATTTTTTTACGTGAATATTTTTACGGTTTTAAATAGTTCTTGAACTTGCGAGTTTTTTAAGACCATCCGGAGCATCGTACGTCCAGCCGTTCGTTCACAGTAAGGCCCCGAAGTTTGCACCGACAGGCATTTTCGACTCCAGTGTGAATGAAATTGTATACAATTCAAACCAAATCTCGTAACCAGAGACGCGCCCACAATAGGAATTTGTGAATACGGCCAATCATTGGTAGGGATCACCTGATTATATTGGCGGAGTATGAAGTCGAGTTGGTTGTTCTGTGATATTATTTAATTTGAAAAATGATGGCTCTTTTGGAGTTTGTTGGTAGGTTGTGAAACTTGAACAAACGTTGAAGTATTATTGATGGGTAAATTATTACTACGGTAAATTATTACTCAACGGTAAATGATTACACAACGGTTCATTATACCATCTACGTAGAAGGGGCTGGAGTTTGTTGGTAGGTACTTTTGCAACTTTTTTCACTCCTCATCAACAATTTCTTTTCAGAACTTCATTAAATGTGTGTTTCTTTTTGTTAGGTAGGTACTGTTTGTCATCGGCAGAATTATTTTAGCAACATTTAACTCGTGATTTAGGTAGGTACCTAGTAACGAGTACGGGGTTAGGTACTAACCTACGGAGGGTCTGCGATCTACATAATATGTATATAATAGAATAGTACATATCATATTATATAGACGGGTTATCTATACATAGAGCTGTGATCTGTAACAGAAGGGTATTCTATACAAAATAATAAACCTTTGTGCAGGGATTTGCAGAGTTTTCTTGGATGGCTTCCAGCTAGTCCACCAACGTTTTCAATGTTTTCAATTCCAGCCAAGAGGAATCCAAAAGTGTGTACCTGGGACCTTCCTGGGATTCCATCAGCCAACCCCTTTTGCATCGTTTCTGAGAACCTTGCCCCTTCAGGGGAAACAGCTTTTGTGGAGAGCCCAGGTGTTCATTTTACGACTTGTTTTCTTGCCTTCCTGTCCACCTTTGGTCTGTACTGTTTTTAGCAAACCGAGGTAGTACCTGCTGCCCCAAAAGCTAGCTGGGTTTCTTCTTTCACCTTCATTCCTTGTTTATAATATTGTGGTAGTAGGTGCATACCTACTGCTGTGTGAGAAGGCACACATCCAGGTTTATTTTTGTTAGTAAAGCTGGGTTCACATTGACCCTTGATCCACACCTAAAACGCCTAAAAACAACAAACCTTGTTCACATGGACAACCCTCCTTACAGACCTAAAGCGCTTAATCCTCCAGATATGGCCCCTGCTGCAGCATCAACCTGTGCAGCATCAACATTTGTTGAAAATGAAATATGCATTTCTGTACAACAACGAGAACATTTCAAGCTTCTTGAGCACCTACATTAGCCCATATAGGGTTTATAAGTAAGATGAGATCTTGTAGCGCCCAAACATCTAAATTTTTTTATCCACTCTGGTTCAAAAGTCGTGGCCCTTAAAGAAGGTAAACCTGATGGGCCAATAAAATTCAGTTACCTACTTACCCCTTTGAGTTTTGCGCTTTATACTTCGATTAGGCGTCAGTGTGAACCCAGCCCTTATCCTAAAGTCAAGTGGATGCTTCCTACATACATACACATACCAAAGTACCTACCTGTTTTAATCGAATCTCTCGGGACCACTGGAGATGTTCTTGGTATTTTCACTAATTATTAGCCTTTTGAACAGATCATGAAATAAACATTTCGTCAAACTTCTTCCAAAATTAGGTGGTTTGCATTTCAAGGTATGTAAAATCCGAAAACTGAATAAAAACGCAGCAACTATTACACAACTGTTTATTATTTTCACTGTGATGAGGTTCTTGACAGCTGGAATAAATACAGTTCGGAGGTTCTTGAGGTTCGGCCTGACCGAACCTCCAAACTGTATTGGGGAGGTGGGGGTAAAAGTCCGCACTTTCTGGTTTTTAGCTAAAATATGAGATGTTGCTGACCCTGAACCCCCTATTGCTCAGGTTTCCTGAAGACAAGGATCTTCTGCATTCCTGTTACCAATTTCAGCTCGATCCAATCATTATTTAGGACTTGAGGCCGAAAATTCGAAAATGTGTTTTTGCGGACTTTTACCCCACCTGTTGGGGTAAAAGTCCGCACCAGAATTCTAATGCGGACTCTTACCCCATTTGTAAGGGGCAAGAGTCCGCAACTCTATTTTAGTTTCTTTCAGAACAGTAATCAACAATTAGGATGAAAAAATCAAAAAGGACGATTAAATGACTGGTCAATTATGACAAAAAACTTAAGACAAAAAAAAAAATACCTTTATTCGGTAACGAAAACAAAATAAATGTCTTAACTTCTGGTTTTTTTGAGTTTGTACTCTGCAGTCTTTTTAGAGGACTGTCTTATGTTTCATAAGAAAAGGAACTTGAAACTATTCACAAACTATAACTATTCACGTCAAAAAATCAGTTAGTAAATGTTGAGGCCAGAAAAATCTTCGGAAAATGATCTCATGTTTGCAAACCTTGATGAGTTAGTGTGAACTGGGCTTGAAAGCCTCATGAAAATGTCTTGGTTGTCAACCTAGGCATCCTCTGTTGTTTCTGAAAACCTGTAGGTGTTCGGAACTCGCCTGAAAAACAGGCCTTGAACACCTTTCTTGTACGCGTGTACGATTTTTGCGACGTATAGCCTAAATGAGTTTTTAGTTTTTCCGTCGACCTTCACGAGTAGGAATTCTCCAACTTGATATGATTTCGTGAGGGCTGTCGTCGGGCCTGGGGCCTCTGCGTCCTCATCAGACTCTTCAGATTGACTCTCCCAGTCCAGGTCAGAGCTGCTGTTGTGTAATGACAGCTGAGTGTCAGATTCTGAAGAGCTGCTAACGTCTCTCTTAGCGCGCACCTTCGCTCTGGCGTCCAAAATTATCTTCCTTTTAACTGCTTTCCTTTTTCTTTCTTCAACTCTAGCCTGTTTTGCTGCACTTTCCTTCTCCTTTTGTTGTGCTTCGCTAATCATCCGCTCTTTGTTTGGAGTGGACGTCAATAGTACAGATTTGAGCCCTCTGCCAGTGCGTTTCCTCTTTATTTTGATTTTTGGCAAAGGGGCTAGTTCAGCTGGGGATCGGTATTGAAATTGATCAGTGGGAAGATCATCTTGTTGTCTCGAGCTCGAGGGTGTTGAATTCTTCTGTGCTGGACCCTCAGTACCACCATTTCCATCTCCAGGAGTGACAGTGGAAGGAAGGCCAACTACAAGTTGCTGATCATTGGGATCATCCGGGTCTGTTTGTATTTCTTCGTCGTTCTCCTTCGCTGGTCCCTCAGGGTGGTCAATGTCATTCCCATTGTTTGAAGGAAGAACTATAAATTTATGTTCTTCCGGATCATCTGGTTCTGTCAGATCTCGAGGATCTTGGTCAGTTACGTCCGAGGGAAGGAAGTCAGCGTCACTGAAGATTTTCTGGTCAAAAGGGAATATTCCAGTTGCTCGAAACCCGTTCACTGCATTTTCCACAGTTGCAGCTTTCTGGAAAGCTATGTTGACAAGCCCTGATACGTCGTAGATGCTCAATACTTGACCAGGATTGTTTACTGTCCAGGCGTGGGGCAAAAGTCCGCACTTTTACTATTGCGGACTCTTTCCCCACAGTGAGTGCGGACTTTTACCCCATTTGGCAGCTGTTCCGCCATTGTCCCCTGCATCAAAACTAAACAAGTTCTGGGAAACGTTCTCTCTTGGATACTTTGTCGACTTGAACTCAACCGACATATAACCAATCGCATGCATACAAAAGATAAAATAGGTACGAGAGCCTGAATCAAACAGATGGAAATATTAGATCGGTAATGGAAAAAACTGACTTACCTCATTTTGACAGACAAAGAGGCCACCTGTTCAGACGAGGTTCCATGTGTGACTGAGTAGGTTGGGACAGAGTACAACACAGCCCTCAAAGAGGGGAAACACATTGCGGGTTTTTTCAAAAGCTCAGTGCGGACTCTTACCCCATGCGGACTCTTACCCCCACCTCCCCTTTATTATTTTCCTCTATAGATACCCCTTCATTAGATCATTTAATTCCTACTAGGGCAATGAACCTGATTTAGTAGAGCGGTTTTTTGCAGTAGAGACCTAGTACCTACACACTCTCTCTCGCACACACACACACACACACAAAATGCTGTCCCTCCCCTGTGCTTCGTGCTTTCTCTAGTTACCAAAATGAATGGATGTGCTAGAGGTAATGGCGCCCCACGGTTATCGCCACAGCAGGTGCTAGGAGAGAAGGAGGCGTCCCGCGGTTATCACCACAGCAGATGCCAGGAAGAGAGAGAATACCTCAAGGTTATCACCACAGGAGGTATTCTAGAAGGGAGCACCCGGAGGTTATCACCACAGCAGGAGCAGGAGAAGAGTAGGAGAGAGAGAGAAGTCGCAAGTAAGAGAGGGGTCAGTCAAATGAGGAGCTGGGCTAGCATGGCTGCTTATAAAGGCCCCTTTCTTCAACCCGCCCCTTGTCCAAAGGCTGTTATGACCATTGTTGGGGCGATGGAGAGGACCCTTGTCCTACTTTCCCCTTGGCTTCGCTCAGTTCGTATTTCCCTTCGTTTGTTTGGTTGAATCTTTACCATATTACATAGGAATGGTAAATGGAGGAATTTGAGGGAGGAATTCGTGCTGAAGGCGATGTAAGAGTACAATGGGTGCTGAAGGCGATGTAAGAGTATGAGAGTACAGTGGGAGCTGAAGGCGATGTAAGAGTATGAGAGTACAAAGTGTGTGCTGAAGGTGTAAATACAAAAGCGTTAAGAAGTATGGCAAGACAATGTGTGCTGAAGGCGGATACAATGGTGATAGCCTAGCATAAGCGTGTAAAATGTTGACTAGTATAAGAAGAGGTGGTGAGGCAGAAGACGGCGTTGAGGCAGAGTGATCGGGACGGCAGCAGTGGGAGAGCGATGGTCGGCCTGAGGTGGCCAGGGTGGTGGCGAGGCTGGTGCGGGTGGCCTGGTGGGGGAGGTCCGTCAGGGTGGTTTTAGTGGATGTGGATCGGGGAGATCTCAGACATCTGGACGGGGCGTGGTGACGGTGGTGTTCCATCAGGGTTGGAAACGGTGGAGCCATTCGAAGAACGGAGAAAGTGGGGTAGTTGCCTCGCTGGTGGGTGAGATGGTTGTAGCGTTGGGTAGCTAGCGGAGCCAGTGGCCGCGGCGGCTCTGCAGTGGATGACGGCGGTGATGACACACCAGTGGGCATTTCAGAATACCTGAACCGGTGGTATCGGGGAGGTGGAGTAGTAGGAGGTGGCGTCGGTGGTGCCAGCTGGGGCCAGGGTGAAAGCGTCAGTTGGAAGGGTGGCATGTTCGGTGGACACGTCTGTGATGCAGGAGACGGTGTCAGTGGTGTTGCCGGCATCGTTGGTGAGTCCATCTGCGATGCAGGAGAGGATGGCGACGGTGTCAGCGGTATTGCTGGTGGTGACGGTGAGAGTGTGAGGTGGAAGGGTGGTGTGGTTGGGGGGCAGTGGTGCAGGGGGCTGTGGCGGTAGAGTCATTGTGGTGATCGCGGAGATGGAGGGTCACGGAGAATGGCAAGGGGCCAACCCGTGTGGTGGGGAGGGAGAAGCGGCGCCCCTGAGAGGCGTAGTAGTCGCACGGTGGGTGGCATTTGAGTGCCCGTGCGCCGGAGGTGCTGTGGAACTAGCATTGGTGAGGGGCATTGGGTGGGGTCATTATTGACGGGTGGTGGGTTGGTACAGTGCTGGGGTTGGTCCCTTCGGCCAGCGGGGGAGCTGCGGCGGTCAGAAGAGGGGGTGAGGTGGCTGGAGCCGGAAGGTGAGATGGAGTGGGGTTGGCGTTGTGCCGAGCGAATTTCGTGGACAGGGTCGTACGCGATGATGTTGTGCATCGTGTCCGCCACACAGGATGATGTCGTCGTCGCAGCAGTGGCAGTCGGTTGTGACATGTGGAGTTGGTGGACAGTCACGGTCAGAAGGTTGAAGATCAGTCAGTTTTGTCGGGCTAAAATTTTTGGGTTACTAATTGTTGTAAGCCTGGGTGTAGGTTTACGACACGGCGGGCGGAAGGTAGGGTTGGTTTGGTTGGATGAGTGAAGGATGTGCTCCGTAGGAGTCTTTTGCTAATGCCCCGCAGTTATCACCACAGCAGGCGCCGGGAAGAAGGGGACTAGTACCCTGCGGTTATCACCACAGCAGGTGCTAGAGGTAATGGCACCCCAAGGTCGTCGAGTGGTCAGTCAAATGAGGAGCTGGGCTAGCAGGGCTGGGCCCCTTTCCACCCGTCTCGCGTCCATCAATGGCCATTGGCGGTTATGACCGTTGAGGGGCGATGGCGGTGGACGGAAGGGACCTTCTCCTACTTTCTCCACGGCGTCGCTCAGCTCGTCTTTCCCTTCGTATACTTGGTTAAATCTTTACCATATTACATAGGAGTGGGAAATGTAGGAATTTGAGGGGTACCACGACAATGAAAGTTGGGTTGTAGCTTGTAGGTTCCATTTGGGGTCTAGCTGATCCCCGAAGCAAGGCTTTGCTGTCAGCTATCTCTAAAATAGTGGCTGAAACTTTCAAAACGCCGTAGCTCGAAAACATTTCAATAGAAGCGTATGGTTTCTATGATGTTGATTCCGATCTAGGATTTGTCGAGACCCTCCCCCAACTTCCAGCCGCTTGTCCACAAAGCCCTGAAGTTTGAACCGAAAAGCTTCGTCAACTTAAGTGTGAATCACGCGGTATACCGTACATAGATCAGCCCCGATATCATTGCTAGGGAACAACTGATTAAAGTGATTATAATAACGCATGGCTGTATGGAATCGGTTGGTTGTTCCGTGATATTATTTAATGATGGTTATTTTGGATGTTATTGACAGTAGGTACCTAAGTAATAAGTTTTTTTTTAAAGCTTGGAACATGCTTCAGCCGTGGCCTATCTGCCCAAAAACGTTACAAAAATTTGTCACGGAAGTAGATCGGTGTTTTCTACTGTTTTTCACGTATAACCAATCGTTGGTAGGGAGAATTTGTAACTTCCTCATTTTCCACCCACAAAAATCGTTCACCACTCGTTGGAAAGCTCTGAATTTATTACACATCATACCACAACTCTTCCTGCCAATTCCCCCTCCTTAACCCTCCTGAGAAGTACTGGTTACGCGCTTGGTTATTATATGTACGTATGCAAACGAAGTTGTTAGGAGATCCGAGTCCTTATACTTTTTAACGTGGATAATAATGTTTTTGGGCTGGAGGCCATTCTGAAATTTGCGTGATGACACGAAAAGTGTGAAGCGATACGGATAAAAAAGAGGCTATACTTAGCATAATGCTAACTATAACTGTTCAAATAACTTAATGAACGGGTGACTAACAAATTATTACCTATCACGGAAAAACATTGAATCATGGATATGTTTTTGGGGCACTGTAAGATAAATTTCGAGAAGTATCCACGATTCAACGATCCTTGGAACGATGCCTGAACCCTGAAGAATATCCCAGCGTTAATTAGCGATCCTCGTAGGGCCGCAGTCCATTGCTAAGAAACTTCTGATGCGGTAACTGTAAACGTCATTCACCAGCTATTAAGAACCAACCCGATAACAGAAAACCATCAAATCGTATTTATAAAACATCTGTTTCCTCACAGGCCACGGCCTATCGATGGAAGCTAAAACAAGAGCCCGACGGGTGAAGATGGATTCACTTCTCTCTGTCTCACCTGAATCATTTCCCTCCCAGGACACAACAGCGCCTTGCAATGGAAATGATTTTTTCTATAAAGACGACGATTGACGACGCGTCCTTGGACGATAAACCGTCGTGTAATAATTTGCAGCGATTTTACCTCATAACCAGGGATAGGATTTATATGCATTCGCATATTTTTTTTTCTAGGCTATGCATCTGTTACCGGCAAACCTAGGCAATGTAATACATATATAAGAATTGGTAAAAAACAATCGGATAACTGAATACCTACTTTAAATTAAACAAAAAATGTCTCCAATACATGACCTATTAACTACAGTTGAAATAAATTAAGTAAAAGAAGAAAGCAGAAAAGGTCTACAGAAATTCGTTTTCAATCAAGATCGCAGCGATAATGGTCTTGAAAATTTTCTGGTTTTCGGCAGTTTCAATTATTATAATATTATCACCAACAAAAACATAGTGACTCTGCGACGTAGCAAAATTATAGCGGGGTATTCGCACCAACCCATATTCCTTGGAACGAGTTGGTATGTCATGTGTAATGACATTAATTTCCGACTCCTTAATGAGCTGAATTATAGAGGATAGCTGACGGAGATTACATATTTTTAATTTCTTGAGTAATGGCAAAGTATGTTCTCGTCACGATTTTCCTTCCATTATTCTAATAATCGTTTTTTGGGTTTTAGAAATTGGGGATAATACTTTTTTTTGGATGCACCTCCCCAAGCTAGAATCCCGTATTGTAGCAGCGATTGTACGAGTCTGTAATACACAGACAACAATGAGTTGCTTGAAAAAGACATAAATGAGCTTTCTAATTCGACCTGTTAACAGCTCAAGGCAAATATTGGTAAATATTTTAAATGCTGGTCAGTATGAATGCCAAGATATTTAATAACATTGACTCTATCAATTGAAGGCCATGAATTACAGCCGTCTACAACACAGTCATTTCCACGCAGGAACAGTTTATCATTGGTTGGTTGATTTGTAGCATTATAGGAGCAGGCCATGAAATTGTTTTTTTTTTCAAGTTTTAAGTTAAGCCATTCCCATCCAACCAAGATTTGACAATCGACAAACCACCGTTTGCTCTTCTGAAAACTTCATCCCAAGATTCATCTGAGAAGATCAAAACAGTGTAATCGCACATTGCCTTATCTCACACTTTGCCGGTAATATTATATTCAAAGATTTTCAACTTGATGTGATCGTGCTGACACTTCTTGAACCGTTTCAACACACTTCGGTTCAATATATTTTGCTATTAATACGCATTTTAAAATATTTCATTGATTGAAAGACATATTTTCAGATAATGTCATATGAAATGAGTCACATATTTTGTAATTTCAACTGTTTTTCAAAGTTTTGAAGAACATCACTGTTTGCAGATGGTTTTAGGGAGCTGTGCAAACAGTATTTTGCATTACACTGTTCATTGTTGAAAACTCATTTTGGCTTGTACACTCTGTTTTCTGGTGAGAAACGCCGGGAAATTTACCCTCGAATAGACGAATTGACTCGAATGGATTTCTATATAAGTATCTAGAAATCTATACTTCATTAAATAAATATTAGTATTACATATTTTCTCAATTGATTTTAACCAACATTTCTACACACCTATTTCAGAAAATATTGTAAACGTTTCACGTATTTTTATGCATACTTATTTAAAAAAAATAAATACATGTAGGTTACATATTCCGCATTTTTAAATATATAAAAATCCTATTCCTACTTCTAACTAAGTAGAAGAAGGCCAAAACCGTCGACTTGAATTTGCTGGACGTTGCTAGGTAGGGTACTGGAAATCTCTTCAAGGCCCAGGCTGCACATATCGGTAAATAGGTAGGTGCCTACCATCCTACAAGTCCTACAAGGCACCAGTATTGTCACAACATTATAAATGATTTACAATAACTAAGCACTCTAAACGAACGGTGTAGGTACCAGCTTCCTTTGCTACGAATGCCATAATCGTCACCATCCACTTCTTTTTTGAGGTTCACTTGAAAGTTCCCCAAGAACCAATTTAAAAGCTGTGTCCCTTCTACCGCAGTGATATTGAATCGTGTGGTTATATTTATATCGTGTGGGTGGGGAATGAATTAGATAAGGTAAGAGCAGGTAGGAATATCGTGATAGCCAAGCACTGAGCGCCGGATTCCGCCGATGGGCGGAGTGTGAACTGAGTTAACGCCGCTTGCTCGCACGATCTCAGCGGGAGCGCCGCCTTTTCATAATCACCAACAGTTTTTCAACTTTCTTTTCTTTTCATTTCATAACTGAAACAACGATAATGTTTTTATTTTTACTTGAATTATACATTTAATTTATACTAACGTTGTATACGGCTCAAAGGAGGCTATGAAAGTATAATCAACGGAAGACTGCTTATTTTAAACGGTTCTTAAGAATTACTCGTACTTCTATCTTTCCTTCTTCCACTGCATGAATTAGGAAGAAATTCAATCTAGTCCTAAGAGAACCTGTCCAAAACTTATAGGTACATACCTAATTACTATTAGTAGTATTTTTTGTATAATCAACGGAAGACTGCTTATTTTTAACGGTTCTCAAGAATTACTGGTACTTCCATCTTCATCTTCCACTGCATGAATTAGGAAGAAATTCAATCTAGTCTTAAGAGAATCTGACCAAATATATAGGTACATAGGTACTTAAGTACTATTAGTAGTATTTTTTTATATCTTTCAACTTTGTGTAACCTAGGTGTTTTATAAAGATAATTTTGTCAAAAAATAATAATAATAACAATAAAATAAAAAATATAAAAAATAAAAATAATAATCTAATAATATAGCTACTGCAGATTTGCGCCCCTTGACCCGGATGATGCCTGTTTAATTACCTAATTCGTATGAAAATATGGAACATGGTACATGCTCTAGCTGTAGAATGGGGAAGACCACGGAGGTTGTGGAACGGGAAAGAAGGGGGGAACCTTCACCCGGCAGGCGGAAGACGAGTGACGATTTTCAGTCGGTAGGTCATCGCAAGAGCATGTAGGTACCGTGCTAAAATATCCTTCACCTCCCTCCTAAATGCAGTTAATAATACTCTCAATATCCTCTTGTTTACATTGAAACTACCTAAAAATTCTGTAAGTATTGAATAAATTAACACAATTATGTCTGACTGAAGTATTTACCGCACTGTTTCAAATGGGAAGCCTGGAAGGACAAAAAAAAACTTATTTGAGCATTGAACTAGGGGTGGTCGTCCACTGGAAGCGCCTTCGCGCGTCGGGCTTCAGTTTGTTTTCAAGTGTATTCAAGGAAAGTGGGGACTTCCTTTTTATTCGTCATGGACCCAGAGGAATTTTATTTCCTTGAAAGTAGCAACCATTTGCGAAGACGAATGTTAAATCAAAGAACATGTTGGTTGAAATTGAAGTTGAAAAGTTGAGTTTGAAAAGTTGGTTGGCTTGAATGGTACCTCTTGTCTCTCATATCCCAGAGAGGCGTATGATAATGAATGGCACTAATTAATTTGTCGGTGTTATGGTCAATTTTCTGCGTAGAGGGGAATTTTCACCTACTCAGAACGGGGCTTTCGCGTGAACTGACTCGAAATGACCAGGGATACGAGTGATATGGTACAAACGACAAAGGTAGGTAGGTGTTCTGATGAACCGTCCGTTTGCTATGTTTATTTACGTGGAATTCGTACCCAAACTCGTAGGGATTCCTACCGAAACAATAGAAATGAACGAGCTGCTACGAGCGGCAGATCCAACTTTTTTTGGATCGGCCGCTTGTAGCTCGTTGCCGCTCGTGTACGCCCGTAGCCGCCCGCTCGAACACGCTTCCAGTGGACGATACCACATATAACTCAATGTAGTTGGATCTGTAGCGCGTGTCGCTCGTTGCCGCTTGTGTAGCGCAAAGCGCCGCGCCGCTCGAGTACGCTGCCAGTGGACGACCCCACTAGGACATTATATATATAATTTTAGTTGGGCCCTACTTTTTTTAAATAATTGGTAATAAGGTCAGACCTTAAATGTTTGGATTACATTTCGAACAAAACTGTAATAAACAATCAAAAAGTTCAATGTTGTTTGAAACGAGGATAAGATTTTTAAGTTCACTGGACCTCCTAACTAGTTAGGAACTAACTAGACACAGTTTCTATTCGGAACCCGAACCAAATTATAGGCACTCATTAAATAGGTACCTGCCTATAACTGGATTGTTTGCCGTTATTCAGAGGGCTCATCTGATCGGGAATAGAGAGGCGAATTTAAATTCTCTATTTGAAACTAGTTTCGGGCTATCTAACCCATCAGTCTGAAAAAGGTAGACAAATATATTTTATTTGAAATAAAGAATTTAAATTAGCGAAGGATTCGTCATTCTCTATTCCCCACGTACCTGTTGCAATTTGGCTGCCAAATGCCAAACTCGCCAAACTCGTACGTGCCGAAAAGAGGTTGATTCCACCACCTCCCCTTCACAAGAGAAGGGAAAGCTCCATGCATACAATTACTCACTTTGAACTTTACAGCACACCACTAACATTTCAGAGTTCCAAAGGACATCAAAGGAGCCCCATTCCTACTTTGACCATCTTGCATAGTTTTAGCCTCAACTCCGACGTGTGCCTCGCGAGCCTCATATTTTCGCCTTCCATTTTTTTTTTCCTCGTTGGAATCTTGGAATCTCGGTCGCTGAAAGGGGCTGAGAAAGATTTAATTTTATATCTGACAGAGGAGTGGTCAGGTCATCCCAAAATTAGGCTTCTGAACATGCATTTTTAATCATTAGACGTGTAGACTGCCGACGTTTGCATATTGTTGCTTAGCTTCATCGTTCCAATTCAGCGGCTGCAAATAGCAATGAAGCATGCAGATGCAGCTACGACATGCGAGCCTACTAAGGAGCTCATGGGACGAACGAAGCTATTCGTACTAGAACTGTTCATTTACGCCAAGTCACGCAAGTCTTGCATATTAATGTATGTTCTGCAGGATCCTGTCAAATTACCGCGTTTGGGAAGAAAGCCACTTTATTTTACGGCTTAGCACATCTGAACCAGCCGAGTCGAGCTGCTCTGCCAAACCGGCCCTCACGGATTTAAACACCCGCTATGAAACATTGTGAAATAGTTTTCGCGAACGAATCAATGTACCTTGGTACCAGGGGCCCATTCCTAAAGACCCTTCAATTTTTCATTTTGCAAGTCTTAATTTGTACTCTTCACTTAGCGAATTATGAAAAATAGGAGAACTGTCTGTTCCTAAAGACTTCGCGCTCCCACTCTGCAGTTCTTCACGAAACGAAGAGTGTTCTGAAGAGTAACCTTCGTTTTGTAGAGTAACCTCCAATAATTGTTTACAGTTTATCGATGTTGTTTCCGATCGTTTTCTTCCGATTTCATCAAGTTTTCAGCAGTTTTCCATCCTTCTTTCTTCAGTCTCCCATCAGTCTCCCGAAGAAGTGGCCAGCACGTTCAGTATCCTCATCATCATCCTCTGATGAAAACTATCGGAAAATTTCCATTATTAAAATAAATAAAAATGCTGCAAATCCCTGCACAACGGTTTATTATTTTGTATAGAATACCCTCCTGTTACAGATCACAGCTCTATGTATAGATAACCCGTCTATATAATATGATATGTACTATTATATTATATACATATTATGTAGATCGCAGACCTTCCGTAGGTTAGTACCTAACCCCGTACTCGTTACTAGGTACCTACCTAAATCACGAGTTAAATGTTGCTAAAATAATTCTGCTGGATGGTCTTAAAAAACTCGCAAGATCAAGAACTATTTAAAACCGTAAAAATATTTACGTAAAAAAATGGTATAGGCGTTTTGAAAATTTCAACCCCTATTTTGAACCCCTTAGAGATGACTCACAGTAACGTCGAGCTTCGAGGACCAACTAGACGCCGAACGGAACCTATAACCCGAATTTCATCAATTTTTTTTCATGGTAACTAAGAAAAGTGGCCCGTACGGCGTACGGCGTACGGCGGACAGACATAAATATTTTTATTGCAGTTTTGGATTCTACATACCTTGAAACGTAAACCATCAAATTTTGAGGGGGGGTAAGAATTTTTTTTTTCATGCTCGATTCCAATGGTTCATTATTGAAAATAATAAACCAAAAAAGGTAAATCGAAATAAGGTTAGGTAGTCACTATTCTTCCACAAACAGCAACAACCTGTCGCTTCCTAACATTTCCTTCCTCCCACATGTAGAGTATTTTGATGGCCTCAGTGGAGCTAACTTCGATGGTATTTTATATGCTTGACATGCTTGCCGTCACACTAATTGGACCATCTTTAGACCTAATCGAATGACTGAATTCTCTTCCTTTTATTGGCACTACCAAACATTGAATTTAACGAAGAAATAATACTAAAAATCGATTTGAAAAGTAAATCGTTCTACCGCAGAGTCATTTGGGACTGTGTAAAAATGTTGTAAACTCTTCATTCGAAACGCAGACTCTTAACTTTGCACTTTGCGAAAGATAACCTTTAGAAACGGAACTGTTCAAAACAGGGTAAAACTCTGCAATTCTACACTTTGCATTTCAGTCTTCCTCTTCAATCAAGAGCGTTCTTTAGGAACGGAACACAGATCCACAGATTTGAAGAGTGCAGAGTGAGTCTTTAGGAACGGGCCTCAGTTCTCACTAACTTGCATGTACATTAGATCCATACCAGGTCCCATAATCATTATCTGTGCATACTCTTCCACCTCCTGTACCTTTGACACGACTTAGTTCAGGAGCGGAGACATTCAAGGCTTTTTACCACACCAGCTCTTCAAACGTGATCCACAAAGAATCCCAATCCACCAACGACATATTCTCACTCGTAATACATTAATTTAGTTCGAATCGATACCACGATAAAGAAATGCCTAAATCAATAATACCTAGATAACTGAAATGTAATATTGATGTCTGGGATACGACGAGTCTCGAACGGTAAATTTTACAAAGGAGAAAAAAACCATTAAAAATAATTAGATATCTAGAAGGTTTTTTAATAGATGGCCTCTGATCATCCATCTCATCAAGGAAAGAGAAAGAAATTGAGGACATAATAATTAAGGAGTCCACCTCCAGTTCCTTACGCTCAGAGAGGACACCTCATTAAAATACTGGCTCCTGGGACCCAACTTCCTCAATCTCGTCAAAGCAACGATTTTTTTTTTCGGGTGATTCTTAATAAGTCTGAAAGGTGAGTAGACGGATAAATGACGAGGTCGGTAAGACGGTTCCACAGCGGAAAGGTTTCCCCGTTCTATTTCATGACTTGAATATTTCTGTTGGACTTCTGTTAGGTTACCAACTGTGGTGGCAATTGAAAATAAATATTATTTAATTTCGTTATTATTTTGTCAAAATTCCATACTGAATATAGTGAGTTCCGTTTCTACTATCGAATAGTTTTTGATTGTACAATAATTTATTTCAACTAAAGATAATAGTACGTACAACCAACAGGACGCCCTCACCTGTGTATATTCTTGAGGGGACAGAAAAAATACACCGAAGATCGATTCAAGTTAGAAACTCCGTTCATGTCGTACAATGAATGCACAAAAAGGACAGCATGCGATGTTCGATAAGGACTTTATCAGGACGACGTTGCAAAGACCTAATTGCCAGTAATTACTTCTTTGTAAATGGTTTCATAACGGCCATTAATCAATCTGTGGAGAATCAACGACTGGAGAAGTCTTAACTGCAAATAATAGTTCATACGTAGTCCAAGATGATAATTTATGGTTGGTCATCGAGTTAGGAATCATGAGGCTCCTTACGGATACCTAACTACTTTTTCTAGGCCAAAGTGATTTTTATTTGATTATCTATCTTGCGAGTTCTGATATTTGTGGTTCTTTTTATTTTATTATCTATCTTGCGAGTTTTGATATTATTTGTGGTTCTTTTAGCGAATTTTCGAAGAAAAGGAAGCTATTGTTCTCGGTCCGAAATTTTTAAAACTAGAATTTCCGAAAGATTTTTATACCAAAATCCGTTTCAGACCATCCTGAATTCACTGCCGAAAGACACCAAAAATTATATGTATATATATATATATATATATATATTTATATATTTATATATTTATATATGTATGTGTCATTCCAGACGATAACACTCGAAAGAATTGAGATAAAAAGTTCAAATTTGCACGAAAAATCTATCTTGGCAATCGACAGGCTAAGTTCGTAGATGGGCAGAATCGGGTCACTCTAAGGGGGAGTTTTTGGGAGTTTTAGGGGGGAAAAATTACCCATAAATTCCCAAAATGAAACAGTCTGGCAAGTGACACCTCATTTTAAAGGTTTTTGTACGCTGAACACGATGGTGAAATCAGAATTGCGATATCTCATTCCGTTCTCAAACTGGAGCACTTTGAAGATGAAGGAACGTGGTTATTTCTTGAGATGTTCTTCCTGGTTCGTCTGCTCTAATCTGATAACGGAATGGGATATCGCAATTCTGACTTCACCATCGTGTTCAGCGTTGGAAAATCTACAAACCGAGGTGTTACTCGGCAAAAAATGGAACAAAAAATTTGTTACGTATCCAATACCTAGGTACTCTGTATTGGATGCGTAACATACGTACTGTACGTATGTTGGATACGTAACTGTACGTATATTGCAGTACCAATACTACAATATACGTACATACTTGAATACCTATAATTACCCAATAAGTTTAAGATTGCCCATATTTGAATGGGATATCCCAAACATCACATTCTACATAAAATCAGTTATTTCTTCGAAAATTCGCTCTTATAGCCATGCTGCATGACTGTGGTTTTTTTCCTTTTTTATTAGTTTATCAAGAAAAATTCTTCTTCTTCTAAGTGAAAGTAATTATTTATGTAATTATACATGTACTGATATGATAATATTCATTCGATTCGTCGTATTATTAGTGCCAGATACCCTTCTAAATATTCAAACAATTTAGCCCCCAACCACCCCAGTATTTAGCACCCCAAATATACCTGTAATTATCTGTTTATCAATCTATCTATCATGAGACACTAGAACCCTGTTGTACCTATCGATTATGTCAACCTGAAGTAGACAGTACCTACCACTGCAATTGATATAAGCCTTTCTGCTACCACCAGTCAAAATTCGTCTGCCCTAGACCTAGGAGGCTCAGAAGCTTCCCTCAGAATACATCCACCAGTAACTTACATTTACGCTAAGGAGTTTTTTTATCTCAGTTTTCCATAATTAACTGATATAATTGATTGTGCACAATATTGTACCTCCACCGGTTGTTCAATCATCACTTCTTATTAGTAAAATGGGTTTCATACTAGTAGTTAAAATGAGTTTTATAATTTATTGTCCTAACCAGTTACAGAGTTATAATTTATTGTCCTAACCAGCTACAGACCTAGGTCTGAGTATTTCGATATGGGGCGATGGAATTGTATAGGTACGTAGCTACTTTCGGAGAAACGCCCAATCCCACTGGAGTAAATTAAATTGCGCGAATATTCATATTAGACGAAACCCTTTGCGGCACTTCATAAATAATAACTCGCACTCCATCCAACGCTGTAGCCTACGTAAGCCCGAGTCGGAGTATTTGCCCGAATCCAAAGTGACACTTTCGTGAAAAATTCACTCGGAGCTTTCAAATTCTAAATAGGAGCGAACGACCCAAATTTGATTCAAACATGGATTAGATCACCGAGCGAGAGGTCTTTGGAAGAGGGAAATAACTTATTAATATTAATCATCACGTAGAGCAAGCAGACGGTTTAATCCCAGAGCGGGGAACAACTCCTTAAATTTTTAACGGGACCCTTTTCTTCGCAGGGCCAAAAGAGAGCACAAGGTTGTCATCAAATATTTAGAACATGGATGGGTCCGCCCTATCGTTTTCAAAAGTAAATTTATCGGCTTGTTGTATTTTTCATGGGCTTTCTCGTAATCCCATGAACGGCTTGTTGCCTACAGTTAGACAGGGATTTCTAACGGGTTTAGATCGATGTGATATTGATTATTATTTCAATTTATATGTACCATTTGGATCCAGGAAGCCTCTAGAATACCTGGTATTCTCCTTCCGAGTCTGTCATTTCATAGAGAGCTTTGTGGCCATTTTCGAGATCCTCCGAGATGATGTTGTGTTGAGTTTCTGAATAAAGTTGTGGGTGGGTAATTATTACTGGCCCCATTTTGGTGTATTATTCTGTGAATAATACACCTATGTATTTGCTCAGCAAAAATTTTTACAATACCCCCTCAGAATTCTTTTCTTTTACGTTTCAAGGTGCGTAGATTCCAAAAATGCAATGTCCGTCCGCCGTATCATCCATAATATATCTACTTTAATTTCGGTCTAAAATATTCGTTCTTTCGCACACAGGCTCCATTTGGGCCCTAGTTGTGTCCCGAAATTTTGCAGCCCGATCGGAATATACCCAAGGGTGTTATGGGTAAAAATGGGGTTTTGGGTGTTTTAGTAACATGAGTTTGTGAGGTATCGTTTTCCATGTTTTTTAGGACGAAGAGACCGAATATGAAGTCGATTTTGACCAACGAGTGGAAAATTGAGGTTCTAACGAAGTTTCAGCCTTAAATTTACGTTAAAATTTGGTCTAAAATCGTCGTTCTTCCGCACACAGTTTGGGTCCCCATTTGGGAACAGATTTGGATCCTATAGTTGTGCTCCGAAGCTCGCAGCCCGATCGGAATACACCCAGGGATGTTAGGGTGAAAAATCGGTGTAAAAATGGGGGTTTTTGAGGTTTTAGTGAACATGAGCTTGTAAGGTATCGTTTTCCATGTTTTTAATGGCGAGAAGACCGAATATGAAGTTGATTTGGACCAAAGAGTGAAGAACTGAGGTTGTAACGACGGTTCAGCTCCCAAAATTCATTTTTATGAGTCAATAACCTGGGAAATTGTCTGTCACTATAAACCACCATAAACTTGTATAATAACGGTGAATCAAGACAATTAAATGATACCTATCAATGATCAAAGATAATTTGTCACCAAATTTGTGTTTTTGGGGGCCAAAATTGGTGGAAACCATCAACAGTAGCTATTTCAACTATTGCACATGAAAGAAACAATAAATGTATTTCCAGCATTTCTTTAGGTGTGTCCAATATAATAATAAACCCATGTGACAAGGACTTTGCAGCGTTTTTGAAATCAAATTGCTACGTGAAAATTCAAGTAAACAAATAAGTTTAAGGAGCGTTTAAGAATCAAGAAAGCACGAAATTTCTACTAATATTAGCTACAACGATGTTGCATTAACTGGAGTTAGCGAAAACTTGTTTTGCAAAAGTTGGGGGGGCAGTAACAAATAATGCGATAGCTGTAATTCTTTGTTGCTGGCCCCCAAACATTCCTTCTCACTGCACGTATTGTGACGAATCATGTTGATTATTGATTCATCAACTGTCTACTGTACATATCAACCAATGTCTGGATATAAATAACTATACACATCGTTATAGGTACACTGCCTCTATCTAGTGCTACACGACCATGGGTCCAACACAGTTTCACCTGGAGGTGCGTGGATGTAGATTGGTTAAAATGTGTGGATTCGCCTATGTATAGTTAGTATGAAATGAAATGAAATGAATTTATTTCCACAAAATAAAAATAAATATACACAATGTAACTTAGATGGTAACGGAAATATTATCCCCCAATAAGAGCATGTTGCCCGCGTTAGGGGGAAGAGTCGGCTAAACATTTTGCTTTATTTTTATTTTTTTTTAAATGTACCAACTTGCAACATTAATCAAGCACTCATTGGTAACATGTAAATTATATTATTTTATGGTGTATAATTGTATTTATAATTATTGACATATAACACAATTAATAAACCTATTGCTCAATACAGCTTGAGTAAGTTTACATTTGAAAACTAGTGGTAGAGATAATGTGAAACGACAGAAAAATCAAGTACATGAGAACTAATTAAATTGTATAAATCTAAGCATGCTAATTTGTTAAGAAGTGTTTCTTCAAAATAGAACAAGAATTTATTGGTGAGTCTAGCAGTTTAGTTTTTAATAAAGTAGGCAATTTATTAAAAGATAAAATTCCTTTGTAACAGTAAGAGTTTTGGGCTGCCGTCGTTTGGAAGGGGGGGACACAGATAAATTTATTAGTCTTATATCTAGTAGTAATTTCGTGTTGAGGATGAATGAACAGTTTCTCTTTTAATATCTGTTTTATGTTATTCATTTGCAATAAATTATCAAAATTCAAAATTCCTAACGTTTTAAAAATTGGTTCGGTATGCGCTGTCCATTTACTTCCACTAATAATTCTTATCAACATTTTTTGTGCTATGATTACAGGTTTCAGAGTAGAGATGTATGACCCACCCCAAGTTGGAAGTCCATACAATAGAACTGATTGCACTAATGCATGGTAGAGCAACTTCATTAGTTTCAAGTTTAATATTCTTTTCAGGCGTGAAAAAACGAAGATAAGTTTACGGAGTCGTCTAGTAACATAGCTTATGTAGGTAGACCATTTCATATTACTGTCCATATGGATACCTAGGTATTTCGTTTTTTCAGATCTAGTCACAGGCGGACAATCCAAACAAGTATAAATGTCACACTTTGGTCCATGTAAGTTCAATTTTAAGCTTAACGGAGGACTAGATGCCGATGCTAAAGCAAACGGGAGCCATACGGTTTTATTTAAATTTAACGTTAATTTATTTTCAATTAACCATGAGTTAATAATTTGGAACCCCCTTTCAGCAAGTTCAACGGTACTGGTCCAGCTGCCTGAGGAAAAATATAATACTGAATCATCAGCAAACAATATCGTCTTACCCCCAGCAGCTAGGAACCCAATTTCGTTTATGTACAAGATGAAAAAAATCGGTCCAAGTACGGTGCCTTGTGGGATCCCGAACTCACCTAAAGTATTGAACGAACCCTGAACTCCATTTAACTTCACACATTGAGTTCTATTGAATAAGTAACTCCTGACCCACTCTAGAGGTGTAGAGTTGATTCCTAAATTTTCCATTTTTTTCAGCAATTTGTCGTGGGAGATAAAGTAGATATCTGGATGTTCTCTTTGCTCGTATCTAACGTAGGTACTACATACCTACCATCTCCTAGATTAGCTGAACTGTTGATTAGTTGATCTGGATAAGATTCCCCATCCATCCAAAATCCTGAAGCAGAAATTAGTTGAAATGTGTAGATTAGTTGCTATGGATGCTCGCCATCAGGTAAACCATCCGACGTCACAAAATACATGAAGGATGGTTGGGGGCCAGTAATGAAGAATTTGATTGGGGAAATTGTTTATTACTGGCCCCCGCTTTTTCGACTAGCGTTTATCATTATTCAAGTAAATGTTGCATTCTCAAGGGTAAAATGAGTGGAAATTACGTATTTTCTAGATTCCAAAACGCTCCTGAAACTTATTTTTTCGTCGAATTTTTGCGTAGTAATTATAAATTTTGAAAATGGGGGCCAGTAACAAAGAACACCCAAGTCATGTCTGTGTTGGGCTCCATATTCGTATGATTTCTTGGCATGCCCATACCATAATGCATGGTGATGAATCGTTACCTTTATCGTTTTCATCTCACCTCTTTTTCTGTCTCTTTATTTAATTTTTTTTTAAATAACCATGCAATTTTTTATTGTTAGGAAAAATATTAAAGTTCTGTGCAAAACAGAATAGTAGTAGGGTTAGAAAAATCCAATTCAAGTGGCACTTGTAGTGAGGTGTAGTCCACTGACTCAGTTCAGGCCAGTTGATTGAGTCTTGAAGACGGCGTTTTTACTTCCATGTTCGTGTTATATTAGGAATGGAATTATGGTGATACCGTCCAAAATAGGTGTTAGAGAAAACCATGGAATCTTGTTCAGAAGTGCTCAAAACGAGTTTCCAGACGGTTTTCCCGCTTGATTTCGCTCTCCTGGAAATTCAAATGGTCATAACTTCCTCAAAGTACTTACGGTATTTTTCGGATTTTCTTTTTGCAGTGCCCGCTCTACCATATAGGCAAACTAGGCAAAGTGAAGGGCGCCGAAATTTGAGGGGAAAAAAAGAAAAAAAATTGAAAAAAAAATGTGAAAAAATTGAAAAAAAATTGTGAAAAAAATTGAAAAAAAATGCACGATAAAGCTTTTTTAGGGGCGCTTTTTTTATCATTTGCCTAGGGCGCCTGTATTACTAGAGCGGTCCCTGTCTTTTTGGAATTTGTTCAAATCGTTAAACTCTTCAGTTTGAGGTGGGAACTAAGTGGAATAATGAGGGAGTTACTTCTGGTTTTCTAGTTTTTCGATTTTTCAACGATGGCTGCCGTAAAAATGAACCAAACTTGGTGCGGTTGGTGCCAAAATGTCCGTTAGGATGTCTAGAGCATATGTCTATCGATTTCGACCTCGATCGCATTCGATTTGGCTAATTGAAAGGAAAAAATATCTCAATAGGGATACTAGCTTAAATGACGTTGGTGTGGTGTCAGAAAGTGCTTGAAAGTGAGTTCTATGCAAGTATAAATATTGTATTTCCATGCTCATTAAAGAATGTTCTCATGAGCAGCCAGTCGGGCCGCAATGGTCGGCCTGTCAGGCCGAAATGGGCAGCCAGCCTTGCCTTCCATGGTAGGTACTAGTTTTGTCTTCCGCCATACTTTTATCCATATACTATTATGAAGAACTAAAGAATAAAGAAATAAATTGGTCCTAAAGAATTGATTAAAATCATTGGACGGAGTGATTCAAAAGGGTTTCAGGGAGATTTAACAAAAGTGGAATTGCCATACAAAACACCATCATCCGGTCTCGTGCCGTCCCTCCATTACAATACGCAGCAGGTATAAGTTACCACCGTTTTCTACATACCACAGATAAATATAAACACGGCAATTTTTGGCCCTCATTTTCGTGGATAAAATGGGCTTATTTACGTGAAAAACGTTCAACGAAGCGTAGGTAATTTGTTGATGCCATTTCAGATAGAACGAGCCATCCAAAAAATATTCCCGGTCCGTCGTAAACAACGCGTAGCGTTTTCAGGGGGACGATCGATGCTCGTTTTTCCAGTGGCTGCCAACTGATATGTAATAGTTATGACAGCAATATCACGTATAAGGTAATAATAATAATTTATTATTGTATACCACCTCGTTGCTAAAGAAGATAGTAGGGGGTATTCATGGTCGGGAAGTTTACGACGTCGAAACGTGTTAAACGTGTTAAACTTCGAGAAAACCCGTCGAAAAAGTCGACTCTTCTAGACGATACGATTATCACGTTAACGATAACAGAGCCTGGGGTACGTCGTATGTTACGATAAAACTGTTATAAAACAAAATGACGAACAGCGAACAGCTGACTCCATGATGCCAAGAGCATAGTATAGTAGTATGTCTTTGTTGTGTCTCATTATTTCGTAGTTTATCTACCTGTGGCTACTTTGTACTCAAACAAACAGTGCTCAACCTGTGAGTGCAGAGCCTACCTTGTGGTTGTTGTACTCTCTTTATCTGCATTTACATATTTATCATAATAGTTTAACACAGGGGCCTCATGATTCCCACTGTCGACGTCATTTTCCATTTAACCCTTTCGCCCCTGGTGGGTCGTATACGTCCCATCAGGTTTTGGCACTAATAAACCTGCTGAGACACGTTATGTCCCGGGATCTGAATTACTACTGCTTCAGTTTTCCAATCGTTTTAAGGCCTATGGAATACTACAATCCTTATGGAAGAATGGGTATGAATAATTCATCATGCTTCTTCCAACACAGTAGGTAATGAAAACTAAAAATCAAAATGACTTTGGGGCACTCACAAACCTGCTGGGACTATTGTCCCGGGAACTGAATTACCTACTTGTCGTGAGTCCCTCCCGGAACCACTCCTAGCAAACTTAAGTTCACACAAACATCTCAACAACCAACTTTAGTTCCTGTTAATAAACGGTACGAGTGGGGACACAAGCCGCAGGACCCGGTGCACAACCTGGAGCCCCTCCATCCTCTCCCAACAAGGGAGTTGGAAGGAGAAGGCTTCCGGGTCTATAAAACCCCGGATCCTGCGACTTTCTACTCATTCTACGCTTCCTCTAGCCGCTGGCTATCTCTCTCTCTCCTTACCATGTCTCTCTCCTACTCCCAAAATATCTAGCCGATGGTGGAGGTTCGCCCTTAACCAGAACTAGCAAACAACCCTAAAAGATCGGTGGAGGTCCGCCCTTAACCGCACAAGCATCCAAAAAGATCCAGCCGATGGTGGAGGTATCGCCCTTAACCAGAACTGGCAAATTCCCCCCTCGCCTCTCGTGGTGAATTTTACGCCAATTTAAATTCATCACACTACTGCTTCAATTTTCCAATTGTTTTAGGGCCTATAGAATACTACAATCCGTATTACGGAAGAATGTGTCATCAAATCAGTTCATCATGCTTCTTCCAACACGGTAGGTAGGAAATGACTGTGGGACATTAGTCCCACCCCAAAGCGCTGAGAAAACGGGTGGGACTTATATGTCCCACCTCTGTATGACTACCTAACCTGCGGGCATGGTAGAATAAACAGTATAACCTGCGGGACCTATGTGTCCCAGCCATCGATGTATAACCTGGATCTCTCGCTCAAGGGAAAGGTAGCGGGCCGAGAAAGTCGGAGCGCTTCCCCCACCCATCGGAGGCAAGAAGCGCTCGCACTCCTATGTTCCCCTATTCCCCTCTGCTCGCTTATCTCACTAGACCATACGCTGGATGGAATTGAACGGGGTTTTCTAGGTCATAAATAACAACAAACTAGTATTGTAGTATTTTTTAATGTGCCAGAGGAGTTTTCAATATATATACAGAGACATTGATGAATATTATACTAAAAAACTAAAAAAAATAAGAAATGGAGACATTAATACAAAAATTATTTTACAAAAGTAAGAATGATAAGAAACCAATACATTTGCCGTTATTTCGTTGATGTAATAACCAATTATATATACATAAGTGCCATACAACATAGTACCTATCTATACCAATATATACGTACGTAAGTAGTATACATAGGTAGTTAAAATATTATTTAAACGTTACTGAATGTGGTTATTTTATTGAGCTTTTGGCGGAGTCCAAGTTTACCTGAAAGGGCTTTAATTGACTTATTTTCAGCGTTACTGTGGCAGAGAACTTTAAAAAAAGTTTGCTGATACTCTTTATCAATCTGAGGACGTGAATACCGTTACAAGAAATCTCTTTGAAAAGATTATCCTCAAAGTGATTGCAGGCTTTCATAATAACTGAATTTGAGCCAAGTTTTGAAGAGGGATAGTTCATCACATTTGTATACAAAAACTTAACAACTTTGAGAACGTTTTTAGAGGGTCTGATTAATTTCCCTCGAGATATAAAATCCGTAAAATGGGTGTACCGGCTTAAATCTGAATCTGTCGTTTTGAACGCCTCACAACATTCTGAACACTCAATTGTTTCCCCAATGCGCCGAACGACAAATCCACCTATGTAGTACAAAATGTACTCCTTGTATTCAGAACACTGGATGTCATCTTCTGAAATGCCCAAATCAAATTCACTCGAATTTTCAGCATTGATTTCCAATGGCTTCGTTTCAGAAAAATCAAATATAATATATTGCTGACAAGGATCAAACGCAAGGCAGTTGCCCTTGTCCGAGGCCTGTACACTGTTTCTGAACATAAGTTTCCTTAATGACCACATAAATTGCTTAACATTTGGATTGTCATTGTTTCCATTCCTGCTTCTTATACAAGAAAATGTGAGTTCCAAATGATCCTGGGAAAATTTGTAGGCTAACAAATAATTGAAATTAGCATATGCTAGCAAACGGTCCCTCAACACTTGAATCGAATGAATGCAGCTGATAAAACCAAGAGCAAATGTATTACGGGGGTGTTTGAGTATATTTACTCCTTCTATCTTCAAACAGGATAAGTGCATTTACTGTACTTACCCATGAAATGTAAATCCACATCCTTTTGATTGCCTGTTGGTACAATTGTAGGCTGAACAAGATTTCACCATTGCTTAAAATTAAAAAATAAAAACTTGGAAAAGAGTGAAAATAAAACAAACTTGGAAAAGAATGGAAATAAAAGATGAAAATGAAAAACTTGGAGCTAGGGAGCAATAAAGCTTAGGTAAAAATGATTAGTTTACAGCAGAGACTAAGCATGAAGTGAAGGGACTTGCTAGGGGGAATGCCTGTTCTGTCAATAAAAGGTAAATTTACGTTCACCAGTCGCCATGGTGAGAGACAAACGTTCCAATTTCCAAATAATGATAAGTTTCAATATAATCAAGGTGATTTTCGTTTTAATAACCATGTGCAGACGAAAATAATCATTCCCGGTTAGGCAGTGCAGTGAAGCTTGATCCTCAACGGGTTGAAAGGGTTAACATAGTCGAGAAAACCATGAATACCCTTATTATTTTTCCAACTTGCAGCCACGTTGTATCCGTGCAAAATGGTTTTGTTTCGTCATAAACGTTGTATTAAGAGAAAATATTATATGAACCAAAAGTGTTTCACGTAACTTAGTAGGTGATCAGAATAGTTAAGGAAGTAGGGTAGGAACGTAATATGTTTTTAGCTTCTTCTGGATTTAAGTGTACCTACTTGACGTAAGTGCACTGAGTGAGTTACGTAGGTACCGCACTCATAGCTATGTATGTAAGACATTAGTTGCGAAAACTCTATTACCTATTGCCATACCTACCGCGAAAAATGTATTGTGATAATACCAATTTATATTGGAGCGAACCAAATCGGAGAAATATTGCCCTGCCCCTTAAAATAACCGGAATAAATCACTCCGTCGAATGAAAACTGGGTGAACTATTACGGCGGTAATGTTGTGTTTTTTTATCGGGGTAATATCGGATGACGTAGGCCTTTGATATCGGATTCATATTAGGACGGGTGAAGTGGGGCAACTCATATCTTACTTCGGGAGAGTAATAACGATGCGGGATAACCCTTCTGAATATTGATTCCTACCCGCACCGTATTTACCGAGATGGGATATTAGGTACCTATTTCGTGTGTGAGCGACCGATAAATTGCGTTGGCTCTTCATCCCTTGAACTGCAAGACATACGGGTTTGCATGAAAATTGTTGAATGGATCAAGGGTAGTCCAATTCCATTTCTAGATCCTTGAAATTTAGTTTTAGAACTTGGAGACCATAACTGAGTCAATTCACGACAATTTTGGTTTGCTAGGTTAGCTGATCGTGGATAGCAACAAAACAAAGGATCCTGTATCGCTGAATAAATATGCATTCCAAAAAGGCTGCAAATAATTACACAAAGGTTTATTATTTTCATGTATAGATAGGTTTTCTGTGGTCAGTACCAACCCTCGTGCATCCCCAGAAAAACCCTAAACCGAGCCTCAATTGAGTACCTAGTTACCAGAGCCGGCCAACATATTACACTTACATTTTTAACAAAATTTTTAACAATATGAATTTTCCATCGTCCCCACCCCCTGTAACTCAAAATTTCGGCTTCGGCCCCACAACCCCCCCCCCCCCCCCCCAATCCGATCATTTTTGAAACTCTGATGGTCGCTGAATCTAAATCGGACGCTCAGCATAGTATTATTATTATCAAACTTTCACCTAATTTTATGAATCGCTTAGCCGTGAACAACAAATAGATTTAAAACCTATAAACAAATAGATTTAAAAACGCTGCAAATCCCTGCACAACGGTTTATTATTTTGTATAGAATACCCTTCTGTTACAGATCACAGCTCTCTGTATAGATAACCCGTCTATACAATATGATATGCACTACTCTATACATATTATGTGAATCGCAGACAGCGTTGGCCAATAGAATTGCAGAACGCGTAGCCGTGGCCGGCCCTTGTGATTGGAATGGCCTAGGCCAGTCATAATGAATTTATTGAAAAAACAAAAGAAAACGATTGATTGAACCATTTCGGACCATGCCACTGCGCACCATGCCAATTAGATAATTCTAAATGAATTCCAAATGAAAGTCCAATTCAGACTGATGGTATACAAATTTTTACAATTCTAAGTGAATTCCTAAGTGCACTAACAATTACAATCCTAAGTGCAATCTTAGAGGATTACAATTACAATCCTAAGTGAAAAGTGCAATTGAAATTGTAATCCAATTGCAATTTCAATATTTTATTAACACAACTTTGCCAATTTTGGCGAATGTGGAGTGTATGTTTATAGGATTAGTGTGTCGGGAATTTAGATGGGGATGTTAGGTAGAGTGGTGAGCAGTGGCCAATTGCAATTGAAAAAAATTGTTGATGAGGAGTGAAAACGTTGGCCAATAGAATTGCAGAACCATTTCGAACAATGCCAATGCGCACCATGCCAATTAGACAATTCGAAATGAATTCCAATTCAAATTAATTTGAATTCAAATTAATTTGAATTCAAATTAATTTGAATTCAAATTAATGAATTCCAATTCAATTAATGAATTCCAATTCAAATTAATGAATTCCAATTCGAAATCGATTGAATAAATTGATTGATTGATGGAATCGAGCGCTTCCCCGGTGACGAGCGCACAATGCCAATTAGGCAATTCGAAAAAAATTCCAATTCAAATTAAAGTTCAATTCAGTATACCAATATTTACAATTCTAAGTGAATTCCAATTGCAATTGAAAAATTGATTGATTGATTGTTCGATTGATTGAATAAATTGATTGATTGATTGAATCTAGCGCGTCCCTGGTGACGAGAGTGTATACAATTTCATTCACCCTGGTGTCGAAAATGCCTGTCGGTGAAAACTTCGGGGCCTTACTGTGAACGAACGGCTGGACGTACGGTGCTGCGGGTGGTCTTAAACGACTCCCAAGTTCGAGAACTATTTAAAACCGTAAAAAAATTCACGTAAAACAAAGGTATAGGCTTTCTGAAAATTTCAGCCCCTATTTTGAACCCCTTAGAGATGACTGACAGTAACGTCGAGCTTCGAGGACCAACTAGACCCCGAACGGAACCTATAACCCGAATTTCATCAATTTTTATTCATGGTAACTAAGCAAAGTGGCCCGTACGGCGTACGGCGTACGGCGGACAGACAGAAATATTTTTATTGCAGTTTTGGATTCTACATACCTTGAAACGTAAACCATCAAATTTTGAGGGGGGGTAAGAATTTTTTTTTTTCATGCTCGATTCCAATGGTTCATTATTGAAAATAATAAACCAAAATGCAGGTACCTATCAACAAAACCTAAAATAACTATATTTCTTCAAATGAACGAATATCACAGAACAACATACTGATTGATTTCACAATAAATACATGCGTGATCAAATCAGCTGTTCCCTAGCAATGAGATCTTGGCTGGAGTTACGAGTAGGTATGTATACCAGATGATTCACACTCATGTTGACGAAGCCACTGTGAACCAACTGCTGGACGTACAATGTTCCGAGTGGCCGCAAAAAATCGGAATCAATTTGTTGTACGCCGGAAGGACATAACTTTTTTTTAAATCCCATTTTCGTATTCTACGTAACTTGAAACGCAAACAATCATCACATTTTGAGAAGGGGTCGCCTTTGTTTTTCATGCTCAATTCGAAAGGTTCTTATTATTGACAATAATCAACCGAAGACGTTAAGTACCGTTCTTGATCTTTTTTAAACATCATGGTCTTGAGTTACTGTTGACTGGAATTAACTTGAAAATTGTGTATGCAACACTCATGGAGGCATTATTAGTAGGTAATAGCATTATTCAATAATTACAGTTCGCTTTGAAGAACAGAATGTAACATTAAATAGGTTAATAATTACGAAATTTCGGGTAATTAGGGTGTCAAAGTCACCTTCATTTGTATTCTCGACGAGTTCGAAAATGATGGCCGCGGCTTGATTAGAGTACGACTAATAACAGTGGTAAAAGATTGAGTGTATAGCGTATGATTTTTCTGTAAGCCCTAAAATTCTCTTCCGCATCGAAACAGAATTTTCCTGCGTCCACTCTGAAAAAGTCCACGATTTACTTACCTCGAAAAATTAAAGTTGGAGGTTCTACCTGGGGGGATTGTTACTCTATAATTTCGGTTAGGGAGCTGAGGAATCGTTTCACACTAAACTCGGAAAGAGGTCGCTCTAATAACAGCTTGTCGTGGGCCACCGTCCTGAGGTTGTCAACCCTGGAAAACAACGCTAATTCCCTAATTGACTGTAGCAGGGGAGAGCTTGAAGACGGTTTTTTTTCTCTACTCCTCCTTTATTATTATTTTTTGGTGTTCTTCATAAAAATTGTTTTCTAACCATAGAATTAAGTAATTTGGCCGAGAGAGGGCTCCCGCGTCGAGCGTTAATTACCGGGTTGAGCTTCGTAAGGAGGTGCATTTAATGAGACGAAAACGGCGGCGTCTGTGGAGGCCGATTGACCACTTTGAATTACTGGTGGGCGTGTCCAGTTTCCGTCTGCGCTACCTACATGGCTTCAATTCACCCAAGTCTGGGTGGTGAGAACCACTCGGCAAGTTCGTTTCAGCTCTATATGGCCTCATCAGTAGTAGAATGGGCTGGACTAAGAGCGAATCCCCTCTACATAGCAAGTTGAGTGTAAAAACGCTGCAAAGTCCTTGTCACATTGGTTTATTATTCTATTGGACACACCTACAGAAATGTTGGCAGTTCATTTATTGTTTCTTTCATGCGCAATAATTGAAATAGCTATTTCTGATGGTTACCACCAATTTTGGCCCCCAAAAACACGAATTGTGCTCTTTTTTTTCTCGCAAATTACCTACCTTTAATCATTGATAGTGCCAGTTAATTGTCAACTGTTGACATTTTTTCTAGTGTTATTATACAAATCGATGGCAATATCAGACAATTTTTCATGTTTTTGACCTATAAAAAAATGATTTTGGGAGCTGAACCTTCGTTACAACCGCAATTCTTCACTCTTTGGTCAAAAATCGACTTCCTATTCGGGCGTCTCGCCCTAAAAAACATGGAAAAAGATACCTCAAAGGCTCATTTTACCAAAACACCAAAAACCCCTATTTTCACACCCATTTTTCACTCACAACACCCCTCGGTATATTCCGATCGGGCTGCAAAGTTTCGGGACACAACTAGGGACCAAATGGAGCCTGTGTGCGAAAGAACGAATTTTTAGACCGTCAATGAAGTACTTAGTTATGCATGATACGGCGTACGGCGGACGGACATTGCATTTTTGGAATCTACGCACCTTCAAACGTAAAAGAAAAAATTTTGAGGGGGTGTTATAAAATTTTTTTGGTGAGCGATTACATAGGAGTATTATTTACAGAATAATAAACCAAAATCTACAGTTCTAGTTGGAGTGTATAAAGGGTGGTCCCAAATCATCCGCAAAAACTTCGAGATCTTATAGGGATCTGATCACTGAGTGTACCGATAGTATGGGTCGCTAATTGGAGTTAGCCCATTCTTTTGGCCAAGACCACATTTTTCAACTTCTTTTAAAGTGTTTTTGGGCGAAAACCCCCAAAGAAATCTTGAAATAAACGATGTGGGAAAATTAATTCTGCGTTATGCCGAATTATGCCGTTAGGATGTCTTATTTTCAATGGGTTTTCAGAGTTAATGAGGTTTTTGAAAAATTTAGAATTCATCATTTTGAAAAACGAAAAATTCATATAACCTGACCGTATCGGATTTCAATTTCCGAAAACGTATAAGTCGACCTTCCATCAAAAACCGTTGAATTATATGAATCATTTGCTTTGAAAAATTATGAATTCCAATGCTTTCAACTTTTTATTTAACTTTGAATAGTCATGGGAAAAAATTTTAACATTTTAAATACTTACCATTAGGGCTCAAATTTGTCTCAATCCCTAAAAACAAAACAAAAAAACGCAGAATTCATTTTCCGATTCAACGTTCATATCGAGATTTTTTTTCGATGTGAGCGCTTTTTTGCGCAGAAACCCTTCGAAAAATTGGTTTGAGCCTAATTGGTATACCCCGTCCAGGGACCCATGAAGTATGGTGTATCTATATACTCGATATCGGTGTGAAATTTCCTATAAGACGTTGAGATTTTTACTGATGATGGGGACTTCCCTTTATATGAGATCCGCTATCAGGTATTAGGTATCGTTGAGTTGGTATACGTACCTATCAATATTGTAAAAATATCCAATTTACTCTTCATGGATTGTAACTATTCGTCATATCTATAATATACTAGCCACTGTGGGCTTTGCAATGAAAACATGAGTTACAACACATTTTGAGATACAACAGTGAACGACGTCAGACGCTGATGAGCCCGGCAAGGTCAGTGTGATCCCATAAATTTTCAATTTACCACATCTGCAAGTGTGAGTATTTCAGGTGGTTTCATGCACACATAGAAGGCTCATTCACTGCTTATAATCAGGCATTTCCTCGAGGTTAATTAGGCAGGAGTGGGTGGACACGTTATTGCAACGTACCTACCAATCTGTTTTTCTTGTAGGTACTACGAAAGGTAGAATCACACCAAGCTGTTGGAAAATCAGTTTCTCTCGCAATCAAGGGTGTCCAGACCAAATCAGGACAACAAGCCTTGTGGCAGACAAACTTGTCGTAAGTAAATGTATAAATATACTCGTTGATAAAGGTGAAGAACTTAATTTTTCACTCTTCCTGCCTTCGTTTCAGGTCGTAAAGAATGACGTCTGTGAACGCCTTGAAAGGGGCCAACAGGAAGACGGGGCGTGACCGTTTGTTGGCTTTGTTCAGTGAACAGTTGAGTAAACAGCTGTACGTCTAATATCCTGCTGTCGAAACTAAACTAATAAATAGATCAGTAGGCTACCTCGAAAGTGTTGGTTCCTTTCCCACTGGAACAAGGCTCTGCGGTTGTTTGGAGAACCTTCAATGAAAGTGTGTAATCATCTCAGTGTTCTCCATCGATTCCGTAAATACAGACGAAGTAAACTTGGCAGCCTGTGTTTTCTCATGAAAGGACATTCCTAATTAATTCTATGTCGAGTTATGCAAAATAACCACGCGGTATGGCAACCTGTAGGATTATCAATTCTAAAAACTTGATTGGATCATCCATTTTTGGCATTATTCATAGCTAGCTGAACGACCCTGGAGCTGCTCAGAATATTGTTAGCTTGTTTTATTGACAACACCGTTGTAAAACATGAGTTATGGAACATCTTGTCTCTCTTTCTGTTTCGGGGGCCAAGCCGTAACAGTTTTCTCAGCCTAAATCTCGTGACATCATGCTTCAGCGACTCCCGCAGGTCCACCTGTCTCGGAACTGTGATGAACAGAACGTGAGAATTACCATAATTATAAATTAGTGTTATTAATGAACGAGTCTGTACCATTAGCACTACCGGAAAAATTTCTTGAAGAATTCCCTCGAATCAATTAGAGCACTCACCAGTACAAGGGGACAACAGAAAACCACTGCATCCGGATTCGGACCGACAGAACGAACACCAGAACAGGATGGGCGGCGCCGATGGGAGGTGGATGGCGTAATTTAGACCGCAATTAGTTACTGGATCTGATCAGATAAACCTGTGAAAACTATTTATTAAAACCCCGACCCGACCCTCAGATACTCATGCTACCGCACCAATTATCTTAGTTATATCTTCACTAATTTATCAACCCGGATATCTTATTGTTATTTAATTGCATCCGAAGAATCTCAAGTTTGTTCTTTTCCTCCTATCTCTTTAAAAGGTTGCTGAGTGAAAAAAGTAACTTTATTGTACGTGTTAAAAATGCGAGGAGAACAGAATTTTACGCCAATAAGAGTTACCAACTGAACAACCGTAGTACCTCTATTACTGGTAATACACTGTGCAAACGGTTTATCCAGTTAGTCTCATAGTAGGTGTAATTATTTTCAGATTGGACCACGCGGATTATTTTTCACCTAAGTTAGATCAGGCAGAGGGAATTTGAGACAATGCCGCCCATCATTCTGCTTCAATAAACAGAAAAGAAGCATAAAATGTCGTGATTCTGATGTACATGGAGAGAATGAATGAATGAATGAATGATTGTGTTTATTGATCTGTACATAAATAGGACCTTAGGGTCCTCTCTACCTTTATGACAGAAAGTATTAAACTAAAATTAATGTTACAATGTCAGCCCTATGTCTATAAAAATTAAATAAATCTATTTAACGATTAGAGAGAGAATCAAGATTGTATAACCATAGATACTGCACTACTTGTTCTAACTCATTCCTGTTAATACCGCAACATAATTATTGTATAATAACGGTCGTCATGAAATCAAAATATTTACATGGAAATCGAGCAAAGGCAAGTCATTACAAGTGGTGAGAGGAGGACATTTTTAACCATATTCAAACCCATTTGGTTGTAAGCTATCCATCAAATGTTATAATAAGTATGCATGAGTTTATAATCATATGCAGAATGAGGTAACATTAGTAGAGTCAGGGTAATTTGGGTTGCTTCATTAGAACTCCGGCCACCCGTGAGCGAAACTTTCATATTGGGGACGGAGTTTCCATGATGGACGTGGTCGTAGTAAGTTCTTGAAGAGGTATTATAACAACCGACGAAAAACGGGAAATTATAAATGGACATGTACTACTTGGGGAACCTCAAGTAGGTAAAACAAACCAGTTCATCATGATTTTTATTACATTTTGAAAAACGTTGCTGGTTGTTGAAGATCGAAGGAGCATGCTCTGAGGAACAGATTTATGACTCATATTTATTTGATAATTCAGCCCGGTGAATTCTTGAATAAACATCTAACGAGCCATCACTTTATTTCTTTCGAGCATCTAACCGTTTCTCTCAGTATTTATTCAACGGAGTACGTACCAACCCTACAGCCTTCATCGCGCAACGATATTTATTGAAGAAGTTGTTTGGGCAATTATTTCATGTTTGGACCCCATTGGGCATTTCCACAAAGATAGCTATAGCGCGTCGACTGGCCATCTCCCATCTCCTGCCAACGGCCAGCCAATCAGAACCCATATCCGTACAACGTCACAGGCAACAGCTTTCGCCGCCTGTTTTTTGAAATCACGAAGTTTGAAAGTCAAAGGAGGCATATTTTCCCGATTCTATCCTATGATCGTCTATCTCACATCATAAACTGTTGAGAAAAAAATGCAAGCAGTATTCATGATAATTACCCATTGATCAGCACTACACTCAAATCTATTGTGCAACAGAAAAACGACTCCGCAAAGTTGGGTAAAAGTGACTCAGGTTCTAACACTAACCCAGTCATGCAGCATGGCCATGAGAGCGAATTTTCAAAGATATTTGTTGTGCTATTGTGTAAAAAGATGATATTATAGCGAGGAACCGTACCATTTTTCGTGAAATTATATAATTTTTTGAATTATTTTAGCCATTTTTACCGACTTTTGACCGCTATAAAGTCAAATTTGGTCCGTTATTTTTTGGGAAAAATATTTTTATCATCAAACTAGTCCCTCCCTCGTGAATCGCCATATCACACAACGTCAGATGAACTAGGTACTATTGATTAGCCCTTAGTACAAATTGTGATGAATTTAGAATTTTCATCACGGTGGCGTGGAAGGAAGGTGAGTGAATTTAGGTGAAGGAGATGAAAGGAGGAAAAGTCGCAGGCGGCTGTAATCAACCGAACATCTACGACTTTGGAGGAGAGAGAGGTGGATGAGGGAATTTTACCTAGGCGGCTGTAGTCAACCGTTCATCTAGGTAAAGGAGAGGAAAGGAGGAAAGGAGAGGTCCCTTGTCTAGGCGGCTGTATTCAACCGATCATCTAGACAAGGAGGAGGAGAGAGGAGGTGAAATTCTCAGGCGGCTGTAGTCAACCGATCATCTGAGAGGGAAGGTAAGAGAGAGAAGAGAGAGCTGGTTAGAGGAAGTGTCGAATGAAGCTTGAGCGCCAGGATCCGGGGTTTTATAGTACTTGGGGGCCTCTCCCTCCAGCTCCTTGCAGGGAGCTGGTAGTGGGGCCCCAGGTTGAGTAACCCTGGGTTCTGTCGCCTGTCCCCACTCATATCTTTATTTACGGAGCTTTAGTTTGGCGTTTGGATATTGGTGAGAACTTAATATGATAGGAGTGTTCCCGGGAGGGACTCACGACAGAGGTCCCCCCAGTTTGAACCAATATTGGTGCTGAAGGCGCAAGATGACAGGAGCTGAGGGCTACGGCAAACAAGAGGTGGTCGCTGAAGGCGCAAGGTTACAGGAGCTGAGGGCTACGGCAAACAAGAGGTGGAGCTGAGGGCGCAAGGTGACAGGGGCTGAGGGCCGAGGCAAACAAGGGTTGAGCTGAAGGCGGTTCTTAAATCTAGGAGTAGTATGGTACAGGTAGCAGAGGCAGTATTTACACGTTACAGTAAGCATAGGAGTAGTGACATAGGATAAGAAACGTGGGTAGAGTATAAGTAGGAACAGAAAATAAGTAGGATGAGTCGATGAATATGTACAAGGCTGGTATGACAGGGGCGGTGAGAGTATTTACAGGATGATGGGAGTATTGGTCAGGATTCATAAACATTTGGCATTTATGAAAATGATCGGCAAGGGCGAGATGAGGAGGATTGGCAATATTTACAGGACGTACAACAATTACAATATTTACAAGATGTGCAGTGTTTACAATATTCGCAGTATTTACAATATTTACAATATTTACAATCTCCGTGCAAATGTGGGGGACAAATTGGAACGGGGTGTTGGAAAACCGCCGATTCCTGGGTGTGTGTTGGGTGTGGTGAGTGGCAGTGAGTGTGTGAGTGAGGTGTGCGGGGGTGGTGGGTGGTCGTAGCTCGTGGCGAGGCGGGCACGACGGGGCTCCGAGTTCCGGTACAGTGCGAGTGGATTAAGGGGACACCAGCACTGTTCCGGAAACTCAAGGCCCCGCCGTGATTGCTCAGAGCGGGGCGGGGAATTTGGCCGCCGGGACGTGGGGAACGTGGGGACGCTCCCTCCGTCCGTTTCGCCGCCCGGGCCGTTTCGTCCCGGCGGAAGCTATCGTGGATATCCCCGGCGACGGAGGGGGGGAAGGGGGTGTTTGAGGGGGAGAAGAAGACATGGGGGGGTCGAATATTGAAAATAGGGGGGGCGGTAAAATTGGGGGGGTGGAATTTGTTGGGGGGTTGGTGAATTGAACGGGGGGTGGGGGGTCGAAATTTATTGGGGGAATGATGATTTGAACGGGGGGCGGGGGGGGCATGAGTTCCGCGAGGCGGAACTCGCGAAGGATGGAGGACATTAACGGGTCCGTGGGGGAGTAGGGAGGGTGTACCCCCGTGGCCTGGGCTGTGCGAAATTCGCGCAGGATTTTCCACTGGGGGTACTTCCATCGCCGGGGCCGGGGAGGTAGTCCGGTGATCCGTGGCGGGACGAACGGAAGCGGTGAAGTCGGCCCGGGCGAAGGGGGTAGGGGGGAGAGCGGGTCCGGGACGAAAACGTCCCGGAGAATCGCCGCCATTTCCGGATCCGAATCGAAATCCGGAAACGGCGACGGAGGTGACGGGTGCATCGGGAAGAGGTGCGACATTGCGAACGGACGGCGGGAGACTGATAGTGTTAGTGGGTTGGGTTAGCACAGGTGCGGGTTTACACCTGGCTAACGGGACTGTATGTGGTTTGCCGTCAATTAACAGGGTCGCGGTGGTGTGTGTTGTGCGGATGACTTGAAAGGGCCCGGCATAAAGTGGTTGGAAAGTTTTATGGATGCCGGGCTCTTTCAGGTACATGTGTGTGGTGGTGAAAATGTCGGCCGGTAGACGTAGTGGGTCTTTAAAGGCATTTTGTGCGGGGCTGGTTTGGTCTGAAGGACGGGCTGATGTGCGTAGGCTGAGTAAAATGTAGGGAAGGGATTTTGTCCAGGAAGGGGAATTGGTTGATGTAGAAATGGCCTGTTTGAGGACCGAGTGCCACCGCTCTATTTTCCCGTTGGATTGGGGATGGTACGGGGTAGTGTGGATTTTTTGGATGCCGAGGGAACGTAGTAAATCGGAAAAGTGGGCGGATTCAAACTGCCTCCCTTGATCGACCGTGATTGTTCGCGGACAACCGTAACGGCTAACCCATTGAGTGAGGAAAGCCGTCGCGACGGCGTCCGCGGTGATGTGGGCGAGCGGGATGCATTCCACCCAGTTGGTGGCACGGTCGATCATCGTGAGGCAGTATTTCTTCCCCTCGGATGGGGGAAGGGGGCCCACTAAGTCCAGATGAACATGTTCCCACGGGAGGGAGTCGGGAATGGTTTGAGGGGGGACATGGGGGTGGGCCGAGACCTTAAACCGCTGGCACTTCTGGCACCCCAGAACCCAGTTACGAATATCTGTGTTCATGTGGGGCCAGAAGTACCGCGTCTTGATAAGGTCCCGGCTAGCCCGAATGCCAGGATGGTGAAGGGAATGGTAGTGGAGGAACAACTGCCGCCTCTGTCCCGGTGGGACGTAAGGGCGCGGTGAGTCGGCCGTTACGTCGCACCAGAGGTTGAGGGGCGGCAGTTGCTCCAACTTGGAGGCGGAAATGAGGTTGGAGAGGGCTGGATCAGTGGAAGGGTTTTGGTTGTTTTTGAGGGATTGGGGGGAGGGGAACGGCAGTAACTCCGCCACCGGCGCGGGGGTAGGGGTGGGCCGGGAGAGTGCGTCCGCCACGCAGTTGTCGGCCCCCGGCAAGTATCGGATATCGGACGTAAATTGTCCGATAAACTCGAGTTGCCGGAGGCGACGCGGGGAGGCGGATTTGCGGTTCTGTAGGAGGGCGTGGGTCAGGGGCTTGTGATCGGTGACGACAGAGAACTGCCTGCCCTCCACGAAGTCACGAAAGTGCTTGATGGCTTCGTGGATGGCGAGGAGTTCTCTGTCGAACGTGGAGTAATTTTTCTGGGTGGGGGATAGCGTTTTAGAAAAGAAGCCTAGGGGTTGGGGGGTGGCGCCGGTGTGCTGATGGAGCACTGCCCCGATGGCCCAGTCGGACGCATCGGTAGTGATGGACAGGGGGGCATGGGGATCGGGATGGGCCAATAGAGCGGCGTCTACTAGGTCCTGTTTGCAAATTTTGAAGGAGGAGATGAGTTGGGGGGTCCAGGTGATGGGACGGTTGTCATTTTTTTTGGAGGGTTGGGGAATGGCGTGTATGAGTGGTTGTTGATGTTGTGCTGCGTGTTTTATGTGTCTGCGGTAAAAGTTTAACATACCCAGGAAGCGGCGGAGTTCCGTCACCGTGCGGGGTTGCGGGAAGTCGCTAATGGCGTGGACTTTGTCCGAGAGGGGTTTGATGCCCTCGGACGAAACTTGGTGGCCGAGGCAGCGGACGGAGGGTTGGCCGAGAACGCACTTGTCCGTGTTAACCAGGAGGCCCTCGGAGGAGAAGATGTCGAGGATCTGTTGGAGATGGCTGAGGTGTTCTTCCGGCGTCCTGGAGGCCACCAGGACGTCGTCGAGGAAGCAAAAGACGAACGGTAGGCCTCGTAGGATGCTGTCCATATAGCGCTGCCACGTCTGCGCAGCGTTCCTCAACCCGAAGCCCATTTTCACGTATTCGAATAGTCCGAACGGGGTAATGATGGCGGTTTTTTGGACGTCGGGGGGGTGAATGTTAATGTGGTGGAACGCCCTTGAAATGTCGAGGGTAGAGAAAATAGTAGCACCATGTAGATGTGACGAGAAATCCCGTAGGTGGGGAACGTTGTAAAGATCCGGCGTGGTTTTAGTATTGAGGCGCCGGTAGTCCCCGCAGGGGCGGATATCCCCATTGGGCTTCTGCACGATGTGGAGTGGAGAAGCCCAAGGGGATTTTGAGGGGCGGACGATGCCGTCGGCTATGAGCTTGTTGAAATGTTGTCGGGCTTTCGATAGTTGAAGGGGGTGGAGTCGTCGGGCTTTCGCTGTGATGGGGGGGCCGGAAGTCTCAATGTGATGTTGGACGGTGGAGATGTGGGCAGAGGGGCGGCGCTGGGGGCGGTAGTTGAGGAGGAGGCGTTCAAATTGTGTGGGGGGGTGGTTGATGGCATGTATAAATCCGGGTATGGGTTTTTTTGTGGCGGGGTCTATCAGGCGCGCATTCCGGACGTCGACCTGGAGACCGAAATACGCAAGGAAATCGGCCCCCAGGATCGCCTTCTCCACGTCCGCCACGGTAAAGTCCCACTCGTACGCGAGTCCGCTCATGTGAACGGAGGAGCGGTACGTCCCGTACGAGGGGATGGTGGTACCGTTGGCGGCGTAGAGAAGTTGCCGGTAGCAGCGCGCCTGACGACGGAGGATGTTATTGGGGAATATGGACAGCGCCGCCCCCGTGTCCACCAAGAAAGGAACATTCGTTTTCTTGCAGCGCAAGAAAAGTCGCTGGTGGGTCGGCAGGGCGTTGTGCAGGATTGCGGAGGTGGGTATTTGCGCCGGCGTTGGTTGGTCCGCTTCGAAGGAGACGCGGGGTGGTTTCTTGCCGTTCCGGAGGGGGGGAACGGTGGAGTCGGCAGGGGGGCTGATCCTTTTGGTAGGAGGTGGTTTGGTTTTGTTCCGGGGAGGGGGAACGGTAGTGGCGGCGTGAGTGGTGGTCGGAGGGGGTTGTGCCCTGGAGGCGGGCGTGGAGGGGCCGTTCCGTGGTGGGGGAACGGTCGCGGCGGCGTGAGTGGCGGCCGGAAGGTTGTCGGCCCTGGTGGCGGGCGTGGAAGGGCCGTTCCGGGGTGGGGGAACGGTAGCGGCGGCGTGAGTGGCGGCCGGAAGGTTGGTCGCCCTGGTGGCGGGCGGGGAGGATCCGTTCCGTTGGTGGTGGGGTGAGGTTTTTGGCGGCGCTGCAGGCGCGGCCGGGAGGTTGGCAGCCGTGGCGGCGGCGTAGGAGGGGTAGCGGGGCTTGGTGGTGGTGGTGTGAATGCGGGCGGGGGGGGGGGGTTGGTCATGGTCCCCCCCGTGTTGGCGAGGAGGGGGGCCCGCCGGGTTTACCGGCGGGCGTCTGCGTTTCCCTGCTTAGGGGCGAAGGAGCAGGGGGGTTGGCACTTGCGGGCCTCCCCACCGAAGTTAACATGATAGAAACAACGGTGGGGGGGGTCCGCAGGGAGGTAGGTGGTGTTGGTGGGGCGGATCGAGGTGGAGGGGCGTGTAGCGGCCGGGGACCGTCCTCTGCGTTGGCGAGGAGGGGATGCGTTGCGGCGCTCGGGTGAGCGCTGGCGACGGCGGTCAGCGGAGGAGTCGCGTCGGCGATCCGTTGAAGTGGGGCGACGCCTGTCGAGGGAGGGGGGCCGGCCGCGGTCTCGGGACTTGGTGCGGTCCCGTAGAGGCGGGGGGTGACGCGGCGTACGTACTTCGCTGACGGCGGCCGCTGCGGCCAAGTCGTGAACGGTGTCCGCAAGTCGTAGGAGGGGCTCGTCGGGACCGTCGAGATGGCTGGCCAGGGCCATCTGGATGGGGTGGGGGAGGGCACGAAACCAGAACGTGCGTGCAATGTCGGCGGTCATAATGCCCTGCAGCTGGTGTCGCAGCCGTCGGTAGAGGTGGGAGGGCTTCTGGTCGCCGAGGTGTTGAGGTTGGGAGAGAGCGGCGACTCGGGCAATTTTAGACGGCTGGTAGGTGTTGATGAGGCGGCCGCGGAGGTCGTCGTACGCAGCGGCGGCGTCGGGGGAGATATCTGAAGTCTGAAGTAGGATCTCGTAGGGTAGCAGCGAAATGATCCGGGAATATCGAGTTTTCTGGCTGCGGATGTTGGCGGCCGAAAACGCAGCGTCCACTTGGAAAAACCATAGCGCGGGGTCGTGCGTGTAGAAGGGGGGCAGCGACAGAGGGAACGCAGCGGACGTAGTCATGACGTCGGCGGCGGCCGCGGCCGTAGCGGCGGCGGCAGCGGTGGTTGCCGCGGATGTGGAGGAGCCGGGTGGTGAGAGGCTGGAGAAGGGGTTGTCGGCGGCGTCCGTCGTCGCAGCGGTCGGCGGCTGCAGCAGGGACGGCCGGAGGAGCGGCGGTGTCGGTGAGTTCGGGTCCATGTCTGTAACGAAAATTCAAAAATTTGAGGTGGTTTTGAATTTTGAAATTCGCAATCGGCGGGAGCGGAGGTGCGTTGAGTGGTGAGGTTTGGGCCAAGAATTGCGAAGTTACACTGACTGTTTGAATTTTAAATTTTAAAATTTTACTGTTAAAATTGGGGACACCGAACTATTTGACTGGGGCGACACATTAGGTGGGAAGGTGGGAAGGAAGAAGGTTGAGTGAACGTCGGGGTCACCACTGTGATGAATTTAGAATTTTCATCACGGTGGCGTGGAAGGAAGGTGAGTGAATTTAGGTGAAGGAGATGAAAGGAGGAAAAGTCGCAGGCGGCTGTAATCAACCGAACATCTACGACTTTGGAGGAGAGAGAGGTGGATGAGGGAATTTTACCTAGGCGGCTGTAGTCAACCGTTCATCTAGGTAAAGGAGAGGAAAGGAGGAAAGGAGAGGTCCCTTGTCTAGGCGGCTGTATTCAACCGATCATCTAGACAAGGAGGAGGAGAGAGGAGGTGAAATTCTCAGGCGGCTGTAGTCAACCGATCATCTGAGAGGGAAGGTAAGAGAGAGAAGAGAGAGCTGGTTAGAGGAAGTGTCGAATGAAGCTTGAGCGCCAGGATCCGGGGTTTTATAGTACTTGGGGGCCTCTCCCTCCAGCTCCTTGCAGGGAGCTGGTAGTGGGGCCCCAGGTTGAGTAACCCTGGGTTCTGTCGCCTGTCCCCACTCATATCTTTATTTACGGAGCTTTAGTTTGGCGTTTGGATATTGGTGAGAACTTAATATGATAGGAGTGTTCCCGGGAGGGACTCACGACACAAATTTTTGACCCACAAAAATCCAAATGTTATTGTGTACGAAAAACCAACTGAAATGGTATTTTTCTCTGTCCTCTCACCTTTCAATACCACTTTCAGTGATTTTATATCAATTGTTTGCGATTTGAGCCGTTTTTACCTCCTTTTTTTACCTATTAAGTACCTACTCAAATTTGACCCTCTTAGAATTTTTGAAAATTGCTTATCTTCGAACTCATCCTTTTGTTTCGCAATATGAACGTTTTGGCGAAATTTGCAATTTTTGTCATGTACCCAACGACAGATATCATCTGGAGTGACACAAACAAATATTATATATATAGGTACATTTTTGTAAAAATTTAGGGATGAATTCAGGATGCTCTGAAACGGATTTGAATAAAAAATAATGTCAAAAATTCATGTTCGAAAATTTTGGACCTATTAAAATAGCTTAATTTCCTTTGAAAATTCGCTAAAGCCGTGAAAACCCCTAAAGTTTGGCTTCGTGAGTGTAAATAAAAATAATTATGATGATACGGCATCCATCCCAGATATCATTGGTAGGGATCATTGCCTAGATAACGTTGCCCAGATATCATGGGTATATGAAGTCGAGTTGGTTGTTCCTTGATATTATATCATTTGAAGAACGGTGGTTATTTTGGGTTTCGTTGAGTTTGGGTTTTGGTGATTATTTTGGGTACTTTTGTGACACAACCAATAATATAAATTAAAAGAATTTTTGATGCATCGCATATGAAAACTGTGATTGCTTGGCCGACTCCAGTACTCGATTTAGGGCTTTCCTGACTGAAGCACGAAGGTGGGTATTGACCGCAGAAAACCGTGATCAACGCAGAATGGGCATCTGTACTGAAAATAAAAGGTGACCCCTTGTGTAATAATTTGCAGCGGTTTTTTGACTGCTGATTCGGTTTGGTTTAAGGTGAAAAAAAACCTCCCTAAAAAAAAACGCTGCAAACTCCTTGTCACATGGGTTTATTATTCTATTGGACATACCTACAGAAAGGTTGGCTGTTCATTAATTGTTTCTTTCATGCGTAATAATCGAAATAGCTACTTCTGATGGTTTCCATTAATTTTGGCCCCCAAAACACAAATTAGGTACGCTCTTTTTTTTCTTTTTTTTTTTTAAACTATCTTTGATCATTGGTAGTGCCATTTAATCGTCCTGAACCACGTCTTGACACTTTTTCCAGTGTTATTATACAAACTGATGGTGATTTCAGACGATTTCCCAGGTTTTTCACTCATAAAAAATCAATTCTGGGAGCTGAACATTTGGTAGAACTCAATTTTCCACTCTTTGGTCAAAATCGACTTCATATTCGGTCTTCTCGTCCCCAAAAACATAGAAAACGATATCTCAGAAGCTCATGTTACCAATATGTTGCTAAAACGTAAACAGTACCTATTTTTACACACATTTTCACTCATAACACCCCTGGGTATATTCCGATCGGGCTGAAAAGTTTCGGGACACAACTAGGGCCCAAATGGAGCATGTGTGCGAAAGAACGATTTTTTTAGACCGAAAATGAAGCCTGTACACGTGATACGGCGGACGGCGGACGGCGTACGGCGGACGGCGTACGGCGGACGGACATTGCATTTTTGGAATCTATGCACCTTGAAACGTAAAAGAAAAAAGTTTGAGGGGGTGTTATAAAAATTTTTTGCTGAGCGAATACATAGGTGTATTATTCACAGAATAATAAACCAAAATATCCGTCCTTTCTGTTCCTTATCTGTAGCTCAAGTAAAATAATAATTATGTAAAATTTAGCCTTATCACAGCCCGTTAAATTATGTGAGTTTTTCTTGCCTCCGCTTTCCAACCTTTCTCAACCGAATTCAAATTTTCTGATCCCCCCGGAATTGCCAATTCTTCTAAAACGTATTCTCTGTGAACCTACGTGACCAGAAACTCATAACATCTCCCCGAGTCGGATTAGTGGGAGCAGCGTAGAAGCAGTAAAGAAGGTGTTTTTTTTTTCTTTCTTCCTGAATTCACTACGTACCCCCTACCATTCGATTTATTGGAATTACCGAATTAACGCAATTAGCCCGAGCCCGAGGAAATCGCCTGGAGACCCCTCTCCACATTTTATAGTCGCACCTATTCATTTGGCTAAGCACAAAAGGTTTCAGGTTCCGCTAATGAATACTAAAACCCCCAGCGCCCCACGTTGCACCTCCGAGTTAGTCATAACTCCCGACCCCATTAACAATTAACGAGTCGGTAAAACGCGGTTTCCGGGCCCTGAGAACACGACGTCTTCCCCTACCAATAATATATTTCAAACCATTTCGACTGTTTATATGGGAGTTGGAAATCTTATAGCCTCTTTTCGGGGTGGGGGATTTTAATTAATATTATTTATGCGTTATCAAAAACTACGAAATGATATTCATGAGGGTTGAATTGCACATTAATGAGGACGGCATCCTTTGACGGCGCCCATTAAAACAAAGACGAAAGTCATAACCTTCGCGAGAGCACGTCAACTTCGCTTATTTACGCTCCCCATTAATTTTTGTACAATCAGTTGATTCATAAATTACGGCGAGAAATGTGTTTATTTTTGTTTTTTTATTTCGGAGGCTTTTAAGGGTCATTAAAAGAAGCCGAATTGCGGTCGTTCCGGGCTTGTTTTTGGTGTTGAGCGGTTTTATTCAGTTGGATTTAAGCTGCATTCGTTGACTGGTGGTTCTTAATAATTGCTTCACTTGTTGGTATTCCGTGAGGCGGGAAACCCCGAAATTTACTTACTTGCGGACTTGATATGCAAACTAAATTCACGCTGCTTGTAAATATCTGAAATCCATCCCAAACTTCAGCGTAGGGGCGTTCTATATTGTTCCAAGGACTACGAAAAATAGCTCTCCTGTCAGCAGGTTTGAAGTTTGGCAGGGTTACCGTCTCATTTATTCTGAAGGCAGGACTGACCACCTGAAAATGTAGGGCCTAATGTGGGACGTTTTTGTAAGTACCTATGTTTATAATTAAAATATAAAATTGTCATCAGTTTTTTTCTTCAATAGTTTCCGATATTTTGAAAACGCCCTAAATACCACACAATACAAGCACTGAGGAAGCATTGCAACACGTTGCAAAAACGTTGCAAGTGCTGCAAATTATTATTTCACGACGGAAACGGTTGTTCTGTGATGTTATTTCATTTGAAAAACGCTGCAAAGTCCTTGTCACATGGGTTTATTATTATTTTGGACTTTTGGACATACCTACAGAAATTTTGGCTGTTCATTTATTTTTTCTTTGATGCGCAATAATCGAAATAGCTATTTCTGATGGTTTCCATTAATTTTGGCCCCTAAAACACAAATTAGGTACCTACCTATACGCTCCTTCTTTTTTTTAACTATCTTTGATCATTGGTAGTGCCATTTAATCGTCTTGATCCACGTGTTGACACCGTTTTGGTTTATTATTCTGTGAATAATACACCTATGTATTCGCTCAGCAAAAAATTTTTATAACACCCCCTCAAACTTTTTTCTTTTACGTTTCAAGGTGCGTAGATTCCAAAAATGCAATGTCCGTCCGCCGTATCACGTGTACCGGCTTCATTTCCGGTCTAAAAAAGTCGTTCTTTCGCACACATGCTCCATTTGGGCCCTAGTTGTGTCCCGAAACTTTTCAGCCCGATCGGAATATACCCAGGGGTGTTATGAGTGAAAATGTGTATAAAAATAGGTACTTTTTGCGTTTTAGCAACATATTGGTAACATGAGCTACTGAGATATCGTTTTCTATGTTTTTGGGGACGGGAAGACCGAATATGAAGTCGATTTTGACCAGAGTGGAAAATTGAGTTCTACCAAATGTTCAGCTCCCAGAATTGATTTTTTATGAGTGAAACCTGGGAAATCGTCTGAAATCACCATCAGTTTGTATAATAACACTGGAAAATGTGTCAAGACGTGGTTCAGGACGATTAAATGGCACTACCAATGATCAAAGATAGTTTAAAAAAAAAAGAAAAAAAAAGAGCGTACCTAATTTGTGTTTTGGGGGCCAAAATTAATGGAAACCATCAGAAGTAGCTATTTCGATTATTACGCATGAAAGAAACAATTAATGAACAGCAACCTTTCTGTAGGTATGTCCAATAGAATAATAAACCCATGTGACAAGGACTTTGCAGCGTTTTTCCAGTGTTATTATACAAACTGATGGTGATTTCAGACGATTTCCCAGGTTTTTCACTCATAGAAAATCAATTTCTGGAGCTGAACATTTGGTAGAACTAAATTTCCACTCTTTGTTCAAAATCGACTTCATATTCGGTCTTCTCGTCCCCAAAAACATGGAAAACGATATCTCAGAAGCTCATGTTACCAACATCTTGCTAAAACGGAAAAAGTACCTATTTTTACACACATTTTCACTCATAACATCCCTGGGTATATTCCGATCGGGCTGAAAAGTTTCGGGACAACTAGGGCCCAAATGGAGCATGTGTGCGAAAGAACGATTTTTTTAGACCGAAAATGAAGCCTGTACACGTGATACGGCGTACGGCGTACGGCGGACGGACATTGCATTTTTGGAATCTACGCACCTTGAAACGGAAAAGAAAAAATTTTGAGGGGGTGTTATAAAAATTTTTTGCTGAGCGAATACATAGGTGTATTATTCACAGAATAATAAACCAAAATGATGGCTCTTTTGGATTTTGTTGATAGGTACTTTTAGAACTTGAACAAACGTTATGTTTCACGAATAACAACAAATAATTAATGGTCTAATTATTGAATCCACCGCGTTTTTATGAAATATAATTCCGGGGCTGGCTCCAATACTCGATTTAGGGCTTCCGTGGGGGGGGGGGGGGGGGGGCACGAGGGTACGTACTGACCCCAGAAAACAGTGATCTACCCAGATCTACGCAGGTAAATTATTACACAACGGTTTATTATTTACCGTATGCTTCATGAATAACTAAAAATAATTAATGATTGAATTTTTGAATCCCGCGCATTTGTATGAAACTTTAATTCCCGGCCCGGCTTTAGTACTCGTTTTAGGGCTTTCCTGGGTGGAGCTCGAGGGTAGGTACTGACCACAGAAAGCAGTGATCTACGCAGAAGGGGAATCTATATGTACAGGTAAATAATAAACCGTTTGTAATAACTTGCAGTGTTTTTTATTCCATTGTCGGATTCGCGACCTTGAAACGGAAACCATAAAATTTTGAGGGGGGGGGGGGGGGAATCATTGAAAGTTTTATTAAGACAAAAATTAAAAAAAAATTATATTGCAGTTTGAAAATAAAAATTATTTTTGATTGACTTAGGTGGATAACAAACTAAGAATCCAACCCTACAGAAAGTTTTAGCTCTCAACGATTTATTACACCCTAACGAAGGTCTAAAACAACAACCAAGCAAAAAAAACTCAATCAGCGGGATAAAAGCATAAAGATCAGGCAATAGGAACTGTAAGCTTAAAATCTCAGATTTTAATTTTATTTATTGTATTTTGACTATAGTCCCAAAACGTATGACAAAATGACCCAGGTTCAGAAAGCAGGGAGGACGTGGCGACTGGGCGTGAAAAGTAGGACATGTCCTCCAAAAAGTAGGACGGATGAAATTTTGGGTCAAGTGGATCAGTTCAGTCACTGAAGAACCACTGATTGAATCAAACATTATTGTCGACGAAAGATCAGCATGAATGTCAGATTAGGATGAAAATAAGCACCTGAATGAAAATGGCCTGCTGCAGTTGATCAGGCTTAACGAGGAACCAAAAACTGTGAATAAGTGAGGTGACAGTCTTGGCGATTTCCGAGCTGTTTTTTTCAGCGCTGTTTTGCTGTAAAAAATCGCGCGGTTTGGCTGTGAAAAATCGCTGCAGCGGGTACCTGACAGTGTACGCGATTTCCGAGCGGTTTTCTGGGGGTGCGGATTTCTGACTGGAGGGGGAACATTACGTTTTCGTCCTCTAGTATTGTTCTCGCATTCAAAGCGACCACGACGATGAGGTCTGCTGCTGCGGCATTTCACCATCAAATGGTGTTATGTATTTGTGCTTTGGAGGCAGATGGCCTTCTTTCGGGAAGACACCACCCAAGGAGGTACAATGTGCACCCATACCACGAACCCAGGGTTGCTTTTATCCCATAAACAAGGGTAACCCTCCACACAACTGATTAAAGTGCCCACTTCCATGGCCGAATCGCAACTGAAAAACGGCTCGGAAATCGCCAACACTGTCGGGTCCCACTCCTTTACCTGGGTTCTCCCTCTACCGCTCGGAATTTTCCAGCTCGGAATCCGTCGACGTCGGCTGTAAAATATCGCACGGAATCGCCGCTGTAAAAAATCGCAAACACTGGCGTGTCCCGTATAAATGCAAGGGTTGGCTTGAAAAATAAAAACCACAGTCATGCAGCATGGCTATAAGAGCGAATTTTCGAAGTTTTCGGCATCTTCCTCCTCCGCCTAAAATTTTCTGAAAATTAATTTTCGGCCAATGTTTTCCCAACTTGATACCATACAAAATTAAAACAGGAGTAGTTTTACGCAAAGTAAAATTTGGGGTGGAAGGTGGGGGAGGGGGAAATCAAAAATGTTTTGAATACCAGAAGAGTAGGTATTGGATACGTAACAAATTTTTTGTTCCATTTTTTGCCGAGTAACACCTCGGTTTGTAGATTTTCCAACGCTGAACACGATGGTGAAGTCAGAATTGCGATATCCCATTCCGTTATCAGATTAGAGCAGACGAACCAGGAAGAACATCTCAAGAAATAACCACGTTCCTTCATCTTCAAAGTGCTCCAGTTTGAGAATGGAATGAGATATCGCAATTCTGATTTCACCATCGTATTCAGCGTACAAAAACCTTTAAAATGAGGTGTCACTTGTCAGACTGTTTCATTTTGGGAATTTATGGGTAATTTTCCCCCCCTAAAACTCCCCAAAACTCCCCCTTAGAGTGACCCGATTCTGCCCATCTTCGAACTTAGCCTGTCGATTGCCAAGACAGATTTTTCGTGCAAATTTGAACTTTTTATCTCAATTCTTTCGAGAGTTATCGTCTGGAATGACACATACATATATAAATATATAAATATAATATAAATATATATATATATATACATATAATTTTTGGTGTCTTTCGGCAGTGAATTCAGGATGGTCTGAAACGGATTTTGGTATAAAAATCTTTCGGAAATTCGAGTTTTAAAAATTTTGGACCGAGAACAATAGCTTCCTTTTCTTCGAAAATTCGCTAAAACCACTCGGAAATCGCGCTGAAAAAAACAGCTCGGAAATCGCCAAGACTGTCACCGGGCTAAGCGGTTCTTGTCAGCAAAGGAAGCATCAGTGGAAGTGACGTAGGTTTTCAACGCGTATGGCAGAGAAAAAACTGTGGTCGGCAAAATGTTGCAAGAAGGTTTCGAGTATGACAAAGCAAGTCGGTATTGAACTTCTTCAAAGAACTCGGGGGGTCTCCGTGGGATTGAAGTCGAGCTATTAGGTGTAGGTATGTTAGAAGGGCATGAATGACGGGGGGGTTCACTTGGGATTAATGCTCCCCATCACAGAGGAAATAAAAAGGTCAAACGCTGCAACTGAAAAGGCCGGAAACCGGTATTTTCGGGGGAGGCGATGTGAAGTCATTAAAAACAGATTATGAGACAAGTTTGATAAATGGACTGCTCTCCTGTAGGTTTTCAGGTGGGTTTAAGGCGACTCCCGCACGCCCTTGCTGTGCGTTCCGCTGCGTTGCCCAGGAGTCGAATCTTGGCTTCACATGATATGGGATTGATCTTCGGTCGGCTTTGGGAGTGGCCGAGGAAATATGTAAAGAAATACGCTGCAAATTATTACACAACGGTTTATTGTTTACCTGTATGGATGCCCCTTCTGCCCAGATCACTGTCTTCAGTGGTCAATACCTAGCCTTGTGCTCCCCCACCTACCTTACACCCGCACCAGGAAAGTCCCAAATCGAGTATACTAGGTACATAAATATGCGGAGAATTCAAAAATTATATCACTGATTATTATATATTATTGCTTCCGAGTCTGCAAGGCAGCGGAAGCTTTGTTTTCACTTTCGAAATGAAAATTTTTTTTGTGCTCCAAAATCAAAATATCCACTTGCATTTTGCGTTTCAGGGCCTCCTGAACAGCTAGTCTGTCTGTCCGTCTGTCTGTCCACATTTCCTTGCCACAGCCATAACTTCCACAACTTTGATCCGATTTCAATAGAATTTTCAGGAATTGTGTGGGTTTAGCGCTAGAGGCTAGATGGTTCCCTATCAGTTTCATCATGATCGAATCAACGGCAGCCTCTGCGCAGGCGCTAACGAGATTTTCTTGTTACGGTCATGACTCCATCAATTTTGAACAGATTTTCAGGGATGATGGAGGTAAAGGTCCTTTGAGGTCCCATACGACATTCATCATGATTGAATCAGCTGTGGCAGTGGAACGTGGCACTGGCACCGCGTACATGCCAAACGACGAGCATTCCAGACCATAGAACTATAAAACTGGAAGGGCCTCTGCGTTGACGAATGTAATGACGGGCTCCGCACCCTGCTCAGCTGGTGTGCTAAATTCTCTCTTGTTCACCCTAGGAAGTTGAAATTTGATAGGGACTCTTTGAGTTCTCAGTTCTATACATGTACTAATTACTTTATCTTAGAGCATGAATACTAACTTCGAATTAGGTACACTTACTGTTAAATAATTCCATTAATTAATCTGAATCTTTGCTAATTAATCCGTTAATTAATCTGAATCTTTGCTAATTAATCCGTTAATTAATCTGAATCTTTGCTAATTAATCCGTTAATTAGTCTGAAGCTTTGCTAATTAATCCGTTAATTAATCTGAATCTTTGCTAATTAATCCGTTAATTAATCTGAATCTTTATGTATGAAAATTTAATGGTGACATACTGTGAAGGCCACGAGGAAGCTTCTGTGCCATGTCCTTGGAAGTGTATTATAATATATTGTAATTATAGGGAGCCCCTGATTATAATCATGGATGGCTGTATGACGTCGAGTTGGTTGTTCTGTGATATTATTTCATCTGAAAAATGATGGCTCTTTTCGATTGTGTTGTTAGGTACCTACCTACTTTTGCAACTTGAACAAACGTTGAAGTATCATTAGGTAAATTATTACACAACGTAAATTATTACTCAACGGTTTATTATACAATCTACGTAGAAGGGGTAAATTATTACACAACAGTTTATTATTTACCTTATGCTTCATGAATAACAACAAATAATAATTAATGGTTGAATTATTGAAACCCGCGCATTCTTATGAAACTGTAAATTCCCTGGTCGGCTTCAATACACAATTTAGGGCTTTCCTGGGTGAAGCTCGAGGGTGAATTGTCCACAGAAAACAGTGATCTACGCAGAAGGGGCATCTATCTATACAGGTAAATAATAAACCGTTGTGTAATCATTTGCAGCGTTTTTTATTGCATTTTCGGATTCTACACACCTTGAAACGTAAACCATCAAATTTTGAGGAGGGGGTTAATTTTTTTTTCTTTTTCATGCTTGATTCCAAAGGTTTTTAGTGAAAATAATAAACCAAAAATATTCAGCTTACAAAACACTAAAAACACGGCAGTTATTCTATTAATGTAATAAACTAATAATGCCTTTGTAATAAAGACAACTACAGGTCAAGATACAGTAGAATAAAGATTTCGAGTTTCATGGAAAGATCTTTTTATACAGAGCATATTTCGGTCCAATGGAACCCCTCAGGCCCTGAATGGATCCGCCACTTGTTTGTTATTGCCTTATGTGGATTTCGGTAGTTCTCAACATTGATTAGTTCGACTTGACAACGAATAATTGTTCATGGATCTCACTGGCATCACTGACGGCAGTACAAAGATGGTTGTTGTTTATTCTGGAACCAGAAGTATTCTAGTAGTAAATACGAGTATGTACGCTGCCGTGTGAAGGAAAAACGCCTCAACTCCAACATTGCCGAAAATGGGATTTCACGTTACCCACCTAATTCCAACCCCACCTTTCTGATGGTCCAGTCAAAAATTTGACATTCGACCCGGGAGGCGTTGAAATTTTAAGGGTTTGTAGTGAATGTAAATTTTGACGCACATCCACTACGAGCGGCGTCGAGGGGGGATGTGCCCGGTTTGGTTGTGGGCGGACCACCACCATGCCCGGGATCTTTTTGGATGTGTCCGTTTTAGTTATGGGCGGACCACCACCATGCCCGAGATCTTTTAGGGTGAATTTGCTTGGTTTGGTTATGGGCGGACCACCACCATGCCCAGGATCTTTTTGGAAGGCTTGCTCGGTTTGGTTATGGGCGGACCACCACCATGCCCGGGATCTTTTTGGATGTGTCCGTTTTAGTTATGGGCGGACCACCACCATGCCCGAGATCTTTTAGGGTGAATTTGCTTGGTTTGGTTATGGGCGGACCACCACCATGCCCAGGATCTTTTTGGAAGGCTTGCTCGGTTTGGTTATGGGCGGACCACCACCATGCCCGGGATCTTTTTGGATGTGTCCGTTTTAGTTATGGGCGGACCACCACCATGCCCGAGATCTTTTAGGGTGAATTTGCTTGGTTTGGTTATGGGCGGACCACCACCATGCCCAGGATCTTTTTGGAAGGCTTGCTCGGTTTGGTTATGGGCGGACCACCACCATGCCCGGGATCTTTTTGGATGTGTCCGTTTTAGTTATGGGCGTACCACCACCATGCCCGAGATCTTTTAGGGTGAATTTGCTTGGTTTGGTTATGAGCGAGTCACCACCATGCCCAGGATCTTTTAGGTAAGGAGAGAGATGAGGTAAGGATGAGAGAGAGAAGTCAGCGACTAGAGGAGAGCGTAGAATGGTTAAAAAGGCGAAGGAGGCGAGTATATATAGGCTTGGGAGCTATCTCCCTCCATCCTCCTGCTAGTGGAGGATGGTGGGGATCCCCAGGTTGTCCCTCAGCTCTCCTGCGTCTTTCGTCCCCACTTCTGAGTTTATTTGGCGAGATCTTAATTTTCACATGGTAGAGTTGTGGTTCTGGGAGGATACCACGACAGGGTTGAAATCTGAAAGATGCTGAATTCGGAGGGGAAAAGCCTCAACTGCGTGTCTGATAGGTAAAAACACCTCAACTCTCCGTTTGAAACACCCTAACTAGCGTATTTTCTTGTATTTTGATGAGGAAAAACGCCTCAACTCGCTATAAACGTCGTTGAGGCGTTTTTCCTCCAAACCGTTGGCTTCAGAATCGGGTTGAGGCGTTTCACATGGCTCTGAGAGGCGTTTACATCAAATGTTTACGCAGCTGGCCGATCGTGAGGTGTTTTTCGTGACACACATAGTAAAACACAGTAACGTAATGAAAGTTGAGGCGTTTTTGCACCAAAATCTTTCTGAGAAAACCAATTCAGTGTGAAGGTAAAACGCCTCAAAAGGGATTTGAGACGTTTTTCCTCCAAAAATGTTTCAAAAACCAGCAAGAAATAATTGATAAACACATCAAGTGCCATAAATCGATTGAAAAACCTGGTATAAAACATAAACAACGTCTACCCAAAAAATGGGGTCGCCGGAATGATCTGGAGGGAATCTACGGTGAATTTTTCTTGTAAAACTTCAAAGCCGATTTCTGAAAATTCAGTAATTTCGAGTTGAGGCGTTTTTCCTTCACATGGCAGTACGATGCAGAGGAGGTACACAGCCCAGTGACTCCACCAGATTGACAGGTGACACTGTCAAGTGCCATCTGTCGAGGTGTTTTGTGATATCATCTTTAAACTCCACATAGAATAGTTTCCTCTACCTCTACCACACTATTCCCTCTGGTGGTACCTACCTACCACATTGACAAGGCCTACACGAGGGATTCGCCGTGTAATGACGACCCACACCTTTCTCTGGTAGCGGTTGTCCAATATTTTCAAAACCTTTTCCGTGTTACTGGAGACCGAACTCGCCTCCAACTACCCGCACAGCCTTTCTAGGACGTCTATCCGAGTCCAATCCTCCACTTTACATGTAAAAGGTCCCCGAGCAAGGCTTTCCTCCTTCAGGCTCATTGCGGTTTGAATCGAAGTTACCCTCAGTTCGGAAAGGGGAGGACATCTGGGGCTAACTTCTCCCAGACTTGTACCAATCCTCTTACCACCGGAGCTTTGTTATTCCAAGTTTGAAATTCTCCCTTCCATATAATCCCACGCCTTCCTGAATTTCTTTTTTTTTCCCCTTCTTTTTTTAACCTTTTTTCCATACTACTTCCCTGAAGGCTCCCTCTGGAATTCACTTTTTCCCTTTTCCTTTGTAAATAAACTACTAGATCTTATCGCGGATTTAAATTTGCATCGGTCGCAATAAAAGGACAAAAGAAAGGGAGGTCATATTCTTTATTCAATTAATTCAGTTTCCTCTCCCTTGTTTCGTATGCAAATCCTTTAATGCACAGGGTGGTTTTAAGCCGCGCTTGCTGTTTAATCGAATAGTGGTTTCAACCGAGTAAAACCGTAGTGCCCCCTCCTCCGAATCACTATGAGTGTAATGTTCTTTATAAAAGGTTTTTCGTTAATCCCGGGCAATAGAAATGATTTCCACGATGATGGGAATCTTTATTTATTTGTTGAGAGGGGAGAAAATGGCACGAGCCTGTCTCCTAAGTCTACGCTATGGACTGTTGAAATAAAGTCGGTTTTAGAAGGTACAGCCATTCGTTCTCAACAAACGCGAACGATGGACTGAAATTCAATTTTCGGATTCTATACCTTGAAATAAACCACCAAATTTGGGAGGGGGGGGGGGGTTAAATTTTCATTTATTTTTTATTTATGTTTTAATTTTTAATTTTTAATCTATTTATTCGTGTTTTTTTAATGCTAGATTCTAAAGGTTTATGACTGATAATAATAAAAAATCAGTCATGCAGCATGACTTAATGAGCGAATTTTCAAAGAAATATTCGAATTAATGGCTATGGTTTTGAATAAAGGAAAACTTCGGTCTAAAATTTGGTTTTCTATGTATATTCTCTTCGTATTTATTTTAATTTGTACGTTTTGTCCATCCTGATTCTACCGTTTGTTTATTACGTAATTGTACTAAGTGCTTATTTATTTGATCGCTGTGGGTAAATTCAAGGAGTTGTACTAATCGTTTGCCTCCCCCTTTTTTGCTTCGAACTCTCGTCTTCAATTAATACTTCTCACATTTTTCAATCTGACCACTCTAAGGGGGTGGGGGTAAGAGTTTAAAGATTATCCTAGTTTTGGGTAATTTTTGCGCACTTTAAATGCTCTAATTTAAGAACGGATTTAGATATCTAAAATCCGATTTCACTATCGTGTTCAGCGTGCAAAAACCTTTAAAATGAGGGGTCACTTGTTAGAAAATAACATTTTGGGGATTTTTGGGTAATTTTTGCGCACTTTAAATGCTCTAATTTGAGAACGGATCAAGATATCTAAAATCCGATTCCACCATCGTGTTCAGCGTGCAAAAACCTTTAAAATGAGGGGTCACTTGTTGGAAAATAACATTTTGGGGATTTTTGGGTAATTTTTGCGCACTTTAAATGCTCTAATTTGAGAACGGATCAAGATATCTAAAATCCGATTCCACCATCGTGTTCAGCGTGCAAAAACCTTTAAAATGAGGGGTCACTTGTTAGAAAATAACATTTTGGGGATTTTTAGGTAATTTTTGCGCACTTTAAATGCTCTAATTTGAGAACGGATCAAGATATCTAAAATCCGATTCCACCATCGTGTTCAGCGTGCAAAAACCTTTAAAATGAGGGGTCACTTGTTGGAAAATAACATTTTGGGGATTTTTGGGTAATTTTTGCGCACTTTAAATGCGCCAAAACCCTCCTTAGAGTAGGCCAATTTCGCCCATCTTCGAACTTAGCCTTTCGATTGCCAAGATAGATTTTTTGTGCAAATTTGAGCTGTTTATCTCAATTCTATCGAGAGTTATCGTCTGGAGTGACACATATATAAATAAATATATATATATAGACATATAAAAAAGTGTTAAATTTCAGGAATCGTTTTAGAATGGTCTGAAACGGATTTCTATGAAGAAAATTTCCAAAAATTTATATTATTTAAATTTCGAAGCCATTGCAATAGCTTCATTTTCTTTGAAAATTCGCTAAAAAGCATACCACCTACTTATTATAACTCTAAGGCCGTATTTGGGATAAAAACTCCATTATGAACCCATCAAGTCGCAGATCCTTCGTTTGGCGCAGCTTTTAATTAAAGGAACACATCGTGCTGCCTTCAGCTACCCCAGCAGTTGTAACAGAATGAGAAAAAGTTGACTGAAACATTTCAAAAACGGTTTATCTCCGTGGCAGGTTGTAGCGGTGATATCAACCAAATTGGTTAGTTGCCCTGAGGGCGACGCCTGCAAGTGAAAACCCCGCAAGGAGCCCAACCCTGTCACAGAGTCTTCAGTTGGAACTAAACCAAGACGTGTTCGTTGTATCTGGAGAGCTGAGTAGTCGGTTTCATCCTTTCGCTGAGTCTGATTCTCTTCCACTTTACTCCTCGAATGTCCTTTTTGAAGTCCTGACGCATATCTGACCCTGCGGGTATGACGGCTCTTTGTTGGTACCTACCAATTATTTCATACCTACTGTTGGAATCACGGAAACGTACGATTTAGTCGAAACCACAATATCTCTGCACCTAATATCTAGAAATTTTAACACAATTTGATACAAATTATAATAGAAATAGGAATAGGGAATATTCCTTGTCTTTATAGTCCATGGTTTTGTCTTGTAGAAAATGTTAGATAATTGGACAAACCATAGTTCCAGTGACTTCCGTCATTTTTGTACAAATTCTTTCTTTAAATATGTGTGTATTTACATTTGTATGTTATCATGAAAAGGTGGAGGGATTCGGTTGCGGCAGAAGCCTCTACTCTTTGTCGTTGTTAAGTGACAAGGCTACAGCCACACAGACGTAACGGATCGAGCTGAAATTTTGGACACACATTCGTTATGCTCCAACGAATTGCCTTCTGGGAAATTTGTTCCTCCCTTGGTGGAGGGGGAGGGGGGAGAGAGCGTTTAAGAGCTAACATTTTTTTAAGGGCCTCAGAGAGAAAACCCGAAAAAAACCTGTTTATGGAGAAACCGGGGTGCAAGGAAAAATTGGAGGGCTTTAGGAAAAACGCTGCAAAGTCCTTGTCACATGGGTTTATTATTCTACAGAAATTTTGGCTGTTCATTTACTGTTTCTTAAATTTGCAATAATTGAAGTAGCTATTTTTTATGGTTTCCACCAGTTTTGGCCCCCGAATACACGAATTAGGCTCCTATTATTTAAAAAAATTTATCTTTGATCATTGATAGCACCATGGTGATTTCAGACGATTTCCCAGGTTTTTGCTTCATAAAAAATGAATTTTGAGAGCTGAACCTTCGTTACAACCTCAATTTTCCACTCTCTGGTCAAAATCAACTTCATATTCGGTCTTCTCGCCCTAAAAAACATGGACAACGATACCTCACAAGGTCATGTTCACTAAAACCTTGAAGAAGAAAAAAAAAAACCCACTCGAAGACCCCAATTTTTACACCAATTTTTCACCCATAACACCCCTGAGCGTATTCCGATCGGACTGCCGAGCTTCGAACGACATCTAGGACCCGAATGTGTTCCCAATTGGGGACGCAAACTGTGTGCGGAAGAACGACGATTTTGGACCGAATTTTAACGTAAATTTTAGGGAGAAAGTTCGCTAGAACCTCAATTTTCCACTCTGGTCAAAATTGACTTCATATTCGGTCTCCTCGTCCTAAAAACCATGGAAAACTATACCTCAAAAGCTCGGGCATACAGGGTTTGGGCCACTTGGAAGTGAAGGGGCACTGGAAGCGCGTTGTGTTTAGGCCAAGGGTCTGCAATGTGTTAAGACCAGTAGACAGCACACCCCAACGTCCACATCGTCATCAGTATAATTAAGGAAATCCAAGTGGAAATCGAGTTGAAGATAGCAAGCGTGAAAAAAGGTGAATAATTAGGTACTGCTCTCTAATATATAATATTAATACTTAATGAATAATTTAGTGAATTAATCAACTTAAAAACTAACTTAATTTAACTAACTTAATTTAATGAATATTGAACTTTACTTGACTTACTTTTATTTTGCTTACACAGGATCCACTAATATGGCCAGGAAAGCTACGGGGGATATACTGCAGAAATTGGACCGTATTTGGTTGCAGTATCAGCAAGACCAGGATATTCTGAAATACCTCGAGGCGGTCAGCAATCGGTATGACCTTCATTTAGACCGAAGACGACGACGATGAGCTGTGATTTTTCACTACCGATTATGACGACCGATATTTTTAAGTATCATGATGACCACGAACAATGATAAATTCATACAGCATTGGCAAAATTGGGTTTTGTTGGTATTGTTTGTTTGTTGGCCCAAATCCATTACTTTTCGTTTCACAGCATGGCCCAAACTCATTGCTTTTTTGGCCCAAACCCATTGCATTTCCGAGTGAGTGGCCCAAACTCAGACCGCCCAAAATTCATATTAGAACACCAAAAAACCCTATTTTTCCACCCATTTTTCGGAATCTACGCACCTTGAAACATAAAAGAAAACATTTTGAGGGGGTGTTATACAATTATTTTGCTGAGCGAATACATAGGTGTATTATTCACAGAGTAATAAACCAAAACCGGAGTCCGTTCAGGAAAAATCAAATGTGTGGAAGGTTGAATGGGAGTATCCACTCTTTGTGCGTCGCCTATCCAACTTTATTTATTTATTTATTTATCAATGTACAGGAGTTTTATCAATTTTACACCGCCTTTTTTGGTTTATTATCTTCAATAATGAACCATTGGAATCGAGCATGGAAAAAAAAAATTCTAACCCCCCCTCAAAATTTGATGGTTTACGTTTCAAGGTATGTAGAATCCGAAAATGCAATAAAAACAATTTCTGTTGTCCGCCGTACGCCGTACTGGCCACTTTTCTTAGTTAGGTACCACGAATACAAATTGATGAAATTCGGGTTATAGGTTCCGTTCGGGGTCTAGTTGGTCCTCGAAGCTCGGCGTTACTGTCAGTCATCTCTAAGGGGTTCAAAATAGGGGTTGAAATTTTCAGAACGCCGTAGCTCGAAAACTTTCGATTGAAGGGTATGGTTTTTTTTACGTTATTAAATTTGTCTTGAGCTAAACAATTTTTTGAGACCACCCGGAGCATCGTACGTCCAGCCGTTCGTGTGCACCAAAAAGCTTCGTCAACACGATCGTGAATCAAACGGTATAAATCCGGCCGGAATATCATCTCTAGGGAGCACCTGATTATAATCAAGGATGGCTGTATGAAGTCGAGTTGGTTGTTGTGTGATATTATTTCATTTGATAAGTGATGGACTATTGGATTTTGTTGGTAGATAGGTACTTGTGAAACTTGAACGAACTTTGAAGTATTATTGATGGGTAAATTATTACACAATGGTAAATTCTTACACAACGGCAAATTATTACATAACTGTAAATTATTACAGAACGGTTCATCTACAAAGAAGTTGCTGGATTTTGTTGATCGGTACTTTTGCAACTTGACCAACCATTGAAGTATTATTGATGGGCAAGTTATTACACAACGGTTCATTATACTTGACAACGAAGGTAGGTATTGAACACAGAAAACAGTGATCTACGCAGAAGGGGCATCTATTTCACTCCACATCAACAATTTTCCTTCAGAACTTCATTATTTGCGTTTTTTTTGCCAATTTAGTAACTGTTTGTCATCGACAGAATTATTTTAGCAACATTTAACTCGTGATTTAGGTAGGTAACTAGTAACGAGTACGGGGTTAGGTACTAACCTACGGAGGGTCTGCGATCTACATAATTTTGTATAGAATAGTACATATTATATAGACGGGTTATCTATACATAGAGCTGTGATCTGTAAAAGAAGGGTATTCTGTACAAAATAATAAACCGTTGTGGAGGGATTTGCAGCGTTTTCAAATCCCTCACTTTCTGTACTGTTCTTCCTTATTCTCGTATAGTATCTCTTTGCTTTTAAACCACAAATTGGAAGTTGCTTTTAAAGCTTGCCTTGTACACAATACCAACCACTCAGCAGATGATTTAAAACCCTTGCGCCTGCCTATAATTAATTATTAGACATATATACTGATTCCCCAACACAGGAGTAGATTTGTTGCTGGCTGTTTCTGAGTTTCGGAGGTTTTGGAACGGGCCAGCTGTCTCTGTGTGGTCTTTGCCCACCTTGGGTCGTTTCTTGGCAGCTGTACCTAAACATCTAAGTGATATTTTGAATAACTATTCCGTCCCATCCTATCTGCACAATATTATTTCAAAATCATCATCCTCCCGCTCTAATGCCCTCCTGATAGTTCGCCACACCACAAAAATCTTCGCCCACTCGTTTGATGTTGTAGGGGCTAGGCTGTGGAACGCTCTTCCTCTGCGCCTCAGGTCTCTACCTACGGTCGGTCGGTTCAGGACAGTCGTTACTGAATTGTTTGCCAATAGTGAATAGTGTCCCCCCCCCCTTTCTTCATTATTTTTTTTTCTTAAATTCGTCAAGTGTGATCTTGTTCATAGTTTTTAATTCTTTACTTTTCTTCGCAAAGCGGCCTCTAGTTATGCAACTTTCTCCTGCGCTGTATATTAGCTTTTCTACTTAATTTTAGGTAATTCACTATTCTATGTAATTCTTGTGTACCTAATGGGCCATTCGGCCTTTGTACAATAAATGGTTTATTATTATTATTATTATTATTATACGTAACTATTAGTTACCTAGGAACTACTCAAAATGCACCTCCCCCCCTTACTTTTTTTAATGTTCCTTTAATTCAATTTAAGTACCGTCTTTTGTGTGTAAAGCGCCTTTTGAATTACTTACCTGTTTATTTAATGTAATTCATGGTGCTTCATATAGACCGTAAAATCTCATGCACAATACAGATCCTTTATTATTATTATTATTATTACTATTAGTTCTAGCCCAGTTTCATTTGGTGGACAGGCATGATCTCTTCAGAGTTTTTTTAGTTGGATAAAATAACCAAAGGGAATATTATGTTTGAACTGGATATTCCTTGTTTTGTTGCCAGCTAGCCCTCCGGAAGGAACATCGGTATCACATACCTCTATGGTTCCTATTTTGAGTGGTGGCGGTGCGAGGGGAAGACGGAGGCGGCTGGGTCCCTCTGACATCTTCAGTCAGGTACCGGCAAGGGCGGGTAGAACGCCGGAGGAATTTTCGCGCCGTTTTTTCCCACGGTAAGTTGCTTATTTGTAAAATGTTGTCGGTATCACGTACCGATGTTCCTTCCAATCGATCAAAAGGTCGTCGGTATCACGTACCGATGTTCCTTCTAATATCATTACTCAACAACTTTCATTTTTTTTCTGTAAATCAAACATTTTTCATGTTGTCTATGAGTACCTACCATGCAATTTATGAGCATCCAAGTGTTTTTGCTTACACGAGGAAGGTTTTTTATGTTTTGTTATAGGTAGTGATGGCATCAAACTTTCCTGTTTCCTCTCGTACAAAACGCCTTATAACTCTCGCACTGATGAAGAATTCAAACATGAGAATAGTATTTTTCTACCATTTGATATTATTTTAATTTTGTACTCTTTACCTAGTCCAGCAGGCTTTTTTTGTTGTTATCAGAATAAGACTGACAACGAAACATTATGACTGAGTATAGGTAGGTACGTAGGAAGTGTGTGTCATTTTTATTAGGTACCTACTTTTGATCTCATTGAGTCCTTCCTATAAGTATGGTTACCAATGTACACGAATTATTGTACATACGAGTAAATATAAGTACCTACTTATCTGAATAAACGTTTATTGCATTGAATAACGTTCCTGAATAATCCCTATACGTTCCCGAATCCTAAATAAAATGTTAGAGTTGTTAAAAGTTGCAAATATTTATGAAAAATACAGACTTTCTGAAATAGCGGTATCACATACCGACCCCACTAACCATCAAAAGAAAGATGTTCCTTCCGAAGGGCTAGGGGCGTTTCAGACCTTTGAGGACCAGCAGGAACTTTAAGTTATCAGCTTCTTGGAAGAGCAGACTGTTGGTTGGTGAGCGGAGGGACCCAAACCAGGAAAACAAGAGAATTCAGGTAAAAATTAAAAGGCAAACGTTGGTCCCTGAGGGGAGGGTCCCCAAACCCAGGAAGACAAGAGAATTCAGGTAAAAATGAAAAGGCAAACCGTTGGTCAGTACGAAGTACAATAATACTTAGGCCTGCCTGGGTCCACCTACCAGCGAGCTGTCCCAACTGGCTTCAGTTCTCCATCTTCCGTCTTGCGCGCCGGGTTGTCCTTCCTGTGGTGTCTGCTCTCAAAATTCATCATTGAAAAATAATTTATAGTTCCTGTACTACATTAGGTAGGCAGGTTTTCTTGTCAGTTTTCTCCTGAAATCCACTCGGTATGATCCACCCATTTCACCTCCCTTGACGTGATGATGGGCAGTCCAAAACCACTGAGTGCATTTGCCGCTACCTGCGGCTCTACCATCTCCATCCCTGGATCTTCCACTAAAATACTAAAGGTACGTAGGTACTACTTTGTTATTTGTGTTACCCGTTTAAAATTCTAATTTTATTCAAATTTAAAGAATACCTACTTTATTTTCAGATAAGTACAAGTTAAGTTCCTTACATATAGGTATATGGCTAAACACATAGTCCCACAAGGCGAGGCCTGAGTGGTGTGGGCATTAATTCCAAGGAGTGCGATAAATTAAGGCTCTTCTTCCCCTCATCGCAAGGAGAACCAAGTACAGTCAATAGTATAGTCACATAACAATAAACTATACGTAAGAATCTTGAACACAAATTTGACAAAACGTAACATTAACATAATTAGAATGAAGTGTCGTTAAAATGTTTTCATACAACTACTTGTAAGCAATAAATTACAGCTTTTCAAGCTAGAGGTAGAATTTTTTGAAAAATAAATTTTGACAAGGTTTAACAACAAATTTGATTTTAAGGGTATTACAAAACACTTTCTAAGTAAATTAATACAGTCGTGGTATTCTCGGAATAAACATACCTATAAATATGTACCTAATTTTGCGACATAGAAGAAATACACTGCCAAGGTGATGGCACAGGAGCTTCCTCGTCACAATCAGAGTGACCCATTATAAAATAGAACAGACTCGGAAGCAAAATAGCATAACATTACATTACATTACATTACATTACATAACATTACATAACGTGAAATATACATATTACATAACATTACATTACATAACATTACATTACATGAAATATACATATTACATAACATTACGTCCATTATACATAATTGCGAAAGTTATGCGTGTTTGAAGAATTTCACGTTAGCGCATGCGCAGGGCGAACCGCTGGCTCTATCATGTTGAAATTTATATGGGACCTCAATGGGCCCTACCCGCTTAATCCCTGAGAATTACATTGAAATTGGGTGAAATCTTTGGTTACTACGGCTGTAACAAGGAAATTAAGTTATTTCACGCCAGCGCATGCGCAGAGCGCACCGAGGGTCTGATCATGCTGAAATTCATACTGGAACTCACTAGGCCTTGTCCAAACAACCCTTGAAAATTTGAGCGAAATTGAATCAAAATTGTGAAAGTTATGCGTGTCTGTTGAATTTAACGTTAGCGCATGCGCAGGGCGTACCGCTGGATCAATCATGTTGAAATTTGTATGGGACCTCAAGGGGCCTTATCCGCACCATCCCTCAAAATTTGAGCTGAATCAATTCAAAATCGTGGAAGTTATGGCTGTAACAAGGAAATGCGGACAGACAGACTCACAGACCGACAGACACGGAACCAAATTTGTTCAGTAGGCAAAATGCAAGTGGAAATTTTGATTTCTGAAGACAAAAATTTTTTGGCTCACGAAAGTGAACACAAGGCTTCCGCTGCTTCGCAGACTCGGAAGCAATAGGTTTAAAAAAAAATGAGAAAATTACCAACTGTGGAGTTGGAAACCCAACTTTTCATTTCTTTAATTTTGCTAGGTTTAGTATTTTAGCGAATTTTCAAAGAAAATGAAGCTATTGCAATGGCTTCGAAATTTAAATAATATAAATTTTTGGAAATTTTCTTCATAGAAATCCGTTTCAGACCATTCTAAAACGATTCCTGAAATTTAACACTTTTTTATATGTATAATATATATATATTTATATATATATGTGTCACTCCAGACGATAACTCTCGATAGAATTGAGATAAACAGCTCAAATTTGCACGAAAAATCTATCTTGGCAATCGAAAGGCTAAGTTCGAAGATGGGCGAAATTGGCCTACTCTAAGGAGGGTTTTGGCGCATTTAAAGTGCGCAAAAATTACCCAAAAATCCCCAAAATGTTATTTTCCAACAAGTGACCCCTCATTTTAAAGGTTTTTGCACGCTGAACACGATGGTGGAATCGGATTTTAGATATCTTGATCCGTTCTCAAATTAGAGCATTTAAAGTGCGCAAAAATTACCCAAAAATCCCCAAAATGTTATTTTCTAACAAGTGACCCCTCATTTTAAAGGTTTTTGCACGCTGAACACGATGGTGAAATCGGATTTTAGATATCTAAATCCGTTCTTAAATTAGAGCATTTAAAGTGCGCAAAAATTACCCAAAACTAGGATAATCTTTAAACTCTTACCCCCTCCCCCACCCCCTTAGAGTGGTCAGATTGAAAAATGTGAGAAGTATTAATTGAAGACGAGAGTTCGAAGCAAAAAAGGGGGAGGCAAACGATTAGTACAACTCCTTGAATTTCCCATTTGACATATAATTGTTATGATACCTTCATAGATAGACAAGTACCGGCCCACGTATTACTAGAAGGAAGACGAAAGAAAAAATCTATTTCAAATTATTCAATTTAGGTAGGAGGAAGAAGTTTTCCTTTATTCAAAACCATAGCCATTAATTCGAATATTTCTTTGAAAATTCGCTCATTAAGTCATGCTGCATGACTGGTTTTTTAAAAAATATATTATACTGTCGGGAAGTCTGTTTATTAGATTTGGCCAAGTTAAAGAGATGTGATTCTGAGCAATTTGAGTTCACCTGGAGGGCACAGAAAATTTAATTGGATATCGTGCGTTAGGGCGATTTACCTCAGGTGTGATGTGGCTGATTCTTTTCATAAAATATCCGGCAGTTTGAAGAGAGAAAATTTGATTTATTGAAGTACAGATTTTCATTATCAACTGTCGGGCAGAGATGGGTCGGGGGTGTGTTGGAGGCGCAGAACCCCATCTTGTAATTGCGTTGAATATAATATATGTGAGTGGACCAAAGCCATATTTTAAGTGGTTTTGTGCATTTTTCAACTGACCATGTAGTTCTATAGAAAATGAAAGATGTATTTCTGACCTTTTTGGATAATTCATTCACATCATCATTCCACCCAGATCATAATTATCATAACACCCAGATATTTGGTTGATGTTGTTCTTGACAAATTAATTTATATTATTATAATTATAATTAGGTAATATTTCATTCGAAATTACTAAGTCGGGGGTGATTCAAATAGGTTCCGATTTATAGATGTAGAAAAATATTCCCCATTCATACGAGTATTATGAAAATGCTGTACACACCTTTGGCTCACTCATACCTCACGGTGCTATAGCGCGGGGAAGTACGCATAAAACCCATTCAACGCTCGTAGTTAAAATTGATCGTAAAGATGATATTAAAGAAAGGAATATTACACCTGCAGAACTTGTTTTTGAAAATACAGAGAATAAATCAAACAGTAACTTTACAAGTAATTGAATTCGTTCTAAATAGATCGTAGCTTCTCAAAAAAAAAAATCCTTGCACAACATTAGAAACCTAAATAGTTATGTCATCTATCCTCCCCCCCATATCCATTCAACTCGGTTTGTTGAATGTAAAGCTTGTGAATCTAGTTCCAATTAATCTACAGTCTCCACCAATCATTCGGATAAAAATACAATAATTAAAAATCGCTGCAAATTCATACACAACGGTTTATTATTTACCTGTATAGATAGGATGCCCCTTCTGCGTAGATCACTGTTTTCTGTGGTCAGTACCCTCGAACTCCCCCCAGAAAAGCCCTAAGTGGAGTACTGGAGCCGGCCCGGGAATTAAAGTTTCATACAATTACGCGGGATTCAATAACTCAGTCATTAAGTATTCGTATTATTCACGGAGCATAAGGTATATATGCTACGTAGATAGTATAGTAAACCGTTGTGTAATAATTTATCGATGTGTAATAATTTACTGTTGTGTAATGATGGGGCTGCCGAGCTTCGGAGCACAACTAGGAGCCAAATTTGTTCCCAAATAGGGGCCCAAACTGTGCCGAAGAAAGACGATTTTAGACCAAAATTTAATGTAAATTTAAGGTTGAAACCTCGTTATAACCTCAATTTTCCACTCTGGTCAAAATTGACTTCATATTCGGTCTTCTCATCCTAAAAAACATGGAAAACGATACTTCACAAGCCATTTACTGAAACACCAAAAAACCCATTTTTACCTCCCACTCACAACACCCCTGGGTATATTCCGATCGGGCTGCAAAGTTTCGGGACACAACTAGGGCCCAAATGGAGAATGTGTGCGAAAGAACGAATTTTTTAGACCAAAAATGAAGCTGGTATGCATGATACGACGGACATCGCATTTTCTGAATTTACGCACCTTGAAACTTGAAAGAAAAAAATTTGAGTGGGTGTTATAGAAATGTTTTGCTGAGCGAATACACATGTATTATTCATGGAATAATAAACCAAAATTCTATGTCCGTCCGCCGTGTCATGCATATCTACTCCATTTTCGGTCTAAAAAATTCGTTCTTTCGCACACAGGCTCCATTTGGGCCCTAGTTGTGTCCCGAAACTTTGCAGCACGAGCAAAATATACCCAGGAGGGTTATGGGTGGAAAAATAGGTGTTTTCGATGTTTTAGTAAAATGAGCTTTTCAGGTATCTTTGTACATGTTTTTTAGGGCGAGAAGACCGAATATGAACTTGATTTGGTCCAGAGAGTGAAGAATTGAGGTTGTAACGAAGGTTCCTGTCCCAAAATTATTTTTTATGAGTCAAAACCTGGGAAATTGTCTGAAACCACCATAAACGTGTATAATGACTAGGGCTAGGATTTTGCATGTTTTGCATATTTTTTTCAGAAGCCCCAAACCTTCATAGAAGTTCGTTTTGATCGTTTTCAGACCATTTGCAACCAAAAAATCAAAATTTATTTTGCATGTTTAGCATGTTTTGGTTTTTTCCAAATTTTTGCATGTTTTGTGCATGTTTCGTGTATTCTTAGCAGTTTTATAGAAAAAATTGACCAAAAATGGATTTTTTAGCTAATTTTTAGGTACAAATCAAATTTTTTTTAAAAATAACCAACTAAAACGAGTGGTAGTTTGTTTTCTATAGCATTTTTCAAACTAAAATGGGGTGATTGGCCTCACTCATGATTCAAAGGCAAAAGAATGCAGGAAAGCAGGCTGTCTGGAAAGGCCCGATTTACCTGTGTATATAATGCAAACCGTTTTTCAATCTTCTAACCCGTTATTCATTTTTGGGTACAAGTATGTTATAGCCCCGCCAATATCGATTGTATCGATTGTCTCAAATACATCGATCCTTGTGGTATCGATGACGTGTATCAGACAAGACGGTGGGTGTACAAGAAGTTTAGTTCCCATTCCGCCGCTCGCATTGTCAAGCGATCTGGATGCTCGCTAGCGCTCGCATCTCAAAAAAGATAAACAATCCCAGAAACTATCCCGTGAATGAGCAGGTTGTTTGGGACTTCTGAATAGATGGTACAAGTATGTTATAGTATCTTCCCGTATTCATCTTGAAAGTTGATATCGGCACCCGGGATGTAGGCATCGGGACGCCATATTGAGCCGTCATCGATACCACAAGAATCGATGTATTTGAGATAATCGATACAATCGATATTGGCGGGGCTATAACATACTTGTACCCATTTTTGTAGAGTTGTATAGTATAGTTTGACAATAAAATGTTTACCAATTTGTGAAATACTGTTCTTTCCTTACAACCCATCCCTTTGCTTGAGAGATTTTTGATGAAAAGCTATTGATGACTGCAAATTTATTTATACACCCATGATAATATAAAATTTTCAATTTAAAAAAAATTAATTAATTTATTATTAGTTTGATACATTTCATCAACTTTTTATCATGGTTTTTCAAATATTCTTAACATTTTACGTACTTATTCGTTAAAACGGGGTTCCACAAGCATTCATAGCCTAAAATTAATTTTTCTTTGAATTATTTAAAAAAAAATGTGCTTTTGCATGTTTTGGCATTTTTCAGTGCATGTTTCGCCTCAAATTTTTGCATGTTGATCCGAGCCCTAATAATGACGCTAGAAGCAGCATCATCAGGTGAACGAAGACAATTAATTGGCACTATCATTTATCAAAGAAAATATATGTCAACAATTGGAGCACAATTCTTGTTTTTTGGGGCCCTAATGTAATTGGTGGAAACCATCAACAATAACTATTTCAATTATTGCACATGGAAGAAACAATAAATGAACAGCCAACATTTCTGTAGATGTGTCCAATAGAATAATAAACCCTTGTGACAAGAACTTTGCTTTTTTTTCTTTTTCTTGGGGCTAATTGTTATCTTGAAAAGTGAACAGGTAGCATTCTGCAGGTGGACTTTCTATTCCTGGGGGGACCCACGGGGAACATTCGAGGCCCTGGCCTTTGCCACGCGTTGCTGCAAAGAGCGGAAGTTTGTTTCTTTCCCAGAACATCACTTGAGCCTGTTCCTGTTAAACCCAGCAGAATGTGGCGGTGGTGCTGTTCCCGGTACCCCCTCCCCCCATCATCCCTCACTGGTCCCAGAACATTCTCCCAACCTGTTTTTCGTACCCCTCACAAAAACTAACGATTTCCAAGTACACAAACAATGAAGGCGTTGGAAATAAAACGTCAAAAACTTAGAGTTTTTCCCCCCTTCCCATTTCCAGGTCGGGATTCAGTTGCGGTTGTGTTCCCAGCCTGTTTGTTCCTCTCAAATTACAGTTTCAGAAACCCTTGCATTATCAACCTGATGTTTTACTCCTGTCAGGATGTATATCTGCCAATCCACCAGGGAAGTGCAAAAGGGCAGCCATAGCGGGAGTGCATTGATACCTTTGTTCCTCTCAAATTACAATTTCAGAAACCCTTGCATCACCAACCCCATGTTTTAGGCCCCTCTGAAGGTATCAGCCAATCCACCAGGGAAGTGCAAAAGGGCAGCCATAGCGGGAGTGCATTGATCCCTACCTTTAGGTCTTCCATTCTGATAGCCTGATTCAGCCTCCAGTGTATTTTCAATAGGAGGCAGCAGCGCCTTCCCCGTTTTTGGATCGTTCAGGAGAAATAAGATGGTGGTTATTCACATTTGGGATTACTTACTCCTTAGACGAATTTAGGATAATAAACACTGAACAAATTTGTCAGAAAACAATGCAACCTGTGCACAGAACCTGTACTGTGGTAGGTACAGAGTTGCCGAATGCAATGCGTTGATGGATTTGCTCTGCGTTTGATTTATTACTCTATGAATAATACACCTATGTATTCGCTCAGCAAAAAATGTTTATAACACCCTCCTCAAAATTTCTTCTTTTACGTTCCAAGGTCCTTAGATTCCAAAAACGCTGCAAAGTCCTTGTCACATGGGTTTATCATTCTACAGAAATATTGGCTGTTCATTTATTGTTTTTTTCATTTGCAATAATTGAAATAGCCATTTCTGATGGTTTCCACCAATTTTGGCCCCCAAATACACGAATTACGCTCCTTTTTGGTTTTTTGTTAAATGTTGTTTGATTATTGATAGTACCATTCAATTGACTTGATTCACCCTTCGTCACTTTTTCTAGTGTTATTATACAAATTGATGGTGATTTCAGACAATTTCCGAGGTTTTTGACTCATAAAATTTGAATTTTGGGAGCTGAACCTTCGTTACAACCTCAATTCTTCAAAGAAAAACGGAGTTATAAACGGAGAGTGATTTAGTTCGTCTCAATTCTTCACTCTTTGGTCAAAATTGACTTCATATTAGGTCTTCTCGTCCTAAAAAACATGGAAAACGATGCTTCACAAGCTAGTGTTCACTGAACACCAAAAAACTCTATTTTTCACCCATAACACTCCTGGGCGTATTCCGATCGGGCTGCAAAGTCTCGGGACACAACTAGGGCCCAAATGGAGCCTGTGTGCGAAAGAACGATTTTTTTAGGCCTAAAATGAAGTAGTTATGCGTGTGAATCAACCTTCCGTATGGGTGTATGAAGTCGTATAAGGAAAACTGCGTGTAGGTAGGTAGGTATACCTAGTTGGTGCAGCTATATATTTTTGTAGCACTACAGGCACGTACACTCCAACCCTTCATCAAACCAGATACAACTGGATTCATGTGGGAAGAAGGACAGGGGTAGCCGGATTAGGAGAGGAATAAAACTACCATTTGATAGTGGAGTTTTCAAATCTTGAGTATATAACTGTGGCGATTGGCTTCATTCAATCAACACAAAAATACGCCCAAGTGATCTACATTAATTGAAAATATTGTGGTACATTTTCAGGCAAAAAAAGATGAGGCAAATAGTTTCACTGTTCTCACGCATTTTAGGCGCTAGCTTAAAATATTTGGAGTTGGTAGGTTGGTATACATTGCGCCATGTACATATTTGTATATAAACCAGTTGAATACTTTTATTTCTAATTTATTATCTGCAATTTACAAAACAAATTCAACTGAAAGATTACCAAAGCTTTTTAACCAAACGCAAGGCATTATCAATAGTATAACATAAGTTTGTAGCCTTGTTTTCAATTATCATTTTTTTTCTTGAAAATTTCCATTTTTACGGTAAGTGACCTGTAACTTGAAATTTCCCAACTAGGAACCTTTCCGGTAGAAATTCCCAGTCAGATCTGCGGTAGGAAATCCGAGACCTACCCATTTCTGAGTAAAATTTTGAGTAAACTTAATAGACTCCTTTTGGTTTATTATTTTCAATAATGAACCATTGGAATCGAGCATGAAAAAAAAATTCTTACCCCCCCTCAAAATTTTATGGTTTACGTTCCAAGGTATGTAGAATCCAAAACTGCAATAAAAATATTTCTGTCTGTCCGCCGTACGCCGTACGGGCCACTTTTCTTAGTTACCATGAAACAAAATTGATGAAATTCGGGTTAAAGGTTCCGTTCGGGGCCTAGTTGGTCCTCGAAGCTCGACGTTACTGTCAGTCATCTCTAAGGGGTTCAAAATAGGGGTTGAAATTTTCAGAACGCCATAGCTCGAAAACTTCCGATGGAAGGGTATGGTTTTTTTTACGTTATTAAATTTGTCATGAGCTAAACAATTTTTTGAGACCACCCGGAGCATCGTACGTCCAGCCGTTCGAGCACCAAAAAGCTTCGTCAACACGATCGTGAATCAAACGGTATAAATCCGGCCCGGATATCATCACTAGGGAGCACCTGATTATAATCAAGGATTGCTGTATGATGTCAAGTTTTTGTTCTGCGATATTATTTCATTTGATAAGTGATGGACTATTGGATTTTGTTGGTAGGTACTTCTGAAACTTGAACAAACGTTGAAGTATTATTGATGGGTAAATTATTACACAATGGCAAATTATTACACAACGGTAAATTATTACACAACGTTAAATTGTTACAAAACCGTTGAAGTATTATTGATGGGCAAATTATTACACAACGGTTCATTATTCTATCTCCGTAGAAGGGGAACCTATACTGGTAAATTATTACACAACGGTTTAGGTAGGTAGGTAGTAACGAGTACGGGGTTAGGTACTAACCTACGGAGGGTCCGCGGTCTACGTAATATGTGTAGAATAGTACATATTATATTATATAGAAGGGTTATCTATACGGAGACCTGTGATCTGTAACAGGAGGATATTCTGTACAAAATAATAAACCGTTGTGCAGGTATTTGCAGCGTTTTTTTGTTTTGTTAAATTTCAATAATGTAATGAACTTAGATTACTTTAATGTAAATATAAGTGTTATATTTGGATAAAACTTGACGTTTTTGGTGATGGGTGGTACCTGAGTTAAACCATTATAATAATATGGCCTTGTTTTCCTTTTATTAGATAGGTACTTTATTTATGTATTTATCTTCTTCAAAAATCAATGTTTGCGATAAGTGATTGGGTTCTGAGCCAAATTTTCACCGGTTCGGCTTGTAACTTGAAATTTTCCAACAACATACCTAGTAAATACATACTTAATTTAAGATGCTTTAAAGTTCTCAGATCTCGTCAAGACAGAAGTTCGAGAATATTTTTTTGAGTAAACTTAATAGACACCTTTTTCTTTTAATTTCAATAGTGTAATGGACTTAGATTAATTTAATTTAAATGTAAGTATATTTGGATAAAACCTAACGTTTTTCGTGATGGGTGGTGACCAGTTAATTGCCCTTTGTGAAGAAATTTGAGTTTTGTGTCATTTCTGTCGAGTCTTGACGTTTGACTTGAGCAGATGGCAAGAACTGAACAGAGGAGGTGGACAAATTAATCACAGTAATTTGGATTATTAGGTTATCCACGCGAGGCTGGATCGGCCTTTGTTGTGGACGGTCGTGAAACGGCCCCAAAACGGGATGAACCTCCGAGATGAGATTACCGTGGGATTCACGCAATTCAATAAGGAAATCCGATTGTCGACGTTTTGCGGGGAAGGGAGGTCGTGAGGGGGTAAGGTGGAAATGGAAGGAGTTTTCAATTACCGGGATATGAATATTATAACCAACTTGAGTGGTTTTTTTTGAAGAGACACAAGGAAGATGGGATGACTCGGGTTCTAGGATACTAACGGCGCTTCAAGTAGCCCTCGGTCAAGTAGGCAAACCCTCCATCGCTCCCTCCGAGCTCTTTTGTTGACATAAGTAAATGCCCTTCAATATTACCCGGAGCCCCTGCCCCTCACCTCATTACCAAGTCACAACTCTAATTATCCACATATTTACCTAACCCTTGAGCTAACTTGGGGAGCCGGAGCCGCGGGGGTGGGGGACGAGTCTTCGAACTTCATGTTACGTGCGTTTGAGAGTCAACTGGGCGGGGAGCCATCAACGGAGGCTGCCACTTGAGACAGCCAATGGAACAGAAAGCAGCTCTGGTACAACATAAATCGAAAAATCACTAAATAACAGAGCACCTACCAATCTCAATCCATGACAGTTTAAAATTGAATTATACTCGTAGTCCGGGAGATGTTTCTGTGTGCATGAGATCGTGCGCAAGGCGGGTTCAAGCTGGCGCGCATTCCAAGTAAAAAAAAAAAACCACAGTCATGCAGCATGGCTATAAGAGCGAATTTTCGAAGAAATGACTGATTTTATGTAAAACTGTTTTATCTCAAGAAATAACCACGTTCCTTCATCTTCAAAGTGCTCCAGTTTGAGAACGGAATGAGATATCACAATTCTGATTTCACCATCGTGTTCAGCGTACAAAAACCTTTAAAATGAGGTGTCACTTGTCAGACTGTTTCATTTTGGGAATTTATGGGTAATTTTCCCCCCCTAAAACTCCCCAAAACTCCCCCTTAGAGTGACCCGATTCTGCCCATCTACGAACTTAGCCTGTCGATTGCCAAGACAGATTTTTCGTGCAAATTTGAGCTTTTTATCTCAATTCTGTCGAGAGTTATCGTCTGGAATGACACATACATATATAAATATATAAATATAACATGCAGCATGACTTAATGAGCGAATTTTCAAAGAAATATTCGAATTAATGGCTATGGTTTTGTTTTGCTTCGAACTCTCGTCTTCAATTAATACTTCTCACATTTTTCAATCTGACCACTCTAAGGGGGTGGGGGTAAGAGTTTAAAGATTATCCTAGTTTTGGGTAATTTTTGCGCACTTTAAATGCTCTAATTTAAGAACGGATTTAGATATCTAAAATCCGATTTCACCATCGTGTTCAGCGTGCAAAAACCTTTAAAATGAGGGGTCACTTGTTAGAAAATAACATTTTGGGGATTTTTGGGTAATTTTTGCGCACTTTAAATGCTCTAATTTGAGAACGGATCAAAATATCTAAAATCCGATTCCACCATCGTGTTCAGCGTGCAAAAACCTTTAAAATGAGGGGTCACTTGTTGGAAAATAACATTTTGGGGATTTTTGGGTAATTTTTGCGCACTTTAAATGCGCCAAAACCCTCCTTAGAGTAGGCCAATTTCGCCCATCTTCGAACTTAGCCTTTCGATTGCCAAGATAGATTTTTTGTGCAAATTTGAGCTGTTTATCTCAATTCTATCGAGAGTTATCGTCTGGAGTGACACATATATATATATATACATATAAAAAAGTGTTAAATTTCAGGAATCGTTTTAGAATGGTCTGAAACGGATTTCTATGAAGAAAATTTCCAAAAATTTATATTATTTAAATTTCGAAGCCATTGCAATAGCTTCATTTTCTTTGAAAATTCGCTAAAAACCATCGAACAAACAGCTGTACCTTCATTACGAGAGTTGCCATCCTCCACACACCAAACGTTCAATCCCTCGGTCCTTGTCAATTAGGGGCCACCAGGTATGCAACAGCCAGGAAAAGCTTGACGGTTATTTGTCAGGGGTCGGGAGCAAGTTGGCAGAAAGGGGATACCCAAGACGATTTCTTGAAGACAGAATGGTTCCATCTCATATACCCTATCAGCACAGGCCACAGCCTCCGTCTGACCGAGTCCCCCTGGTCACCACATTCTTTTTTGGAGCTCAAAAGTTGAATGGGATTCTGAGGGAACTGCAGCCTATATTAGCTTCGAATCCGGAGACTCGCGATGTGTTTGGGGAAATGCCTCGAGTGGCCTTCCGGCAGGGGAAGAATCTTGGTGAAATCTTGTCGCACCGGCACCCACGATCACAGCCCCAAGATTTAAGGGAACCAGGCCTACACCCCTGTCAACGGCCGAGGTGTAAGCTGTGTGAAATTGTCGTTGAAGACCGTCAATTCACATCGGCAAACACCTCACATTCTTACAGGTGCCAAGGCTCAGCAGAATGCCAATCAGCAAAGTGCGTCTATCGGCTCACCTGTAAGAAGTGCACCGATGAGAGAGCGTTCTATGTTGGCAAGACGGAGACATCACTCAACCTGAGGATGAACAACCACAGAGCGTCTGTTCACCAACCCCAACGACGGCCCGTAAAGTTGCATGCTAGGTCACACAGTGCAACGTTCAATGAGTGCTTTGAAGTGAAGGTGTTGAAGAAGATGCCCGACTCAGCAAATGGCAGGTTGCTCCAGCAGTCGGAGCGCGCCCACCGATGGGTACTTCGTTCTAACCAACCTCCTGGCCTCAACATAAATGATTGAGGGACAATCGCCATGATACAAGTGTCAAGGATTCAATTTGGAAGCGATGCTTTCATACACCACAAAAATTTTTTTCCTTCTACCGTTTGACAAAGATTTCTTCGAAATATCAATCTATCACTCTTTCTCTTCTATCTGTGAAATTTTCTTAAAACCAAGTCTAAATATATATATATATATATATATATATATATATATATATATATATATATATATATATATACATATAATTTTTGGTGTCTTTCGGCAGTGAATTCAGGATGGTCTGAAACGGATTTTGGTATAAAAATCTTTCGGAAATTCGAGTTTTAAAAATTTTGGACCGAGAACAATAGCTTCCTTTTCTTCGAAAATTCGCTAACTATACCCGAAATATCGTTCCGATTTCACCAACATTTTTAATCACGGTTATACGATCCTAATCACGATTTACGTTCCTTAATCATGGTTAACAGAAATGTTCGATTCCACCACACTCGATTAAGCATTAACCATGATTAAGAACTAATCGGCCGATTTTGGTCGATTAGCGTTCTTAACCACAATTACACAGCCATTTTGGTTATTATGCAACGAAACTACGTCAAATACACAGTGCTTTCTGATATAGTGATTTCGATATTATACACCTACGACGCCTCGCGCATTAGTGCGTGCTTTCGAATTATCATTCCAAGATGAAGGTGATGTCATTGGTCGTCCTAAATAGGGAAAGGAATGAAGATTTCATCGTCTAGAATACCAGACTGACAGGTAAGTTACATGTCGTGCATTAATAGAAAATAATGTATTATTAATAATGCAACTATGTATTACTTTCGTATTATGTGTAACTAGGTATCACAAGTTAGTGTGCATGTGAGTAAACCATGAGATGACAACGTTGAAATTTTTAGGTGCGCACTTAAAATAGATTGGACTTCTACATGCAATTGTTTCTTCATAAGGATCATAATAAATAATAGTAACCTGTAGGTAACATTCTTGAAGTAGGTGCTAACAGTATCTAGAGGGATAGGAAGTATTGCTTTTCATAACGAGGTTATTCTTTGCAAATCTTTTTTATCTTTAATCATTACGCCCAAAAACTTTTGGAAATATATGAAGCCTCAGGAATTTGTAGTATTTATGTATCAGTTCGGCAATATTGGAACGTACCTATTTATATAATGAAAACCGAAATATTTTTGTAGACGCTGAGTAAGTAATTGATCTATTTACCCATTATGATTTTTTTTTTTCAGATTGGCAAGACAACCACATAGAAATGGAGAGGATGAATAATGAAAGGCGAATTCGAGTTTTCACATTGTATTGTTCTAGAAAATAAAACCGTTTTAATTGTCTTCATTTCTCAATCACCCAACCGGTGGCAAGTTTATTTTAGTAGGTACCTAAATCGTGAAGTTTAAAGTCAAGAACACACACATTGTGACGATGAATTGATAGTAAATAATCAAAAAACGCTGCAAAGTCCTTGTCACATGGGTTTATTATTCTATTGGACATACCTACAGAAACGTTGGCTGTTTATTTATTGTTTCTTTCATATAAAATAATTTAAATAGCTATTTCTGGTGGTTTCCACCAATTTTGGCCCCCAAAACACGAATTAGGTACGCTCCTTTTTTTTTTTCCAAATTATCTTTGATCATTGATAGTACCATTTAATCGTCTTGATCCACCTCTTGATAATTTTTCTAGTGTTATTCTACAAATTGATGGTGATTTCAGACGATTTTCCAGGTTTTTGACTTATAAAAAATCAATTTTGGGAGCTGAACATCTGGTACAACCTCAATTTTCCACTCTTTGGTCAAAATCGACTTCATATTCGGTCTTCTCGTTCCCAAAAACATGAAAAACGATACCTCAAAAGCTCATTTTACCAACATGTTGCTAATACGCAAAAAGTACCTATTTTTACACACATTTTCACTCATAACACCCCTGGGTATATTCCGATCGGGCTGAAAAGTTTCGGGACACAAATAGGGTCCAAATGGAGCATGTGTGCGAAAGAGCGAATTTTTTAGACCAAAAATGAAGCCGGTACACGTGATAAGCGGACGGCGGACGGCGTACGGCGGACGGCGTACGGCGGACGGACATTGCATTTTTTGAATCTACGCACCTTGAAACGGAAAAGAAAAAATTTTGAGGGGGTGTTATAAAAATTTTTTGCTGAGCGAATACATAGGTGTATTATTCACAGAATAATAAACCAAAACAGGAATTGCTATGTAGGTCCTAATAGGTATGTAGGTTGAAAAATATAACTGCACCTACGGTAACAAAGTTCTCAAGTAAAAGGTAGAAGATAATTATTCTGAGTAGAGAGTTGAATTCGTCGCATATTCACAGTTTTCTTGCACTCGACACTGTAGTATTTGCCCCCTTTTTTCCAAATGTCCAATAATGTTCAACTTGATCGATAGCTGTCAAAAAATACTCCAAAAACACGTTTTTTCAATCGATTTATTGCAGTTGAGTCGAATATCGATAATTCATGGTTGATTTTTGAAATGTTTGTGGAGTAAAAACAACTCAAATCCCCTTTGAGTCCAACGGTTTGGACCACGATCCTGAAGCCAACGGTTTGGAGGAAAAACGACTCAACGGCGTTTTCAGCTAGTTGAGTCGTTTTTTCTCAACAAATAAATAACAAATCAAACAGGGTGTTTCCATCGAGGCGTTGAGACGTTTTTCCTCAAAATTAAGCAATTTCCAGATTTCATCCCTAACAATTCCAACCCCTTCTGGGTCGAATTTTGGAATTTCGATTTGACCACCAAAAACGCTGCAAAGTCCTTGTCACATGGGTTTATTATTCTATTGGACATACCTACAGAAAGGTTGGCTGTTCATTAATTGTTTCTTTCATGCGTAATAATCGAAATAGCTACTTCTGATGGTTTCCATTAATTTTGGCCCCCAAAACACAAATTAGGTACGCTCTTTTTTTTCTTTTTTTTTAAACTATCTTTGATCATTGGTAGTGCCATTTAATCGTCCTGAACCACGTCTTGACACTTTTTCCAGTGTTATTATACAAACTGATGGTGATTTCAGACGATTTCCCAGGTTTTTCACTCATAAAAAATCAATTCTGGGAGCTGAACTCAATTTTCCACTCTTTGGTCAAAATCGACTTCATATTCGGTCTTCTCGTCCCCAAAAACATAGAAAACGATATCTCAGAAGCTCATGTTACCAATATGTTGCTAAAACGTAAAAAGTACCTATTTGTACACACATTTTCACTCATAACACCCCTGGGTATATTCCGATCGGGCTGAAAAGTTTCGGGACACAACTAGGGCCCAAATGGAGCATGTGTGCGAAAGAACGATTTTTTTAGACCGAAAATGAAGCCTGTACACGTGATACGGCGTACGGCGGACGGCGGACGGTGGACGGCGTACGGCGGACGGACATTGCATTTTTGGAATCTACACACCTTGAAACGTAAAAGAAAAAAGTTTGAGGGGGTGTTATAAAAATTTTTTGCTGAGCGAATACATAGATGTATTATTCACAGAATAATAAACCAAAAGGTGGGGTTGAAATTAGGGGGGTTACGTGAAAATCCCATTTTCGACAATTTTTGAGTTGAGTCGTTCTTCCTTCACACGGCAGAATTGCTATTAGGAGCATTTACAATGACTGTCAGTTTCGGAATCTTAAGCCATCATAAATAATGTACATCGTAAGCTGTTCTTGAAATCTCAATTATCCTCCTAATTATTTTATAATGAGCCTCTATCAAAGGTGAAACGAATAACTACTTCATGAAGGAAATCACTTTCGACGCTGAAACATCCCAAGGAGATAGCTCGCAACGTGATCTCTTCAAATTTTTAGCGTCCCAAACTCGAAAATATTGCCCGCCTCTTACTAGTACTTTCCTTTACCTTGTTTGCTGTATTCTCGGTTTATTACCTACATTTCCCCTCCAGGAGTTTCCTCCGCAGACGAAATCAAGCAGTAAAAGTTGAAAAGCGAGAGATTTTATGTGAGTTAGAAACTTTAGGGGGTAGGCTCGTAAAGTCAAGGGGAAAAGACATATTACGGGATTAATGGCTAAAGAAGCATCCTTGAGAAACGTCTCTCCCAGGTAAAAGCATCGCGTCTGACGTACAATTTTAATGTCTCCCCGTTTTGGTCATTCGTGAGTAGAGCGAGGGAGAACAGGATGATGTATTTCAGCTCCGAGTACAGCTCCAGAAATACTTTTTAGGGCCGACGCTGATGAGAAATTGAAGTTGAATTATAAAAGTAAAGTGTGTCGTTAAATCATAATTTTTTTGTTTACTCTTTCTCGCTGTTATTTTACCAACACTTCGTTTGTTTCCGTCGACAGCATCTTGGAAAAAACGTTCTTCTTTCCTAGATTTTCCCATTTTCTTTTCTAAGGTCTCGGTGTCGTAAAAAGGATTAACGATCAGTTACAAAAGGTGGGAGTTTTTATCAAATACATTTCTGTGACATAAATTGTGAAAAGGTATAGGGATACAGTTTGTTGAAATGAAACCTGGTTATATCCCCCGAAATAAAGTTTAGTACTTTGCACTTTTTTCTCTCTCAATAATGAATTGTCTGCCATGGAACTGATTATTGTAAATAGATATGAAAGGAATGTTACCTCAGCTTCAACTCACACAAGTGCGTCAGATCGAGGTTGGAATGAATCAATAAAACGCTGCAAATTATTACAAAACGGTTTATTATTTACCTGTATAGATGCGTAGATCACTGTTTTCTGTGGTCAAAACCTACTGTCTTGTTCACCCTAGGACTGGGTTACAATCTCACTTTTTGGTTTATTATTCTGTGAATCGCCTATGTATTTGCTCAGCAAAAAGTTTTTTAGAACAACCCCCTCAAAATTATTTCTTTTACGTTTTGAAGGTGCGTAGATTCCAAAAATGCAATGTCCATCCAACGTATCATCCACATCTACTTCAATTTCGGTCTAAAAAACTCGTTCTTTCGCACACAGGCTCCATTTGGGCCATAGTTGTGTCCCGAAACTTTGCAGCCCGATCGGAATATACCCAGGGGTGTTATGGGTGGAAAATGGGGTGTTTTAGTTACACGAGCTTGTGAGGAATCGTTTTTCAAGGTTTTTAGGACTGGGAAGCAGAATATGAAGTCGATTTTGACCAAAGAGTGGAAAATCGAGGTTCTAACGAAGTTTCAGCCTAAAATTTGGTCTAAAGTCGTCGTTCTTCCGCACACAGTTTGGGTCCCCATTTTGGGAACACATTTGGCTCCTTGTTGTGCTCCGAAGCTCGGCAGCCCGATCGGAATGCACCGAGGGGTGTTACGGGTGAAAAATTGGTGTAAAAATAGGGGTTTTTGATGTTTTTTTGAGGTTCTAGTGAACATGAGTTTGTGAAGAATTGTTGTTGTAACGAAGGTTCAGTTCCCAAAATTCATTTTTTATGAGTCAAAACACTGGGAAATTGTCTGAAATTACCATAAACTTGTATAATAACACTAGAAGTAGTTTCAACAGGTGAATCAAGACAATTAAATGGCACTACCAATGATCAAAGATAATTTGTCAAAAAAGTAGGGGCCTAATTCGTGTTTTTGGAGGGCCAAGATTTGTAGAATCCATCAAAAAAGCTATTTCAATAATTGCACCTCAAAGAAACAACCAATGTATTTCCAGAATTTCTGTAGGTATGTCCAGTAGAATAATAAACCCATGTGACAAGGACTTTGCAGCGTTTTTTTCTGAAGGTACGACTGGCCACCTGAAAAAGTAGGGCATTCACCACCTAATGTAGGTACCAATGTTCATAATTAAAAAATAAAATGCAAACTGTAACAACCAATAAAACAAATCATTGATGTTTTAATAAATCAAAATTATTTTGTTTTATTAAAACAAAAAACAAAATAAATTATATTGTCGTTTGAAAATAAACTATTTTTTGGTTGGCAGGGTGGATAACAAACAGAAACTTTCAGTTCTCTACGATATATTTCAGTACATTACACCCTCCTCACTCCTCAGGTCGGAAACATCCTAACAAAGCTAAACAAAAACTCAATCTGAGGGAAAGACAGCAAAGACCTGCTTCTGCTTTGGCCTTTCTTTTTATAGGTTTTTGAGTTTGGGCTCTCAGGTAGACTTTGAAAATGTATTCTCTGGATAGCTGAATTTGCCTTTAATTTTTTTTAAATTGTATTTTGACTGCACATCCATAAAGTTGGACAAACTGGCCAAATTTCAAATAGAAGGGAGGACTGGAGGACAGGGCGTAAAATGTAGGACATGTCCTCCAAAAGCAGGAGATCAAAAAACGCTGCAAGTTATTACACAGTGGTTTATTATTTACCTGTACAAATGCCCCTTCTGTGTAGATCACTGTTTTCTGTGGTCAGTACCCTCGTGCTCCTCCCAGGAAAGCCCTAAATCGTGCGCTGAAGCCGACCGGTCATTTATAGTTTTATAAAATATGCTGTGGATTCAAGAGTTCTATCATTTATTATTTTCTGTTGTGCATGAAGCATAAAATGTACTTTTCTAAAAGTTGAGCTTAATAAAAATACATGTTTTGGTATTGGAATGTAGTCTAGAGGTAATTCAATATCCCCTATAGTTCAGTTGATTTTGAAATACATATTTTTATTTTTTCTTGCTTAGTCGAGTCCGTATGAAATCATAATTTTCATGTCGACTTATAAAATCACGAAATGTCTCGATTTTTTTTACGACTTTCTTCAGCGTGTTACGAAGATGTCTTTGTGGTCCCCACTAAATTATGCAAATTCCCGACTAACAGCGGTCGAGTGTTGTATTTTGCTAGTTTACGCTACAGTGAGTAGCAGCAGAATATATGATGTACTTGCGACAGAATGGATAAGATACTGCCGTCAGAATTGCAACTGTATGGGGAAAGAGGAACGGAACTATATATTAATTGCTATGCAATTTTAACGCCGGGGGTCATGTGAAAAAAATGTCCTGTCACAATATCCTGTCACAAAAACGCGTCACGCAAAGAGGAATGTGATGAAGATGAACACAAAGAGGAATGTGATAAAGATGAGCACAAAGAGGAATGTGATAAAGATGAGCACAAAGAGGAACGTGATAAAGATGAGCACAAAGAGGAATGTGATAAAGATGAGCACAAAGAGGAATGTGATAAAGAATCGTTTTATTTTTTTGTGTGTTGGTGGTGTGTGGGGGGGGGGGGTAAATTGCATAGCAAATTCTCCTTTGTTATACGAAGTATAAGAACACATCCTTCGGGGGTGAGGAACGGCGAAGGCGAAGAGGAACGGGGGCTTGCCCCCTGGCGAGGCCCGAAGGGCCGAGTTATATATATATATATATATATAAACTGTTGGGTGTAGAATGACCAAGTCTAGTCGTGGTTTTTACTTTTAATCCCGACGTTTCGGCGCCTGAATTGCGCCCTAATCATGGGAAGAAGTATTATAATAAGGCGTTCAAAGGCAAGGAGGTTACATAGTGTAGTTAGTCAGAGAAATACTTGTGAGGAAAAACCTAAAAGTAAAAAAACCTAAAAAAGAACCTAAAAACCTAAAAAAAGTAAAACACCACGACTAGACTTGGTCATTCTACACCCAACACTTTACATCACCCACTAGTCAACCAATTGCCAATATATGTTTCGTGAAAACTGAACACATCTGCACTCATAAATTTTTTGTAGGTCCATCAGTAGCAATTCAAGAAGTTTCCTTCCCTTCCCAACTCCTCCACTTTGGGTGCGGTTATCAAAAACCACTGGTCAAGCATACGAGAATATAATGTAGTCTTGATCCACTATTATCCATAGTTCAATTACTTGTATCAATTACTGAATCGTTTGTATCTTTGTGATATCTGACGACGTGATACCTGGATCGCATCAGACCTCCCCAAAGAGAGGTCATTTTCGCGCCCAAGGTATGGAGGTTTCACTATTATCCATAGTTCAATTACTTGTATCAATTACAAATAATATAGTCTTGATCGACCATACGATAGTGTGAACTACCCCAAGTTTTATCAACTTCTGACTACCTGCTCAGTTTATCCTATCAGTTTAAACGAAATAATGGTTTCACCATCTTTCAAGTTACCTACCATAAATCGGGATTTTGTGACTCTTTTCTGACAGAGAATCTCACCGACAGGTCTTTACCCTCCTCCTCCATCAGTTGAACGGATCATAGAAGGGGGACTGCACTACCGAATGATGGGAGAGGGGGGATCCAAAATTCGCGGGGTTTGATCTCTTAATTTTGTGGTCGATGATGAGGACATGCGATGAGTTTAGAGCATCGCAATAATTAGTTGCACTATTGGCATTTAATTTCGATCAAATACCTAGTTTGAGGATATAGCTGGTTCGCCGTCCGTCGCGAACACTTAAAGTTAGCTATTTTGCGTAAGTCGACACGGTTCCATCAAGAGTTGTGGGTTTCCAGAGTTTGTACTTTCGGGTTGCTGCTTGGGGGATCACTCCATATCCGTCAAAACAGATAGCTCTCGGAAACAGAGAGGAATGAGGCCGAAATTTGTATCCGCGGTAGGACGGGTGGGCGGAGGTGATGAATTGAAACGTTTTATGCTTGAGATATGCTTCGCCTGGCTCGGTTTGATAGATGCAGGGCGCCCTAAGGACTATAGGGCGGTGCCGAACAACAGACATAAATATGGTGTTTCCACTCGCGGGGGGAAGACGGACTGAATAAATTAGGAGGTGAAGGTTTATTGATAAACGTGAAGACAAACGCATCAGCTCGTAAGATCGAGTTGTTGGCGTAGGTAACATTGCGTAGTGAGGTCGCCTCGAATTTAGTTTTCAATCCTTCGTCTGTACTTGCTGAATTATTACATAGATACAACGAGTTGGGAACACTATAATGTCCGAGGAGACTTGTAGAGCTGAGGGAGTATAAGAAGAATAACGTCTACCGCTCCAAAAAATTGTGTTGAGGAAAAAAGGGCCTTACAGAGTAATGGACATTTTGTGATAACCGTGTTGAAGTCTTTTGCCCTACAGCCAGTCACATTACTCAGAGCTCTGGAAGTTCTGGCACTCTTTTTTCGACTTTCAAGTTTATTTGGCATACAGTAACGAGAACGTGTTTTATTGTATTACTTTCGTGGTCAATACCTACCCTCGTGCTCCTCTCAAGAAAGCCCTGAATTGAGTACTGGATCCGGTTGGGCGATTACAGTTTCATAAATATGCGGGGGATTCAAGAATTCTATCAATGATAAATTATTTTCTACCATTAATTTTGTTGTTATTCATGGATCATAACGTTGCTCAAGCAACAGAAGTATCTATCAATAAAGTCCAAAATAACCATCATTTTTCAAATGAAATTGTAGCATCCATGTATCTCTTTGTTATGTACAAGTTAATAATGGACATGGCAACACTGGGATCTTGATGAACCCAGAACATTCGGATTAATAATAAGTTATAAATATCGGAAGAAGGAATAAAAATTCCCTTTTGTTTCCCGCAAGTGGTGTTGCTTTCATCTCCCTGTATAGACTTTTCAGAAATAATATCACAGAACAGCCGATTCGACTTCAAACAGCCAATCTTGATTATAATCAGGTGCTCCCTAGCAGTGATATCTGGGCCGGATTTATACCGTTTGATTCACGATCATGTTGACGAAGTTTTTCGGTGCACACGAACGGCTGATCGAACAATGCTTCTTTGGTTCAAGATCAATTTAAAAACGTTAAAAAAACCATACCCTTCTATTGAAAGTTTTCGAGCTACGGCGTTGACAATATTTCAACCCCTATTTTTCACCCACTAGAGATGACTGACAGTAACGCCGAGCATCGCGGACCAACGCGTACAAACCAAATTTCGTTAATTTTGGTTCATGGTAACTAAGAAAAGCGCTAAGTACGGCGGACGGACAGAAATTTGTTTATTACATTTTCGGATTCTACATACCTTGAAATGTAAGCCATCAAATTTTTTTTGGGGTGTTTTTTTCCCCATGCTCGATCCCAAAGTTTTATTATTGAAAATAATAAACCAAAATGCTAAATTCTGACAATCATTTCCCACTCCCGTAAATCCATTAAATGAACTGGATTCGCTCTTTCGTTTCGTCAGTGCCTCGTATAAATATATTCAGTTCACTCCTTGGCCGATCTGTCTAGACTGTAACATGGACGACAAACTGGACGTCTGTTTGTGTTCATGAGATCATTGGTTCGATTCCTGGGCTGGAAAAGAGCATCTATTATCAAGTGCTCACACTACTGTGCTCATAAAAATTGACCTGGGAATGAGGTTTTCTCGCATACCATTTGTTAGGCTGTTTTGTTTAGGGTAGTAAAGTTAAGTTTGTGGCCGCTTTACATCAAGGGAGAAATTGGGAAAGATCCTTATCCAAAACAGAAAATACCTCATTTTAATGGCACCCAACCCGCGCAGGGTTAAATCACCGGACGCATTTTATAAGACTTTGTTATAGGTAGGGACTCTACGCTGTAGGGTTTCAACGGTTGACGATAAATCCTCGTTGGCGCTTCCCCTTTTTACCAAAGCACCGGTGTTAAGGTAGGCCTACCTAAAACTCAGGAAGGGCTTTTTGAAACCAAGGTACAGTCTTTATAGGTAGGAAAGAGAAAAAAAGGCAAGGGATTTCACTTAGTTCTTCCGGCTTTTATCTCGCTAATGGGGCATTAAAAAAGTTACAAAAAAAGAAAGTAGAGGTCAGTAAGTTGAGTATTTATTACGACAGACGGTAGCAAAGGGCTGGTTCATTTATCTGGGTGCTGGCCCTACCACCTCCGGGTTGAGTTTTTTGTGCTGGTCCTTTCCCTTCATCAGGTCTTGAAGACCCCTATCGAACCCTAACGACAAGATTTCCTGTGAGGTTTACAGAAATAGTGAAGATTTTGATAGAAGTCGTTGAAAGATTGTTTGTCAGTCACTTTCGAATGCTTTATGGAATATGATGTATTCATACGGAGTATTATGGAAGTATGAAAGTGGCTGTATAAAATAGTTAGCGTGAAATGCATTTTTGAGTATTTGAAGGGACACCGGTTAGAAACTGGGTTGTGCTCGGCAGACCGATCGGAATACACCCAGGGGCCTTATGGGAAACAAATGGGTGTGAAAACAGGGGTTTTCGAGGTATTTTTGAGGTATCAGTGAACATGAGCTTGTGATATATCGTTTTCCATGTTTTTTTAGGGCGAGATGACCGAATATTTAAGTTGATTTTGACCGAAGAATTGAGGTTATAACGAAGGTTAAGCTCCCGAAATTCCTTTTATACGAGTAAAAAATCTGGAAATTGTCTGAAATCACCATATATTTGTATAGTAACGCTAGAAGCAGTATCACCAGGGGACTCAAGACAGTTAAATGACACTACCAATGATAAAAGGTAATTTGAAAAAACGCTGCAAAGTCCTTGTCACATGGCTTTATTATTCTATTGGAGTTCTAGAGATTTTTGTTGGCTGTTAAATGTATTGTTTCTTTCATGTGGAATGATTGAAATAGCTATTTCTGATGATTTCCACCAATTTTGGCCCCCAAAACATGAAATAGGTACGCTTTTTTTTAAAGATCATCTTTGATCATTGGTAGTGGCATTTAATGGTCTTGATTCACCTGTTTACACTTTTTCCAATGTTATTGTACACATTGATGGTGATTTCAGACAGTTTTCCAGGTTTTTGACTCATAAAAAACCAATTTTGGGAGCTGAACCTTTGGTAAAACCTCAATTTCCGCGTCTTTGGTCAAAATCGACTTCATATTCGGTCTTCTCGTCCTCAAAAACATGGAAAAAGATACCTTAAAAGCTCATGTTACTAACATGTTGTTAAAACGCAAAAAGTACCTATTTTTATACACATTTTCACTCATAACACCCCTGGGTATATTCCGATCGGGCTGAAAAGTTTCGGGACACAACTAGGGCCCAAATGGAGCATGTGTGCGAAAGAACGACTTTTTTAGACCGAAAATGAAGCCTGTACACGTGATACGGCGTACGGCGGACGGACATTGCATTTTTGGAATCTACGCACCTTGAAACGGAAAAGAAAAAATTTTGAGGGGGTGTTATAAAAACTTTTTGCTGAGCGAATACATGGGTGTATTATTCACAGAATAATAAACCAAAAAAAGGAGCGTAATTCATGTTTTTCGGGTCCGAAATGGTGTAAATCATCAACACTAGTTATTTCAATTATTGCAAATGAAAAAAAACAATAAATGAAAAGTTGACATTTCTGTAGGTATACCTACCTACAGCCAACATACCTACAGAAATGTTGGCTGTTCATTTATTGTTTCTTTCATGTGAAATAATTGAACTAGCTATTTCTGATGGTTTCCACCAATTTTGGCCCCCCAATACCCGAATTAGGTATACGCTCCTTTTTCTTCTACTTTTCACATTAGCTTTGTTGATTGAAAGTGCCATTCAATCGTCTTGATTCACATGTTGACACTTTTTCTAGTGTTATTATACAAACTGATGGTGATTTGACTCATAAAAAATCAATTTTGGCAGCTGAACCTTTGGTAGAACCTCAATTTTCCACTCTTCGCTCAAAATCGACTTAATATTCAGTCTTCTCGTCCCAAAACACACGGAAAACGACGATTTTACTAAAACAAAAAAAACCTATTTTTATAGCCATTTTCACTCGGGACACAACTAGGGCCCAAATGGAGCGTGTGTGCGAAAGAACGAATTTTTTAGGCCGAAAATGAAGCCGGTATTTTGGAATCTACGCACCTTGAAACGTAAAAGAAAAAATTTTGAGGGGGTGTTATAAAAATTGTTTGCTGAGCGAATACATTATGTGTATTATTCACAGGATAATAAACCAAAATTAAATGTCCGTTGTCTGTCGTCCGCCGTATCACCCATGTCTTTTCAATTTCGGTCCACAAAATTCGTTCTTTCGCACACAGCCTCCATTTGGGCCCTAGTTGTCTCCCGAAACATTGCAGCCCGATCGGCATATACCCAGGGGTGTTGCGGGCGAAAAATGGCGGTGAAAATGGAGTTTTTTGGTGTTTCGGTAACATGATCTTGTAAGGTATCGGTTTCCATGTTTTTTAGGACGAGGAGACCGAATTTGAAGTTGATTTCGACAAAGAGTGAAGAATTGAGGTTGTAACGAAGGTTCAGCTCCCAAAATTCATTTTTATAAGTCAAATACCTGGGAAATTGTCTGAAATTGTTGTCGTGATTGATGGTCGGTATAATCCTCTAGTTTGGTTTCCCGGGGAATCATATCTGAATCATCTTTACCGTCCAAACTTTTCGGGTTGTGTAAATAGATGCGGGGACACGGGAATCCTCCACTCTTGCCAACCTAAGTCGGTATAAATGCAGTTGGGTTGAGTCGGCCGGTCTAATAGGAAAGCATCTTGTTTTCAACACATAAAAACGACCCTGACCAGCCGTGTGGAATTAGCAGGTGGGTGGGCAGTAATAGATGAAAAGTTCCTGTCATGCAGCATGGCTATAAAAGTAAATTTCGAAGAAATATTCATGCTGAGTGTAAAAAGAGGATATAGCCAGAAAACATACCAATTTTCATAAATTTATATAATTTTTGTGTTTTTAGCAATTTTTATTGATTTTAGACTCATATAAAGTCAAATTTGACCCACTCTTTTCTGACATATTTTTATCATCAAAGTCCCTCTCTGTAATGAATTACCATCCACACAACGTCAGGTGAGTTAATACGGTTTTTAGCCCTTAATACCAATTTTTCCCCCATAAAAATCCAAATTTGACCCCTATTCTGAGAGGAAAAACAACTAAAATGGTCTTTTTCTGTCTTTGCTCACCGTTACATACCACTCTCATTAATTTCCTATCAATTGTTCGCAATTTTAGTTGACTCCCTTAGAATTTTTGAAATTTGCTCATCTCGAAATCATCCTATTGTTTTGCAATACGAACTTTTGACGAAATTTGGAATTTTTATCGTGTACCCAAGGATAGATATCGTCTGGAGTGAGAAGTTATATACAATACATTATAAATTATTGTTAAAATCTAGGGATGGATTAAGGATATCCTGAAATGGATTTGCGCTTAAATAATTTTGGACCCATTGCATAGGTTCAATTTCTTTGAAAATTCGCTAAAAGTCAAGTATTAATAGTAGGAGCAAAATATAACTTTTTTAAACTCTAGGTATGTCAAATAAATTATTTATTGGATTAATTTAGTATTATTGAATAAAGAATTCAGTTATGATTAAAAGTGATGTTTTACTGGTTCTTGTACCCACAACTGACTATTAAAATTCTGTCTGAAGGGGCAGGAGGGTATTCCATGTACTGCAAGGGGGGCATGGGTACCAAGAAGTTGAGAACACCTGGGCTAAGCAATACCCAGAACAAATTATCGTTCTATTCTGACCCAGACTTTCTTCTAGAATTACATCAGGTTGAAATACTGGGTACCTTCAGGAAAAAGTACTTGGAAGGGTTTGCAAGGTGTTACTGAACAATGACTTTCTAGGGAAGTGCGTGTTGAGAGTTCGCCACTCGACCCTCTTATAAATAGGTGTTCTTGGTTTTAATATTCTTGGTTTTCCTACCTTGAGTTTCCAGGGATTAGAATCATGTGGGTAGCGACGTGACCATCCTATCCCATAGGTTTGTATTGTTGAGGAGGTTGGCTCAAGACGTTGGGTTATTCAGTGTGTACCTGTACTGACGTTTCCCTATTCAGTGAGGGCCTTTTCGAAGCTTTTTAGTTGGCAGGAATTGGAAAACTATGAGGTATTGTTTTCCTTTTTTTTTAGTGAGAGAGGAAGGAATATGAAGTTCATTTTGATCAAAGACTGAAGAATTGAGGCTGTAACAAAGGTTCAGCTCCCGAAATTAATTTTTTATGAGTCAAAAAGCCTGGAAAATTGACTGAAATCAAGAAATTCGTATAATAACGGTAGAAGTAGTACATATTAACTGGTGAATGACATTTAAATTGCACTGTCAACGATCAAAGATAATTTGTCAAAAATAGGAGCCTAATTAGTTTTCTGAGGACCAAAATTGGTGGAAACCATCAAAATACCTATTTCAGTTATTACACATGAAAGAAACAATAAATGAACACCCCCCCCCCCCCCAACCGGGTCGCAAAACAGAAGGGTAGAAAAAAAACTAACTAGGTACCATTACGAGAAAGTGTGAAAGGTAACCATGCTACCTAAAACATCAGTAGTTATGAAACGATAAAATTAAGAATGTACAGACAGTTTTAAATAATTAAAATTTGTTATTCTCAAAATGCTAGCTACCTGTTTGTTACATTCCCCAGACCATGTTGTACTTGATACCCGGGTACATTCCTATTGCTTTCAATTGATATTTTTGCATTCTCATATTTGGTGAATATTTTTATTAAATGAATAGGTTGGTACCTACTTATATTGTTGTATCTGTGACGATGGATCAGTTGGATTTAGGTTTATTATTCTGTGAATAACTGCTCAGCAAACATTTTTTATAACACCCCCTCAAAATTTTTTGCAAAACGTTCAAGGTGCGTAGATTCCAAAAATCCGATGTCCGCCGTATCATGCATATGTACTTCAATTTTGGAATAAAAAATTCGTTCTTTCGCACACATGCTCCATTTGGGCCCTTGTTTTGTCCTCAAACTTTTCAGCCCGATCGGAGTATACCCAGGAGTGTTATGAGTGAAAATGGGTATAAAAATAGGCATTTTTTGTGTCTTAGTAACATGAGCTTTTGAGATATCTTTTTCCATGTTTTTTAGGGCGAGAAGACCGAATATGAAGTCGATTTTGACCAAAGAGTGAAGAATTGTGGTTGTAACGAAGGTTCAGCTCCCGAAATTAATTTTTTTGAGGAAAAAAAAACTGGGAAATTGTCTGAAATCATAGTAGACTTCTATAATAACACTAGAAGTAGTATCAGCACATGAATCAAGACAATTAAATGGCAGTATTTATGATCAAAGATAATTTGTCAAAAATATGAGCCTAATTCGCGTTTCTGGTGGCCATAATTGGTGGAAACAATCAGAAATAGCTATTTCAATTATTGCACATGCAAGAAAGAATGAATGAACAGCCAGCATTTCTGTAGGTGTGACCAATAGAATAATAAACCCACGTGAAAAGGAGTTTGCAGTGTTTTGAGTCTAGCAGTGCACTACGTCGCCGAAATTGTGAAATTCACTTCATGAGGTGCTTATGGAGGGGGTAATATTGAAACTGTTTGTACATTCCCAATCGCTTTGCGATCTATCAGCTATCTAACAGCTGACCTGTAATGCATTACTCAACAATTTTCTGGTTCATTATTTTAAATAACAAACCTTTGGAATCGACCATGAAAAAAAAGTTGTTTAACCTCCCCTCAAAATTTGATGGTTTACGTTTCAAGGGACAAAGGATATGAATATCGAATTTAAAAAAAATCCGTCCGTCCACCGTCCGCGGCCTTTTCCTTAGTTTCTGAAGCAAAATTCTCGAAATTTGGTATATGGGTCCCGTTTGTGTCTAGTTGGTCCTCAAAGCTCGGCGTTACTGTCACTCAACTCTAAGGGGTGAAAAATAAGGGTTGAAAGTCCGGAGTACCCCTATCTTGGAAAATTGAATTTTGAGGTGTGGGCTTTCTCGCATATTTAAATACGTTGATTTTTTTCTGAATTTTTGAGACCACCCGGAGCATTAAAAGATGTTGCAATAAAAATTTGCCGTAATGAGCAGGGTGTATGCAGGCATCAAGCTGTAGTGAGAGGGCACATCACTGGTCTCTGGGGTAGCTGGGCGATATAGCGTGTCTACCTAACGAACTGATACGCTAAAGTCCCGGAGATGGAAACCCTACAGGGGCTGAATATTTCTGGTTTATTATTTTCAATAATTTTTACTCAACGTCAACAATTTCCCTTCAGAACTTCATTATTTTAGCTACTGTTTGTCATCGACAGAAATATTTTAGCCGACAGAATTATTTTAGCAACATGTAACACGTGATTTAGGTAGGTACCTAGTAACGAATACGGGGTTAGGTGTTTGGTTCTTCATTAAAGCACAATTTAATGATTCGGTAGACTTTTATTTTAAAGCAAATTCGGCACTCAACGAGTTAACTACATCTGGCTATCCCAGTCTAGTCTGTCGACAACCCCAATGGTGGGGGATGGCGGGAACGCATTTTCACTAAAGGACGGCAAATGGCCCAAACTCTTATTTTCAAACATCTTCCCCTTTTCATTGTTGAAAAATGAAAATCTTACAAAACATGAAAGCTTACAGACATTAAACAATACATCTATAATAATTTAAAATAACACACGAAAATACAGTCAACATATTAGAAATCTGGAACATAACACAGCTTACAAACATGAGTAACATTTAAACTAAGACAAAAGAAAAGAATGAACGCATCACATTTCAGTGCTTACAGACATTAAACAATACATCTATAATAATTTAAAATAACACACGAAAATACAGTCAACATATTAGAAATCTGGAACATAACACAGCTTACAAACATGAGTAACATTTAAACTAAGACAAAAGAAAAGAATGAACGCATCACATTTCAGTATCTCGGTATCTGTACGGAAGGTTGACCTTGCGGCCAGACTTAGTTTGATAGGTCGTATCATTAACCTTACTGGAGGGGGAGGAACTTCTGGGTTTGTTATTTTTTGGAACATCAGGTTCAGTTTCAGGTTCTGCTTCTAAGTCATCGTCATAATTAACTACAAATGGATTGTTGGATTCAAAACTAGAACCACACTTCCTCATCAATAACGAATTCCTGCGAAGGACTCTACCCCTCACTCTGACAAGGTATGAGCGAGGCTCAACCTTAGCAATAACCAAACCCTCCTCCCACAAGGTCGTGTTTGGATTTTGGACCAAAACCCTTTCTTTGACCTCAAACGTGTCGGGTGTCCTACTTGACCTATCGTAATAGTCTTTCTGTTTAGATTTGGTTCTGATTTGAGGATCATGAATTATTTTGGGACGGAGGTGGTCAAGAGGCACAGGTAGCTTACTCCTCAGATTTTTTCCCATAAGGAGTTGGGCAGGAGAATATGGTAGCCCAGCAACTGGGGAGTTACGGTAGTTCAAGAGGTATAGGTTGATATCGCGACCTTCATGATGAGATTTCCTCAGTAATGTCTTTCCAATGCCTACCGCTTTTTCAGCTAGCCCATTACTACGATGGTGGTGAGGACTCGAGAATCTGACGTCAAAATTCCACTCAGCTGCAAAGTTGAGAAATTCATACGAGTTAAATGGATTGTTATCTGCTACCAATAGTCTAGGAATTCCGAAACTTCCAAAAATAATTTTGAGTGATTCGATTACCGATTTCGCTGACTTATCTTTGACTCTCACGACCTCCAACCACCTCGAATAGTAGTCGATGACGAAAAGATAAACGCTATTATTGATTTCTCCAATATCAGCCGCTATTTTGTAAAAAGGGATTTCAGGAATATCATGGGGCATTAGGTCTTCCTTAATCTTGCTACGCTGGAAGCGCCGACAGACAGCACAAGACGCAGCAACATCAAGAACAGCCGTCATGATACCGGGCCAATAGAAAAACTGTTTCGCCTTATTTTTAATTTTGTGGAATCCTAGATGGGTTTCATGCAACAAATGCAGAATATATTTTCGCAATTTCATTGGAACTATCAATCTTTGATCATAATAAACTAATCCATTTTCGACAGTTATACCATTACGAATTTTGAAATAATGATTGAGATCTGAATCTTGACTGGTAACAGTTTTCGGCCAACCAACTGTAAAATACCGGATAAGCTGAGCCAACGTCTCATCATTTTCTGTTTCACTAACAAATTTCTCCATTTCATGATCAGTGAAACTAATACTAGTTCCAATTGTATGAACCACATCTTTCATACTAGTGTCATCATCGATCATACTATAAACAATGTTGCGAGATAACAGGTCAGCTAATACCATTTTTCGACCAGGTAAGTATTTAAGTTCAAATGAGTATGGGAGTAACTTCAAACGGAGCCGACGAAGACGAGTGTTCGGGATTTTACTTATTTCTTTTCTAATTACCGAAGTCAAGGGGGAGTGATCCGTGTAGGCAGTAACATTGGGGTGGCCATAAATGTAATGGTGGAGTTTCTGAAAAGAGAACGTGAGAGCAAGGAGTTCTTTTTCAATCTGTGCATACTGACATTCAGTCTCCGTCATAGACCTACTGCAAAACACCACCGGTTTGCCATTCTGAAGGAGAGCGCACCCAAGGGAGTGCTGACTAGCGTCAGCTTGTATTTCAATACTATCATTAGGGTTGAAGAAAGCAAGCATAGTAACATCACAGACCATATTTTTTATCTTCGCAAATTGATTCTCATGGGCAGGGGTCCAGACCCAGTCATTCTCTTGTTTAAGCAAAGGCCTGAACGGCGCAATGGCCTCTGACAAGTTAGGAATGTAACTGCGCAGATAATTGACCATCCCGAGTATTTTTTGGAGTTCTTTCAAACAAGTGGGTGGTTTCAAGTTTTTGATGGACTCAATTCGAGAAGGATCTGGCCTGTGCCCGTGTTTATTAAATAACATTCCAATGAATTTGACTTCCTCAACAAAATACTGAATTTTTTCAGCATTAAATTTTATATTATTTGCCCTAGCGATTCCAACCACTTGTTTGACTATTCTATTGAGTTCATCTTTAGTCTCAGCAAAGCAGAGAATATCATCAAAATATACTTTCACACCATTGACATGGCCAAAATATTTAGACATCAGCTTTTGGAAAATTTCTGGAAGGCAAGACAACCCGAACGGTGCCCTCAAAAACCTATAAATCCCATAAGGTGTCGAAAACGCGCACAGATCCCGTGAGGCCTCATCTAAAACTATCTGATGAAACCCTTGTTTGAGGTCAAATAGGCAAAAATATGACTTGTTGGCCATCTCTAGTGACAGTTCTTCAGGAGTGGGTATTTCAAAATAATCTCTTATGAGATACTTATTAAGATGTTGAGGATCAATACAGAGCCGCAAAGATGAATCTGGCTTCTCAACTATTACTAAGCTATTTACCCATTCAGGTGGGTTACTCACCTTCTCAATGACCCCTTGCTTCTCCAGGTTAGCCAAAGTAGGGTTCAGTTTGTCTTTGATTTTATAAGGAACACGCCTCGAAGGACACGACACAGGGATAGCACCCTCTTTCAATTTAAGCGAACAAACATCTGGAAATGAACCAATACCGCGAAAAATATCCTCGTTACATTTGATAAATTCCGAACAAGACATCGAGATACCTTTGACAATATCAATGCGGTTGATTAGTTCGAATTTTAAGCAAGTGGCCAAGCCTAGAATTGGAGGGCATTTTTCGTGATTCACTACTATGAAATCCACCTCATGTTCTATGGCATTGTATCGCAGGGGGAGCCTAATCGAGCCCACTGGCCGAATCTTAAAACCCCCAAAAGCCTCTAATCGTACAGGCGTACTAACAATTCGTGTGGAGACATGCAAATCTTCCAAGGGCTTTAATGGCAATATATTCGTTTGGGCCCCAGAGTCAAGCTTAAAGGAAACAGGTTTAGATCCATTTAGTAGTAATTCAACTGTCCACTCCCTTGTCTTAGAAACAATAGTATTAATAGGGACATTACTAGTAGCAATAATGCTACCAACATTAAAATCATTATCACTATCTCCGTCAGACTCATTATACCTAACTTCTCTAACTAAAGTGTTTTTAAAACACATTTTAGCAAAATGATTGAATTTGGCACATTTATTACATTTTTGGCCCTCAGCAGGGCACTTACGATCGTGATGGGTGTAACCACACCGTTGGCATTGGGCGGCTTTCATCATGGGTCTGGGGGCTGGCTTCTCTGAACCCGAGCTACTAGCTTCACCACTGGAACGATCGAACGGTGATCCTCCTTGCGAGCGATAGTTTCCTTGTTTCCTAACAGCCATGACCTCGGATTTGACGGAGTCTGAAATCATTTTCGAATTGGTTTCAGCTAGCTCAGTTCCCTTGCAGAACTGTATCATTTTTTCCAATAAAGGGTTTTCCCTCAGCAGTTTGGCACGGAGATCGTCTGAGGAAATGCCCAGTGTGATTTGGGCTCGCAGTAGTTTGTCCTCTTGGTCGCCGAAGTCACAGGATTTAATTAGGTATCGTAGGTCGGCGTAAAAATGTTCAAATGATTCGGCCGGCCGCTGTTTCCTATTAAGAAATGAGAATATTTCCATTACCTCATTTCGTTTTGGCACACAATGTAATTCTAATACACTGAGAATGTCCTGGACGGTTTCTTGGTCAGGCGTGAGGGTCGTGATGCTGTTATAAAGTTTCAAGGCCTGTGCACCCATGAGGTTTTTCATCCTCGCCACTTGCACTGGACGGGGCTTTTTATCGGTCTCTGAGGCGACTATATAGATGACGGCTTCCTCCTTGAATTCTTTGAAGTTCACAGCCAGATTACCATCCAAATTTAGAGGTGAAGGTTTATTGAACTCCATTTTGGCATTAAATTTCGGACAACGTGGAGCACACTCAAGATCAATCAAATGCACGACAAACTTATTGAAAACACCACTTGCTCAGTCAAAACAAATAACTAATGACACGACTGCGCCATGTTTGGTTCTTCATTAAAGCACAATTTAATGATTCGGTAGACTTTTATTTTAAAGCAAATTCGGCACTCAACGAGTTAACTACATCTGGCTATCCCAGTCTAGTCTGTCGACAACCCCAATGGTGGGGGATGGCGGGAACGCATTTTCACTAAAGGACGGCAAATGGCCCAAACTCTTATTTTCAAACATTAGGTACTAAGCTACGGAGGGTTTGCGATCCACGTAATATTTATAGAATAGTACATATATTATATAGAAAGGTTATCTATACAGAGAGCTGCGATCTGTAACAAAAGGGTGTTCTGTATAAAATAATAAACCGTTGTGCAGGGATTTGCAGCGTTTTTCTTCAGTTTTCTTCATCTATTCACTAGAACCTCTTATTGACAACCCCTAACTTATTCTTGACCAGAAGTTAACAGCTGTGTAAGCTAAAACAGGAGTGATCTGATGAAGGCTTCCTCCGTGTTGAATGTAGGTAACAGTCCTATCATTGCTATGCTATACTTATTGTATCGACCAAAATTCCCCCATATTTGACTGCAACATTCAAAATACCCCGGACACGGGTGTTGGATGAAGTATTTGTCAGCAAGAAGACGTGACGACCGGAAACCGCACAGCGGCACGAAGAGCCTACCAGTTCACCCCTGCGGGAAAATTAACTCTCTCGTTGGGGTGACGGAATGGAAAATTGCGTGCCGTGATGTCACTGGAGAAAATGCCGAGGCCTTTTCTTATATCATTTTTTCCCCTGTTCTTCATGGGGCTGCCAAAATTAATGTGCTTTCCGAATTAGGTGGGAGGATGAGTCTTGGAACTACAGCTGAATGTTGAATGTGTTGACTAGCTTGGAGTCCGATTGGATGGACTTCGGAGTTATGGGCTCGTGTCTCTTGGGACTTGAGGGCGACACGTGGACACGCAATATTAGCTTTGCAGCGACTCATATCCACGTTTATGTTATGATCACACCTTACAGAGATCAGCTGATCGTCGTTTATTAGGATTGTTTGCACTTCATAATATTTCGAAGGTTTCAGCAGCTCCAAATTGGTATTGTCCGTTTGTGTCACAAAAACCATTTTTCATATCGTTCCAACTAATGGGATTCCGCCAACAGGCTCTGTTATGGCTTTATGTGAGTCTTCTTTGTCACGTAATTTTAGCGAATTTTCGAAGAAAGGGAAGCTATTGTTCTCGGTCCAAAATTTTTAAAACTCGAATTTCCGAAAGATTTTTATACCAAAATCCGTTTCAGACCATCCTGAATTCCCTGCCGAAAGACACCAAAAATTGTATGTATATATATATATTTATATATATATTTATATATTTATATATTTATATATTTATATATTTATATATTTATATATTTATATATATATTTATATATGTATGTGTCATTCCAGACGATAACTCTCGAAAGAATTGAGATAAAAAGTTAAAATTTGCACGAAAAATCTGTCTTGGCAATCGACAGGCTAAGTTCGAAGATGGGCAGAATCGGGTCACCCTAAGGGGGAGTTTTGGGGAGTTTTAAGGGGGGGAAATTACCCATAAATTCCCAAAATGAAAAAGTCTGACAAGTGACACCTCATTTTAAAGGTTTTTGTACGCTGAACACGATGGTGAAATCAGAATTGCGATATCTCATTCCATTCTCAAACTGGAGCACTTTGAAGATGAAGGAACGTGGTTATTTCTTGAGATGTTCTTCCTGGTTCGTCTGCTCTAATCTGATAACGGAATGGGATATCGCAATTCTGACTTCACCATCGTGTTCAGCGTTGGAAAATCTACAAACCGAGGTGTTACTCGGCAAAAAATGGAACAAAAAATTTGTTACGTACCCAATAGGTACCTACCTACTCTTCTGGTATTCAAAACATTTTTGATTTCCCCCTCCCCCTCCTTCCACCCCAAATTTTACTTTGCGTAAAACTACTCCTGTTTTAATTTTGTATGGTATCAAGTTGGGAAAACATTGGCCGAAAATTAATTTTCAGAAAATTTTAGGCGGAGGAGGAAGATGCCGAAAACTTCGAAAATTCGCTCTTATAGCCATGCTGCATGAATGTGGTTTTTAATATTGTGATCAATAGAAAATTGATACATAATTTCATTTAAAAGGATCAGAAATTCGCAGTTACGCACAAACTCGACGGAATCGACAGTCTGCACGTAATTATCCCCTTAGCACATTCGCAATATCACATTCCGCAAACCTCGGAAACCCATGCCCTTATTTGTCGATGGATTGGAGGAAGCATTGCTATTCAAAAAAGACGATTTTCTCACCTTGTTAGTCATAGAAGGGCGTCACTTGTACTTGACTAGGAACATGATCGAATCTTCAATAACTAAACATTACCAGATTTCAAGAAACCGGTATTCGCATTAACTTCTCATCACTTTTCACTAGTGTATTATTTAGTAAGCAATTAGTCAGTCAGTATATACTGTAGTCAATATATTCAGTAGTCAAAATAATAGCATTGCTATTCAAAAAACGCTGCAAAGTCCTTGTCACATGGGTTTATTATTCTATTGGACATACCTACAGAAATGTTGACTGTTCATTTATTGTTTCTTTCATGCGTAATAATCGAAATTTCGCGATTTCCCAGGTTTTTCACTAATAAAAAATCAATTTTGGGAGCTGAACATTTGGTAGAACTCATTTTTCCACTCATTGGTCAAGATCGACTTCTAATCGGTCTTCTCGTCCCCAAAAACATGGAAAACGATATCTCAAAAGCTCAACATGTTACCTACATGTTGCTATAAAACGCTAAAAGTACCTATTTTTATACACATTATCACTCATAACACCCCTGGGTATATTCCGATCGGGCTGAAAAGTTTCGGGACACAACTAGGGCCCAAATGGAGCATGTGTGCGAAAGAACGAATTTTTTTAGACCGAAAATGAAGCCTGTACGGACATTGCATTTTGGTTTATTATTCTGTGAATAATACACCTATGTATTCGCTCAGCATAAAATTTTTATAACACCCCCTCAAAATTTTTTCTTTTCGTGCGTAGATTCCAAAAATGCAAGGTCCGTCCGCCGTCCGCCGTATCGTGTGTACAGGCTTCATTTTCGGTCTAAAAAATTCGTTCTTTCGCACACATGCTCCATTTGGGCCCTAGTTGTGTCCCGAAACTTTTCAGCCCGATCGGAATATACCCAGGGGTGTTATGAGTGAAAATGTGTATAAAAATAGGTACTTTTTGCGTTTTAACAACATGTTAGTAACATGAGCTTTTGAGGTATCTTTTTCCATGTTTTTGAGGACGAGAAGACCGAATATGAAGTCGATTTTGACCAAAGACGCGGAAATTGAGGTTTTACCAAAGGTTCAGCTCCCAAAATTGGTTTTTTATGAGTCAAAAACCTGGAAAACTGTCTGAAATCACCATCAATTTGTAGAATAAAACTAGGAAAAGTGTCAACACGTGGATCAACACGATTAAATGGCACTACCAATGGGGAAAAAAAAAAGAAAAAAACGCTGCAAAGTCCTTGTCACATGGGTTTATTATTCTATTATTTTATTGGTCTACAGAAATGCCGGCTGTTTATTTATTGTTTCTTCCATGTAAATTAATTCAAATGGCTATTTCTGGTGGTTTCCACAAATTTTGGCCCCCAGAACTTGAATTAGGTACTACGCTCCTTTTTTTTTTCTTCAAATTAACTCTGATCATTGATTGCACCATTTAATCGTCTTGATCCACGTGATGACACTTTTTCTAGTGTTATTATACAAATTGATGGTGATTTCAGACGATTTCGCAGGTTTGTGACTCATAAAAAATCAATTTTGGGAGCTGAACATCTGGTACAACCTCAATTTTCCACTCCTTGGTCAAAATCGACTTCATATTCGGTCTTCTCGTCCCCAAAAACATGGAATACTATACCTCAAAAGCTCATTTTACTAACATGTTACTAAAACACAAAAACGCTGCAAAGTCCTTGTCACATGGGTTTATTATTCTATTGGAGTTCTAGAGATTCTTGTTGGCGGTTAAATTTATTGTTTCTTTCATGTGGAATGATTGAAATAGCTATTTCTGATGATTTCCACCAATTTTGGCCCCCAAAACATGAAATAGGTACGCTTTGTTTTCTTTTTTTTTTAGATCATCTTTGATCATTGGTAGTGGCATTTAATGGTCTTGATTCACCTGTTTACACTTTTTCCAATGTTATTATACACATTGATGGTGATTTCAGACAGTTTTCAAGGTTTTTGACTCATAAAAAACCAATTTTGGGAGCTGAACCTTTGGTAAAACCTCAATTTCCGCGTCTTTGGTCAAAATCGACTTCATATTCGGTCTTCTCGTCCCCAAAAACATGGAAAAAGATACCTCAAAAGCTCATTTTACTAACATGTTGCTAAAACGCAAAAAGTACATATTTTTACACACATTTTCACTCATAACATCCCTGGGTATATTCCGATCGGGCTGAAAAGTTTCGGGACACAACTAGCGCCCAAATGGAGCATGTGTGCGTAAGAACGATTTTTTTAGACCGAAAATGAAGCCTGTACACGTGATACGGCGTACGGCGGACGGCGGACGGACATTGCATTTTTGGAATCTACGCACCTTGAAACGGAAAAGAAAAAATTTTGAGGGGGTGCTATAAAAATTTTTTGCTGAGCGAATACATAGGTGTATTATTCACAGAATAATAAACCAAAAGTACCTATTTTTACACACATTTTCACTCATAACTCCCCTGGATATATTCCGATCGGGCTGAAAAGTTTCGGGACACAACTAGGGCCCAAATGGAGCATGTGTGCGAAAGAACGATTTTTTTAGACCGAAAATGAAGCCTGTAGACGTGATACGGCGTACGGCGGACGGCGTACGGCGGACGGCGGACGGACATTGCATTTTTGGAATCTACACACCTTGAAACGGAAAAGAAAAAATTTTGAGGGGGTGTTATAAAAATTTTTTGCTGAGGGAATACATAGGTGTATTATTCACAGAATAATAAACCAAAAGGAGCCTACCTAATGCATGTTTTGGGGGCCATAATTGGTGGAAACCATCAGAAATAGCTATTTGAATTATTTCACGTGAAAGAAACAATAAATGAACAGCCAAAATTTCTGTAGGTATGTCCAATAGAATAATAAACCCATGTGACTTTGCAGCGTTTTTGGAATCTCCGCACCTTGAAACGGAAAAGAAAAAATTTTGAGGGGGTGTTATAAAAATTTTTTGCTGAGGGAATACATACCTAGGTGTATTATTCACAGAATAATAAACCAAAACGGCGAGTTTCCCGTAACAAACAACGGACGCGCTCCTGTTGATAGGCACTGAATGATAGTTCACGGGTGCACTTTTTCACGGAATCACCCTCAGAAGTGGTGCATCCGTAATTATTATGCGGTCACGGGTGCGCTCTGTAAATTTATCCGTAACCTCTGTACTGTAGGAGAACCGTCAGCGGAAACACGCGTGGTTTCCGTGGTGCACCTACTATTTGGGCAAAATCAACGGATGGTCATTTTCACGTTAATCCTTCAACGTTCCGTCGCACGCCCGTTGTTGTACCGTCAATTTGCACGGATCGTCATAATATTTGCACGGGTTGCACGGAGCCTCACCCTTGGCAAACCCGTAACACTCCGTCGCCTTCCCCGTAGCCCATCCGTGATTTTCACGTGAATACCCGTGGACTCTCCCTGGATGTTCTGTAGCCAGAGATGGGCATATTCATATTCGTAAATAGGAATCATATTCGTATTCACACGGCGTATTTTCTATGAATACGAATACGAATATATTGAATGAATGTATTCGTATTCACAAAATTCCATGTGAATACGAATATATTCACATTCACACAAATTTCGTGTGAATATGTTAGATATATATGAAGGTATTAACTAGAATTTCATGAGAATATGGTAGACATAAATGATGGTATTTAATCGAATTTCGAGTGGATATGATAGGAATATGTTCATATTCACACAAATTTCGTGGAAATATGGTAGGAATAAATGGTATTCACCCGAATTTCATGTGAATATGATAGGAATATGTGCACATTCACACGAATTTCGTGTAAATATGGTAGATATATTGTGGAATCCACTCGAATTTAATGATGTGTATTCAATATAATGCAGAAATACAGGTATTTACTGAAGTAAATACGTACATTAAGAATTTAATGAATTCATCCCTCGGCTCCTATGTACGTGGGAGTTTAATAGTTTCTCTTTTGTATTTGGACTAAAAACACCGTAGATGCTACCTACTCATTTTCCTTCCGAGTGTACTTAAGCAGCGGAAGCTTTGTGATCATATTCTTTGTGTTTTCCTCCAAAACATGAATACACTATTTCTACTGAATTTATTGTATTGTATTTACTAGAAATTTTTATGAATATGAACATATTCCTATCATATTCACTCGAAATTCGATTAAACACCATCATATGTCTACCATATTCTCATGAAATTCGAGTTAATACCTTCATATATCTACCATATTCACACGAAATTTGTGTAAATATTAATATATTCGTATTCACATGTAACTTGTGTGAATATATTCATATTTACACGCGTAAATACGAATAATTATATTAGTATTCGTATTTATAGAAAATGCGCCGTGTGAATATATTCATATTCGTATTTACGAATATGAATATGCCCATCACTGTCTGTAGCCCACCCTTCACTGACCGTGCCTCTCCCTCATACCTTAAGTGACTCACCGCTGATTTTCCGTGGATTTTCTGTAGCCCACCCTTCACTATCCTTGAAGTTTCCGTGCCCTTCCTTCAATGATCCGTGATTATTCCGTAACATATTTGACTGATGATCGAGGGAATCATGGCGGATGGTTAACGGAGAGGCTAAGGAAGCACAACCCTCCATTGCCTTTCCGTTGAGGACCCTCCCCCCCCCCCCCTGTAGAAACATACGGGCCCTGTATGAACGAGCAACGGAGGGACGTGCACTGCATTCACCCCTCCGTCAACCGGTTAACGGAGACGTCGAGGAACTGCACGTACCTCCGTCATTGTCCGTAAAAGGGTACGTAACCGTCTACCGAGAACCCTTCACGGACGAGCTACTGAGGATGACGGGGAGACGTCCACTGCTTCAACGGCTCCACTAACCGATCTACGGAGCGGTAAATGAAGTACGCGTCTCTCCGTCGCTCGTACGTTAGTGTAATGACATACTACGCGATAAAACGCAAAAACGCAAAACGCAGGGTTATCCGCAAAGTCGCCAACAGCGTTCTCATACGGAACCTGACATACTCGGCTGGAAAACGCGCGCGTTTATTTTCAACCGCGCGCGGTAGATTTTCTGTCGCGCCCTGTCGGCGGATCGGCGATTTCCGAAAACTCGGAGCGGAGCGATTTGGAGGGGAGAACACAAAGAAGGGCATGGGTAGTGTCAAATTAGTCGCACTTGGGACGCGGTACAAACATCATGGCTGAGAAAATTACAGCTCTTGTTGAGAAACAAAAAGCTCTTTGGGACAAGGGGAGTGATTTATATGTATAAAGACAAATTTGAAAAGGAGCTAAGGAGGTTTGGTTAGCTGTCGCAAGAGGAGTGCACCAGGATTGGGAGGGAATGCCATTTTGAAGGTGGTGTCTTCTTTCTTGATGATAGGACGTATGACTTCAAGCAGATGGTCAAATGATGCCGTTGACATTCTGTAGTACGTATAAAATTTATCATTGTACTGTCTAATGTCTGCATAAAAAGCCGGAAATGGATCGGGGCCATCATGGTATGGGTGCACAGAAAACCTGCGTGTACGACGCGGCTGCAATAAGCCTTCAGCTTCTGCAGCGCAAACAACTGCGACATTGATAAAGTTAGCCCTTCTAGCACTCTCCATGGCTGAGGACGAACTGTGGTGCAAACGCAAAAAAGGTGGATTTAAACCAAAACGCGCCCCTCTTTTCCGCCTGCGGTTTGACATAGTATGACATCTGGCTCGGGAATGCGATTTCCGAGCCGCGTTTTCTTGTTGCGGATTCCGCTCCGCGTTTCCGCCTAGTATGTCATTAGCCTTAGGGATCCGTAGTTTTACGGTCGACCCTCAACGTACAAGCAACTGAGAGAAGCGTCATTCCTTCACTTCTCCATCAACCGCATCCTTCACGACGGTGTACTGATACTCAAATTTTCTGAAGCCATTAAATTTGAGTACTAGTAGTGGACATGGAGATCCACGTTTCCCTGAAACAGAAACAATAGACAACAAACAAATGGTCATCTGATCAAAATTCGAAAATGCTCTCAAATCAGACGGAACACAATTGAAACAACAACAGGAAGCAGCAAGGACGTATGTAATATACCTAATGGAATATTCTATAAATTTATATTTACTCAGAAATTCAAAAAATGAAAAAAATAAATGGTTTCAATGACATTTTCACTTATATAAACTTTAAAAAAAATTAATGTTTTCAGTGTAGTACCATTTAACTTTTTCGCCAGTTAGGCTGTATGATGTCGAGTTGTTTGTTCTATGGTATTATTTCATTTGATGAATGATGGCTGTTTTGGATTTAGGTACTTTTACGTTATGCTTAATGAATAAAACAAATAATTAATTATTATTTGTACTCGAAATGATTAATTATTATTTGTATCAATTATTATTATCAGTAGGTACTTGATTTAGGGCTGCCCTGGGATGAGCACGAGGGTAGGTATTGACCGCACAAAACACTCATCTACGCAGAAGGAGCATCTATTCAGGTACCTAAATAATAAACCGTTGTGTAATAACATGCAGCGTTTTTATTCCATTTTCGGATTGTACGTACCTTGAAACGGAAACCACCAAATTTTGACGGGGGGGGGGGGGGGGGGGGATTAAATTGTTTTTTTCTCACGCTCGATTCCAAAGGTTCATTATTGAAAATAATAAACCAAAATCGACCTGTTTTTAAAACGCGCCTGCTGCGTTATGGACTGTTCAAACTTAAAATTTGATACACGAATTTTGAAGGAAATTTAGTCTTCTTTCATTTGAAACTGCTGAGAAACCTTGTTATACTTTATTTCCTAGAAAAACCCTTACTTACTGATGTACCGTTTCTATATGACGGAAGACAGCTTTATGTCCTCTGTAATGACAACTACCTCCTACGGACACACTGCGGACGGCGTTCCTTTGACGGGAGCCACGTTTATACCCCTCCGTTATAATAAAGGTCAACCACGGGCGCGCCATGGACGGCGCTCCTTTGACGGGAGAAAACTTCACGCCCGTCCATGACGACAAGTGGCTCTTACGGACGGCGTTCCTTTGACGGGAGAAACCTTCATGCCCGTCCGCGACGATAGTCCTTCTATGGACACTGTACAGACGGTGTTCCCACAACGGAAGCCACATTTTTATACCCGTCTTTAATAACAACTGTCAACGACGGACACGCTATGGACGACAGTCCACGACGGAAGACCACAATTACACCCCTCCGCAGTGACGACGATTCACCACGGACGGATAACGGGCGACGTTTCAACGACGGAAGCCACCTTTATACGCCTCCGTAATGACAACAAGATCCTAAGGACACGTTACGGACGACGAAGAAACAACGGATGCTCCCCATACCCGTCCTTTGTCATCACCCATTGGTTAAGGCACGATGACGCTCAGCAGACGAGTGGCTCCGTGTTCCTGACGGATGGTTGTTCGTTACGGACCCACCACGGAGTACACCCGTCGTGTTCACTGGGGAGCACGGAACGCCATCATCTCACGGACACCCAGGTGCCTCCGTGAAAGCCGACGTCCCGAACCGTGACCTTAACTGATGGTCACGGGTCGCTACAGATGATCAAAATGCCGGCCAAGAATGGTCATTTTTGAAGGAACGTCTACGGATGGACGACCATCAGTGATCCTTCCATCACCACTTTTGGCTTATTATTCTGTGAATAATACACCTATGTATTCGCTTAGCAAAATATTTTTATAACACCCCCTCAAAATTTTTTCTTTTCCGTTTCAAGGTGCGGAGATTCCAAAAACGCAGCAAAGTCCTTGTCACATGGGTTTATTATTCTTTGGACATACCTACAGAAATGCTGGCTGTTCATTTATTGTTGCTTTCATGTGAAATAATTGAAATAGCTATTTCTGATGGTTTCCACCAATTTTGGCCCCCAAAACTTAAATTAGGTGGTACGCTCCTTTTTTTTAAAATTATCTTTGATCATTGGTAGGGCCATTTAATCGTCTTGATCCACGTTTTGACACTTTTCCTAGTGTTATTCTACAAATTGATAGTGATTTCAGACGATTTCGCAGGTTTTTGACTCATAAAAAATCAATTTTGGGAGCTGAACATCTGGTACAACCTCAATTTTCCACTCCTTGTTCAAAATCGACTTCATATTCGGTCTTCTCGTCCAAAAAAACATGGAAACCGATATCTCAAATGCTCATGTTACCAACATGTTGATAAAACGCAAAAAGTACCTATTTTTACACACATTATCACTCATAACACCCCTGGGTGTATTCCGATCGGGCTGAAAAGTTTCGGGACACAACTAGGGCCCAAATGGAGCATGTGTGCGAAAGAACGACTTTTTTAGACCGAAAATGAAGCCTGTACACGTGATACGGCGGACGGCGTACGGCGGACGGCGGACGGAAATTGCATTTTTGGAATCTACGCACCTTGAAACGGAAAAGAAAAAAGTTTGAGGGGGTGTTATAAAAATTTTTTGCTGAGCGATTACATAGGTGTATTATTCACAGAATAATAAACCAAAACATGAGTTTTCTCACCTTGTTGGTCATAGAAGGGCGTCACTTGTACTTAACAAGGAACTTGATCGTCAATCTTCAATAACTATACATTACCAAATTTCAAGAAACCGATATTCGCATTTATTTCTCATCTCTTCTCACTAATTTATTATTACTAAGCAATTAGTCACTCAGTATATACTGTAGTCAACATACCTATTCAGTAGTCAAAATAATAGCATTGCTATTCAAAAAATATGAATTTTCTCTATTAATTTGTTGGTCATAGAAGGGCGTCACGTGTACTTGACTAGGAACATGATCGTCAATCTTCAATAACTGTGCATTATCAGATTTCAAGAAACCGATATTCGCATTCATTTTTCATCTCTTCTCACTAATTTATTATTACTATTCAATTAGTCAATATATTCAGTAGTAAATATATTCAGTAGTCAATATAATAGCATTGCTATTCAAAAAAACATGAATTTTCTCACTTTTTTGGTCATAGAAGGGCGTCACATGTGCTTGACAAGGAACGTGATCTTCAATAACTATACATTACCAAATTTAACGATACCGATATTAGCATTTATTTCTCATCTCTTCTCACTAATTTATCATTACTAAGCAATTAGTCAGTCAGTATATTATACTGCAGTCAATATATTCAGTAGTCAAAATAATAGCATTGCTACTAAAAAAATATGAATTTTCTCGATTTGTTGGTCATAGAAGGGCGTCACGTGTGCTTGACAAGGAACATGATCGTCAATCTTCAATAACTGTGCATTATCAGATTTCAAGAAACCGATAATCGCATTCATTTTTCATCTCTTCTCACTAATTTATTATTACTAAGCAATTAGTCAGTCACTATATTCGGTACTCAGTATACGAAAGGCAGATGACTGAACAATCCTTCCTTGGGGGAGTTCATTTTACTTCATTAAATTGATTAGGAAATTTAAAAACGATGCAAATCCTTGCACAACGGTTTATTATTTTGTACAGAATACCCTTCTGTTACAGATCACAGCTCTCTGTGATAACACTTCTATATAGAAGTGTGGATAACACTTCTATGTAATATGTATGTACTAGTCTATACATATTATGTAGATCGCAGACCCTCCACAGGTTAGTACCTAACCCCGTACTCTTACTAGGTACCTACCTAAATCACGAGTTAAATGTTGCTAAAATAATTCTTTCGATGACAAACAGCAACTAAAATGGCGAAAAGAAACGCAAACAATGAAGTTCTGAAGGAAAATTGTTGATGTGGAGTGAAATAGCCCCTTCAGCGTAGATCGCTGTTTTCTGTGGTCAGTGCTTCTTGTGGTCAAGTATAATGAACCGTTGTGTAATAACTTGCCCATCAATAATACTTCAACGGTTGGTCAAGTTGCAAAAGTACCGATCAACAAAATCCAGCCCCTTCTGGGTAGATGAACCGTTGTGTAATAATTTACCGTTGTGTAATAGTTTACCGTTGTGTAATAATTTACCGTTGTGTAATAATTTGCCGTTGTGTAATAATTTGCCGTTTTGTAATAATTTACCATTGTGTAATAATTTACCCATCAATAATACTTCAACGTTTGTTCAAGTGTCAAAAGTATCTACCAACAAAATCCAATAGTCCATCACTTATCAAATGAAATAATATCGCAGAACAACCAGCTCTACTTCATACAGCCATCCTTGATTATAATCAGGTGCTCCCTAGTGATGATATCCCGGCCGGTATTTATACCGTTTGATTCACGATCGTGTTGACGAAGCTTTTTGGTGCACACGAACGGCTGGTCGTACAACGCTCCGGGTGGTCTCAAAAAATTGTTTAGCTCAAGACAAATTTAATAACAAAAAAAAACCATACCCTTTAATCGAAAGTTTTCGAGCTACGGCGTTCTGAAAATTTCAACCCCTATTTTGAACCCCTTAGAGATGACTGCCAGTAACGCAACGCCGAGCTTCGAGGACCAACTAGACCCCGAACGGAACCTATAACCCGAATTTCATCAATTTTTATTCATGGTAACTAAGAAAAGGGGCCCGTACGGCGTACGGCGGGCGGACAGAAATATTTTTATTGCAGTTTTGGATTCTACATACCTTGAAACGTAAACCATCAAATTTTGAGGGGGGGGGGGGGGTTAGAATTTTTTTTCCATGCTCGATTCCAATGGTTCATTATTGAAAATAATAAACAAAAATATCAATCAGTCATCAATTAAAACTCTACAGTTCTTCTTGAACAATGTGTACATGTGTACAGTGTCGGGTTAGATGTGGTAGATTGGAAGTTCTTGGATTGATTTGTGGAGAAATCTCGTTTACTGGAAAAAGACATGCAACTATTCTTCTCTTTGAAATGCCCGCCTTCGGGGTAAATTCCACGTCCACTGTAACCGCACAGTGTTGACATTGCATTTCACGCTGTACAGACAACCTCGTTTCCCAGGGGACCCTTAGCTTCCAAGCGCATTTTTCGGGGTCCACCCCTCAACGCCTCGGCAAACATCGGCGGCTTTGTCCTCAACCAATAGCTGTCATCCACAGTTTCTGGAGCCACGATGCAAAAAAAAAGGGAAACGCGATAGCTACCTACAGAAAAAAACCCCTTCCCGTCTCGAAAAAATAGAAATCCTAAGGGCAAATACACCTTACATATATCTCCAGACCTTGAAAGGGATTTACATTGTATTGCTCGCGCGAGGGACAGATGTTTGCAACAAATGTTTGAACAGGATGTCTTGGCGACTGGCGCACGGTGCTACCCCAAGTTTTTCCCAAGTCTCCGATAGAAGGCTGTTTGTATTGCCTTAGCCTAACCCGGTCAACCGGCATTCAGATGCGGAGCGAACCCGGCTAGAATTCGTCTTCACCTTGCACCTAAGTACGGGCTTTTTTATACCCGACGCCACAAAGGTTTTTTTCCCCGCACTTCTTTTGGTTTATTATTCTGTGAATAATAAACCTATGTATTCGGTCGACAACAAAGTTTTATATCACCCCCTCAAATTTTTTTCTTTTACCTACTTTTCAAGGTGCATAGAATCCAAAAATGCTATGTCCGTCCGCCGTATCATCCATGTTATCTACTTTATTTTCGCTCTAAAATCTTCTTTCTTTCGCACACATGCTCCATTTGGGCCCTAGTTGTTTCCCGAAACTTTGCAGCCTGATCGGAATATACCCAGGGGTGTTAAGGATGAAAAATGGGTGTAAACTTAGGGTTTCTTGATGTTTTATTGAGCATGAGCTTGTGAGGTATCGTTTTCCATGTTTTTTTGTGTTTTTTTTTGTGGCGATTTTGTCGATTTTGACCAGCGAGCGAAGAATTGAGGTCCTAACAAAGTTTCAGCCTTGAATTTACCTTACATTTTGGTTTAAAATCTTCTTTCTTTTGCAAACAGGCTCCATTTGGGTCCTAGTTGTACTCCGAAGCTCGGCAGTCCGATTGGAATATACCCAGGGGTGTTACGGGTGAAAAGTGAGAGTAAAACAGGGTTTTTGAGGTTTCAGTGAACATGAGCTTGTGAGGTATCGTTTTCCATGTTTTTTAGGGCGAGAAGACCGAGTATTGACAAGTTGATTTTGACCAAAGAGTGAAGAATTGAGATTGTAACGGAGGGTCTGCTTCCAAAATTCATTTTTTACGAGTCAAAAACCTGGGAAATTGTCTGAAATCACCATATATTTGTACAGTACCTAACGCTAGAAGTAGTATCAACAGGGGAATCAAGACAATTAAATGACACTCCCAATGATAAAGGATCATTTGAAAAAAAAGGAGCGTAATTAATGTTTTTGGGGTCCAAAATGTTGGGAATCATCAATAGCTATTTCAATTATTGCACGTGAAAGAAACAGTAAATGAACAGCCCACATTTCTGTAGATATGTCCAGTAGAATAGTAAACTCATGTGACAAAGACTTTGCAGCATTTTGTTGTCACTCTTGCTTTATTTAGACACACTTTGGATTTATTTTAAACGCCCTTGAAATGTTTTAAAGTGGTTGAAATTAGCTAAAATTTGATGAATAGTTCTTGTGGTTGGCTTTTGTCTGTACTAGCGAAAAAAAATTTCCACCAAAGATTTCCTTATGATAGATTGGTTGAAGTTTAGAAAGTAAGCATTTATTATTTATATTCGCTTGTAAAAGGTCCTGTATACACACGTAAATTGTATTTAGTCTCTTCAGCTTTTACGCAAAATAAGAATTTTTCTTGAAAAGTCTCTTTCGGCCGTGTTGTCTGATCTGACAGGAAATAAACTAGCATATTAACAAAACATTCTGCCGTTGAAATTTATATTTGTTGTGTATTTTCACCAATCCTGCTGTGAGATACCACATTCATTTTTCGAAAGCTTTCGGTGAGATTAATTAACCATTTAGAAGGATAACAAAAATCAACGTCTGTTCCAAAATTTTTCATTCGTTTCCCCACCTGTAAATGTAATGCTCGAGTGCCCTCTAATGGTAGTTATGAAAAACATCAAATGAATTTGAACCCAAGCGGATTGAAATAACAAGTTTCAGCAAAACTCATCAACCCTTGTTGTCCATGATACCGCCTACGGATGTGGAAATTTAATTGAAACACCCGCCCTTTATGCATATGACCAGACACACCAATTATGAAAGCTGCGAGGATTAAAAAAAAACCCTAAAAGTCTGTTTTAGATAGGAAAACGAGAAAACCCAATTGTACCTGATACGAATTTCTCTTCGAGTCATACATACTCGTACAATTCAAAAGGCGGAGAGAATGATAGCGCTGAACACGAGCGGGAGATGCATGTTGTAACATGTTGATAGAGCGGTAAAATAAAATTGAAAAATTCCGCATTCTGGTATTTTGTAGGGCGCGGGTTGAGCGCTTTGAAGTTGAACGGCTAAATTACTTTTTTGTCGGTAGGTCCAACTCAAATAGCGTTCAGTTTTGCGGTTCGTGAACGTTACGGGGAACAAAAAAGTGACACATATGAGTCACAAAAGGCCTTTGAAAAAACGTGGAGAGGAAACATATTGTTAATTACGTTCTTTATTTAAAATCCAATTAAATATCGCCGGTTCACCGAGCGTCTGTAAGGGTGTAGGGGAGGGGAGTGGAGGGGAGGGTGTGCTAGATGGTTCTTTTATCCTGAGCAACCGGCTATGAAATTGCTGAGCTTCACCCCACGTCTGCTTGGCGGCGTTGGTTCCTTTCAGTTCCTAATCTTTTTCCAGCGAAAATTGCGTGAATTGTTGGTGATGGGGGGTATTGTGGAGGGGGGGGGGGAGTGGTGTGCTCGTCATAGTTCGAAAAGTATGCGGGGGCGCTGTAAAGTAATGTTTAAGGGCGGGCCGTGAAATGTCGAAGGCAATTATGAAGATGAAAGATAAATCGTGGGTGAAAAAAGAGCGACTATTTGATGGAAGTGATTGAATTATAGGGAGGGAAAACCCCCGGCTGGAGGTTGCAATCCAATCGGACGATAAGATGGGCCTTTTGTGCGCGGGATGCGCCCTTCCATTGAAAGAGAGATGAAGATAAAAATGTTTGGTTTTTCGAAGGGTATGGAAGAGGAGGATCGGGTTACTGGTAACAGTAAAAATTGGCCTTCCATCCGGGCCCCTATGCGTTGAAGAAATCACTAGCCATTCATAAACCTAGGTACCGTAACTATTAAGAAGAAAAAAAACCTGATCGACCCTCCAAATCTAAACTCATTTCATCAATAATTACGGTAGTTATGGGCACTCCAAGTATTTCACGTTTGCGCATGCGCGGACGAAACGATTTCCATGATTTTGAAACGGGACTATCTGCAATCCAACCCACGTATACCCTCAAAATTTCAGCTCTCTACGACTATTTATCGGGTAGTTAGAAGCGTTAAAAGGAAATGGTCAACATTTCATGTTCGAGCACGCGCAGACAAAATTCACATTACCATTCCATTGAAATTAATTTGGAACTATCAAAGTATTATTCCTGGTCCACCCTCCAAGTTTGAACTCATTTCAACGATATTTAGGGTAGTTATGGGCGTTCCAATTATTTCACGTTTGCGCAAGCGCAGACCGAACGATTTGCATGATTTTGAAATGGGACCATCTGTGATCCATCCCGCGTGTACCCTCAACATTTCAGCTCTCTACGACTATTTTTCGTGGAGTTAGATGCGTTACAAGGAAATTGCCAACATTTCATGTTCGCGCATGCGCAGATGAAAGTTACAACACGATAAGTATTATTCCTGATCGACCATCCAAGTTTGAACTCATTTCAACGATATTATGGGTAGTTATGGGCGTTCCAAGTATTTCACGTTTGCGCATGCGCAGACGAAAGTTACGGTAATTTTTCAATGATTTTGGTATGAGACCGTCTGTGATCTAACCCACACCTACCCTCGAAATTTCAGCCCATTTCGACCATTATTTCGGGTACCTAGTTATGGGCGTTACAAGGAGTTACCACAGACAGGCAGACACGAAACCAAAAATGTTCCTCGATGTCTGAAACGCAAAATGGTTGTGGAAATTTTCATTTTGGAGGACATGAATTTTTTTTTTACTCAGTCACGAATCCAAGGCTTCCCTACCTTCGGAAGCAAAATAGTTATATCCTTGCTTTCTCTAGGACGGTGGTTCTTAACCTTTTTTGAGCGGCGCACCCCAAATTGTTTAATGGTTAGTAGGTAGCAGCGCACCCCATTGTGGTTTCAATAGTTAGTAGGTATTGAATGCACAAATATTATGTACATAATGATATCTCTGGGAAGTGGTGGAAAAGTGATGTGGAGTTGTTCAGACATCGTGAAAAGCTCTGCTAGATCCTTGGAGGTCATACAGCTTATGAGGACAAAGCGAGTGCTCCTGATGGCACTTTCAGGTATGTACTCCAGAACTACCCTATTAATGGGCTCTGTAGATGTGTAGAAGGCTCGACGTCTTATAATAATAGGTATTTTCCGGACGAAATTGGATTCCGAATTTTAAAGATGCAAACCTGTTCTGCAAAAATATATGATTCAAAAACGGAAAATCACTAGTGGGAACATAGACAAAAATTATTAAAATAATAAAATTAAGTTGTCCACTGTATTCTATGTTTGTTCTTGATATCTACTAAACGTATCTGTCCCTCTTCTTGCGTCAGAACTAAGGAATGAGGAGTGAAAATACAAAAGTTCTTTTTGCAATAATTGCTCCAGCAAAACACAAGCCCCCCTAACCCGACCAGTATTTGCAGCTGTGGTGTCAAAGCACATTGCTTGAATTTTGCCTGCTACACCCCACTCTTGAATGGCTTCAAATACCGCCTGGGCTTGCAAGAGTCCAGTACTATTTTCGAGTTGAGGAACTCCGATCAACTGTTCCTCATCTCCACAACTAATCAAGATCGCTACTCTTTCTACGTTTTCATTTTTCAAGATATCTGGTAGCTGGTAGTTACCTAGATCCCCCCCCCCCCCCCCTTATTACAGCCTCAACCTTTACATTTATACCTGAAACATACCGATTTTCAATAAACCAGAGTGATAAAGAAGTGTCAAATCGCCTGGAGGTCGATTACATTGACTGGAGAGTGGTTTTTAGGGGTATGCGTAAAAAGGCACATTTGCTGAAACGGACCACGTTTTGAGATGGGAAAAGCTGAATAACATAAAATCTACAGGATGTAGCGAAAAAATTATGGAAGTAAAAGTTGAAGAAGATAACATTTTAAATAAAATGAGACCAATTTCAAGTCTCTAGGACAAATGGTTACTATGTTATGAGGAAAAAAAGAGTATTTTTATGAAACAAAGTGAGTTTTTCTGATCTTCAACCTCAATGCGGCACGGGTTAACGTTATCCGATCGACCTAAAACTTTGCGAATCTCATTTTCTAGTCAAATGGCACCTTTTAGGGGGTTGCCAGAAGTGATTTTCTCAAAAAAATTTTGCCTATTGCCTTGTGACCACCCTAATAGAGTGGTCACAAAAAGTCAACTTTCGAAATTCAATCGTGGCAACCCCCTAAAAGGTGCCATTTGACTAGAAAATGAGATTCCCAAAGTTTTAGGTCGATCGGATAACATTAACCCGTGCCGCATCGAGGTTGAAGTTTAGAAAAACTCACTTTTTTCATAATAAAACCCGCCGAATCTCTAATCAAACGCTTGCATACGAGTCTGCAACACATTGGGACATTTTATGTCCCAATGGGAATTTAGGGATAATAATTGACGGTATCATTTACGGGTTGCAAGATTACCACGATCCGGGTTACATGGTGGTGCAAGGTTACCACATTCGATTCTAGTAAGTAATGACTTTCTTCACTAGTCTGTTGCTGACTACCTTGTTTACCAGCCTTTTTTTCTTCATGCTCAGCTCAGCTACCGCGCCAGGTACGGGGGTACGGTTAACAAGAAAATGTTCAATAAAATCACACGATTCCAACGAGTGGTGAACGGTTTTTGTACGATGAAAAATGGCAAACATGAAGTTCCGTAGAAACGAATCGGTTGTAAGCGAAAATCATCAGAATATCAACTGTAACGCTTGTTTACCGGTATCGCATAACGGTTTCGTATAACGCTTTTCGGGTCCATGTGCCAAAGTAAAGACATAAAATGTCAAAATTGAAGTTGAGCATATGGAACATTAGGAACAAAAATAATGCACGTTCCCCTGCATTGTATAGTTGCTCAATCTATTCCCAGCTACTTTTGAAATTTAATTTATTATTGAATAAAAAAATCTTTATATAGTTTTGCTTCTATATAATTTTTGATGAAATGCACATCGAACAAATTCATGCAATTTTTCTTTGTTAGCCTTTCCTTGTACTGAGATAGGTTATGCCAAATTTTAAGATGACTACCAGTTACATGCGTTACTGTCCATAATTATATTGACCTATCTTGAGATGTGTTTCTCACGCATATTACTCCTCGTGCCTATTTATGAATATTTCTTTATTTGCTAATCATTTTTCTCTTAACAACTTTTTTAAATTTCCTCATGATGTTTATATAAAAGTTAAAACAATCATTCCAGTTATCGAGATGGACTTCCACGTCTTATTGAAAGCTACGATATCCACTTGTACAATTAATGTTTCAGAAATCGTGAACCCATGGTATGTCAAAGGGAGATACTGATGAATTTTCTTGATTTTTCAGTTTGAAAGAATAATGGGGTCTGAATACGCAGAATACCGAATATTGGGCCCGTCACTATTCATTACTCCACGGCACACAAACACAATTTTTGAATCACAAGAAAGACTTGAGAAAGTAATCAACTGGCGTTACCAGTTTCGTTTAGATATGGAGGATGTAGAGCCGCACTACATTCAAATTTAACGGTGAACTCCGCCGAAAATTAGCTTATATTTTTTTAGGGTTAGCGTCGTAACGCTGTATTTCTCCTTTTAAATTATACTACGGCTAATAATGTTTTCGTCCCCAGTTTACCTTCTACCCAGTTTATCTCAAGGGTTAGGTACTAAAAGGTTATTTTCATTAGCTGATAGATTATGAAAGCTTCTTTCAAGTGTGATTAACCCAGTATCTTCTTCGATGTTCTTCGATGTCTGGTGTATTTTGGAACGACGGAAAATGTATTAAAGTTGATCGATCTATTTTGTTCCTTAGCTGTTGTTTTACCGTTAACACAGTGTATGACACATGTAGTGCACACCTAATAGCCGCTCGTTCCAACAGAAAGCTATAAAAATTTCGACATTCAGACACAAAAGCATTTGCCGATAGTGCAAGAGAGACGTTTGAGAGGTAATTAATGAGAATATTTCTAATTAAACAATAATTTAAAAGACTTCTACTCCTAACATTTTATCTCTACTCTCTCATGGCCGTTGGGTAATGATTCAACTGTGAAGGGTAGACATTTCGAGGCATCGCACAAGTAAAGCAGCATCCAGCCAGAATAGGTACTTCATCTTGGCTGAGAAGGTACTGTGTGCAATTTACAAACAAATCTACCTTGATATTAGCAAGAAGTTACATTGAGATTTAAATGACTTACTTGTATTACAACAAGCTGAACCACATCAACGGTCAACTTCAAAATCGTATGACATCGTTGGCCGAAAACACGATAATTAATTTCTTCCCCCAATCTTTATGCTATCAACGTGGAAAAATATTTTTGGTTTATTATTTTCAATAATAAACCTTTGGAATCGAGCATGAAACATTTTTTAACCCCCCCCCCCCCCCCATTTTGATGGTTTCCGTTTCAAGTTATGTAGAATCCGAAAATAAAACATAAATAAAAAATAAAAATAATAAAATGGAATGGAATTAAAAAAAAGCTCCAAATTATTACACAAACATTTATTATTTACCTGTGTAGATGCCCCTTCTGCGTAGATCACTGTTTTCTGTGGTCAATAACTACCCTCTAGGGATAGGAAGACCCCCCCCCCGCACACAGGAAGACTCTAAATCGAGTACTGAAGCCGGCCCGGGAATTACAGTTTCATCAAAATTCACAGGATTCATCAGGATCGTTAGTTATTTGTTGTTATTCATGAAGCATAACGTACCAACAATATCCAAAAGATCCACCATTCTTCAAATGAAATAATATCCCAGAACAACCAACTCGACTTCATACAGCCATCCGTGATAAAAATTCCTTTCCGCACGCCGTACTTCGCACTTTTCTTAGTTACCATGAACCAAAATTAATGAAATTCGGTTTGTAAGTTCTACTTGGGGTCTAGTTGGTCCGCGAAGCTCGGCGTTACTGTTAGTCATCTCTAAGGTGTGAAAAATCGGGTTTGAGATTTTCTGGATGCCGTAGCTCGAAAAACTTTCATAGAAGGGTATGGGTTTGTTACGTCTTTAAATTGATCTCAAACTAAAGAATTTTTTGAGACCACCCGGAGCATTGTACGTTCAGCTGTTTGTTTGCACCGAAAAGCTACGTCAACATGATCGTGAATGAAACAGTATAAATCCGGCCCAGATATCATTGCTAGGGAATATCTGATTATTATTTATTATCACGGATAGCTGTATGAAGTCGAGTTGGTTGTTCTGGGATATTGTTGATACGTTATGCTTCATGATTAACAATAAATAACTAACGATTGAGTTATTGAATCCTGCGAATTTGTATGAAGCTGTAATTTCCGGGCCGGCTCCAGTACTCGATTTAGAGTTTTCCTGTGTGCGGGGGGGGGGGGGGGGGGGGGTCACGAGGGTAGGTATTGACCCCAGAAAACAGTGATCTACTCAAAAGGGGCATCTATACAGGTAAATAATAAACCGTTGTGTAATAATTGGCAGCGGTTTTTCTCTCATCTTAAGGTCAATGGCCAGCTTTGGAAAACAAAATGGCATTGTTTGCTCCGGAAAAACTGAAGTTGGTTCCTTATAGAGGTGCCTATCTAAATTTTAAACGTTCGTTAGTCGGAAAAGGAGTGGCGCTCACTGAGTTTTTTCCCCTCGTCGTACCAAATTACTCTTTTTTGAGTTTTTGTTCCCTTTTATCAGGAACCCTTTGTCTCAGGTTCTGAAAGGAAAGCAGAGTGGAAGAAGTGGTGTCAGGGGGTGGGGATGTGCTGAACTGTTAATTTACTCCAGAATGAGAAGGGAGCGGAAAAATTGGAAAACGGTCCTTTGACAACTCTGGAAGCAGCTGCTACCCTCTGTTCGCGAACCGTCTGGTGGGATAGAATAACCAGGACAACGGTAGATGGACTTCCAGCTCATATCCCTCGATCAGATCGTGAACGACGATGTGTCTATTAGAAACGTGAAACGTCTATAGTACGTGTACGTCGAATTATAGTAATTACTGTGAATATAGATCAATCGCTCATCTGACATCCGATATTGGGATTGCGGTTGATTGAAGTTATCTGTTCGAATACCATCGTCCCCTCGTTCCGGCCCAGGGCGGTAAGGGCTATGTTTACTGATTCTAAAATATTTAAAAAAATCTAAAAATCTAAAATTTGGTCGTACAATTTGAAATTGTGAGGATCCAATTGTTATTTCGGGCCATGGTATCTGATCATGATTGATTGATGGTATACCCTGTAGGTATATATTTCATTAATACGCCACTTGATATTTGATACGGAGCCAATGCTACCAGTGATGGTTGCAGTAAAAAGAATAGGTGTTGAGAATCACTATAAACAGTTTTCTATTACTTCAAGTACCTAATTCGCAGTTACCGGATCTTTTTATGCTCGTACCAGTCTGTCATATTGTCCCTCACTTTAGCCCACACGACGAAGATATCAACGGACCTTTTCAGGACCACTATATCTCTCAGGCTGGCGGGTCTTGTGGAAGGCCAGCGTAAGTCCCTTTTGGTCCACTCCCGATGTAGCTAAGACGAGAAGGCGCCTTTGGGAAAAAGTCTTATAAAGGTCTTATAAAAGTCTTATCAAATCTATGAATTAAAAAAAAATTATAATTTTGAGATTTGAGATTGAAAAGTCTCACGTGAGTATCCTGGTCATCGGACCCACTGATAATAAATATTTTCTTTTTGTGAATGATTCTAGAACTTGGAGAATTGATGTTTAGCGAAGGGCCTGAGGAGCCAAATGGCCTGTTCAGGAGTCAAACGTTACGTAACAGTGTCGCACACGGGTACTGATAATTGAACAATCAGCAGGTCGATGGATGAGCTTTATATCCTCACGCAGTGTTCTGAAATGTCGCTAAATGATTGGATTAATAATTTTTCCCCCATGCGAGTTCATCATCAAGATCCCAAAGAGCAGTCAGGGAAGTAGGTGCTGTTATGCTGTTGAACTCATGAAAAAAGGCTCATAATATTTCTCGCGCAGAAGTTATTACAGACGTCATAAACTCCACACCTGAACGTTTAACATAAACTATGTAAAAAGGAAAAAAGGTAACTGAAAAAAACATCATGCGGATGAGATGGTGGCATGATAAGTGGGAAGCCGCTGACAGGTGGATGAGTCGATGAAGACCACTTAGCGTCAAGCGCCCCATTGTGCAGTGGCGGCCACTGAAGGTTAACTCTTTCTACCTTTATCACTCCTCTCTACGTTTAACACTGCTACTGTTATTAAAGTGTCAGGCCCTATTCTCGGGATAGGAAACGGAACGAAAAAGATTCTCAAGAGAGAGAAAGACGGGACTATTATGGTACGTTCAGAGGGCGATGTTGGAGGGGGGCTCATTGTGCTCGCGACTATCAAGATCGCGGATTGTCGTCTAGACGTCTACTGGGACAATGTGGACTGGTGACGTCCATCGACCTTTATGCGAAATATGCGGTGACGAACCTGTTACAATTTCCCTTTCTGTAGAGAAAACGAGCTCTAGCATTAGCCCTTTTTTCTAGGTCATTGGTCCTTAGCCCTGGAAGTCTCCATCACTCTAAATATGATCCATACCAGTGCAACGTAAAAGGGTTAGTTATGTTGAGGGTATATTTGCGTTGATAAATCGCACAGAAGATTCTCTCTACCTTTTTGCAAATGTTCTAAGAGAAAATGTACGCTATTGCAATGATTTCAAATGTTTTAACTGTACATGAAATTTTGAAAATTTTTTACATTCGTATTTTGGTTTATTATTTTCAATAATGAACCATTGGAATCGAGCATGAAAAAAAAAATTCTAACCCCCCTCAACTTTTGATGGTTTACGTTTCAAGGTACCTATGTAGGATCCGAAAATGCAATAAAAAAATTTCTGTCTGTCCGCCGTACGCCGTACTGACCACTTTTCTTGGTTACCATGAAAAAAGCGCTAAAAGTCCTTGTCACATGGGTTTATTATTCTATTGGACACACCTACAGAGATGTTGGCTGTTCATTTATTGTTTCTTTCATGTGTAATAATCGAAATAGCGATTTCTGATGGTTTCCATTAATTTTGATCCCTAAAACACAAATTAGATAAGTACGCTCCTTGGTTTTCTTCTTTTTCTTTCTTTTTTAAATAACTATCTTTGATCATTGGTAGTGCCATTTAAGCATCTTGATCCACGTGTTGACACTTTTTCCAGTGTCACTGATGATGATTTCAGACGATTTCCCAGGTTTTTCACTCATAAAAAATCAATTTTGGGAGCTGAAAATTTGGTAGAACTCAATTTTCCACTCTTTGGTCAAAATCGACTTCATATTCGGTCTTCTCGTCCCCAAAAACATGGAAAATGATATCTCAGAAGCTCATGTTACTAACATGTTGCTAAAACGCAAAAAGTACCTATTTTTACACACATTTTCACTCATAACAACCCTGGGTATATTCCGATCGGGCTGAAAAGTTTCGGGATTTTTTGAGACCACCTGGAGCACAGTAGGTCCAGCCGTTCGTGTGCACCAAAAAGCTTCGTCAACACGATCGTGAATCAAACGGTATAAATCCGGCCGGGATATCATCACTAGGGAGCACCTGATTACAATCAAGGATGGCTGTATGAAGTCGAGTTGGTTGTTCTGTGATATTATTTCATTTGGAAAATGATGGCTCTTTTGGAGTTTGTTGGTAGGTAGTGAAACTTGAACAAACGTTGAAGTATTATTGATGGGTAAATTATTACACAATGGCAAATTATTTATTTGCAGCGTTTTTTAATGCATGTCCGTGTCACTCCAGACAATATCTCACCCTTGGCCCCCAACTGAGCTCACAATTTGGGTTCAAATTGTCAAGAAAACGTTTGAGGATGCCTAAACAAAAGTTACTGTAGGATTTGTGAGTAGGTTTTAACTGGGCCCAACAGCGTAACAACCTGCACCTACCCACTGCGAGTTTTTGAGCTCATTATGACTGTCTTTGCTCTGTTCATGTACAGCAAAATGGTTGATTCACGTAACTCACTATACTCATTCCAGTTCTTTACAGTATTGCTCTCATTGTATTCGTGAGCTGACGAACTTATGCCATTTTTTTTCAATTTGTTCGACCTCGTCATTCTACCGCAAGGCTGAAATGAAATGCTTGGAGCTGTTCCAAGTATGAAAATTACCGTAATGTCCCGTCTCTCACAAAAGCAATGTCCTTTGCATCGCTTTTCTGGGTCGCCGAATAATTTCAGGCAATTAGAAAATGGAAACCCTAAGCCGTTAATAATCTGCGGACACATACATTTTCGTGGGATTGCATTCAGAGGAAGAGGTTCGTTGGTACGTTTCATACGGAGCAACAACTACATTCGTCAAACTAATGTGCTTCGTCCAGTTGTAGTTGGCGCTGAATGGTTTACTATTCTCGTTCTTACATTGCTCCAGCAAAAGTTGATGGTAGTATTTTTCAAAAATGCTTCACATACGTAAACAATGTTCCTTACCTTACCTTACCCCTTGGTGCTGCAGCCCATGGAGGGCACTGGCCTCCCGTTATTTATCGGGTTTATTGCAGTGTTCCTGCCTATGAATATCTCAAGGGCGGTAATACACACCAATGGCGCATCCAGCACAAAATGGTCCCTCGATTCCATCTTGTTAGTTTTCTTTACGTCCTGAAGGACTGCAATGAATTATGAGTGGAAAGAAGGTTTTGCGAATCCAGGGATCCCTGCAAAGATGCACATCTTTGGGGCCATTTTTAAGGCTGTTCTGTGTTATTCAGGCCAGGTAAGGGGGTTCAGAGAAGTACGGGTTCAGAGGCAGAATATTGGTCCCTCTCACGGTCCTCGCACTGTGGTTCACTTATCTTCTGAAAGTTGTAAGAATGCCTGAGTCACTGCGGCCAAAGATTGTGGCGTCAGAATTGATTAGAGCTCGACTGTCCTGTGGTGAATGCTGGAATACCAGAACTACAAAGTAGCGATTAGCCAATAAATTCTCATTGTTGGACAGCGCACTCGTCAAGGCGGATCTAGGAAGAATTTTGTCCAGCTGTACTGGAAAGAATGGAGCGTACTTTAGGCAAAGGGTTGACAAGTACCTTGGACTCGTACACGCTATGTCGTGAAGTGGATTCACTTACAAAGTGAGCCAGCCTACTCAGAGATTCAGAATACCTAATAAGTACCCTGATATGACTCTTGTGACAGCGGCAGTTCTCGAGTCGTTTTTTCTTCCGGTGGAAGTGGGGATATCCCTTTTGGTTTATTATTCTGTGAATAATACACCTATGTATTCGCTCAGCAAAAAATTTTTATAACACCCCCTCAAAATTTTTTCTTTTCCGTTTCAAGGTGCGTAGATTCCAAAAATGCAATGTCCGTCCGCCGTCCGCCGTACGCCGTATCACGTGTACAGGCTTCATTTTCGGTCTAAAAAAGTCGTTCTTTCGCACACATGCTCCATTTGGGCCCTAGTTGTGTCCCGAAACTTTTCAGCCCGATCGGAATATACCCAGGGGTGTTATGAGTGAAAATGTGTATAAAAATAGGTACTTTTTGCGTTTTAACAACATGTTAGTAACATGAGCTTTTGAGGTATCTTTTTCCATGTTTTTGAGGACGAGAAGACCGAATGTGAAGTCGATTTTGACCAAAGACGCGGAAATTGAGGTTTTACCAAAGGTTCAGCTCCCAAAATTGGTTTTTTATGAGTCAAAAACCTGGAAAACTGTCTGAAATCACCATCAATGTGTACAATAACATTGGAAAAGTGTAAACAGGTGAATCAAGACCATTAAATGCCACTACCAATGATCAAAGATGATTAAAAAAAAAAAAAAAAAAGCGTACCTATTTCATGTTTTGGGGGCCAAAATTGGTGGAAATCATCAGAAATAGCTATTTCAATCATTCCACATGAAAGAAACAATACATTTAACAGCCAACAAAAATCTCTAGAACTCCAATAGAATCATAAACCCATGTGACAAGGACTTTGCAGCGTTTTAACCGGTGATAATATCGCTGGCCTAGAGGGCGGACTCTCGAGGGTCCAGTGTGTCACATTCCGTCACGTTTGGTAGTATGTGCTGAGTAAATCACCATACTCCACCCACTTTTTGTAGGCTTCCCAGAAAGATAAGCCCAAAGGTTTCCAGAAGGCTTCCTTTACAGACATCCTGTCCCTTTTATAATACATACATATATATTGGCTTCCCCATCCCCTCTCACCTCTTTAGAGCTCAGTATAATTAAAATATATTGAGCCTATTTGAAGGCGATTAATGCCGCGTCCCAACTTACTAGTACCAATAGTTTTTCCATCCTAACGATGGAGGTTGATCACCTAGAGGTTGCCCAGATGAGCACAATTCACTGGAAAACAATCTCTGACAGCATTTTTCCTTCGCCAATACTCGTGCGTAGGAGCTTTGTTCTCCACCAGTAAATTATTGATGTACCATTACCATGGGGGTTAGTCACCTTGAAGTTGTTCAGATGTCCTTTCCTGAACCAGAACTTCATACTACTTTTCAACCCCCCTTTTCCTTTTCATACTTCTGCTCCCCAGAAGTACGAGTACGTCATGTGAGGAGGAGTGTGACAGTGGCAGTTCTCGAGTCGTTTGTTGCTCCGGTGAAGACAGGGTCGTTTGGGAAAGCCTAAGCGATATGCCTTCTTAACCGGAAATAATATCGCTGGTCTATATAGGGGACTCTCGAGGGTCCATTGTCACACTCTTCAAGGTGAGGTCGGAGGTGCCGAATTTGAACGCAAAGCCCTACCTTGATGCCCGCTTCTCTTCGGAGCAGTGTTCCATTTGCAAACTGCGTGAATTGGAGACAGTGTTCCACTTTATATGTATATGCCCACTGTTAGCTGAATTGAGGTGGGTGCGGGATGAGGCGATTAAATGTCTGAATAGTGCTCAGAACTGGAGTAGGGTAGGCAAATTCTGTAACATGGCTTGGCCTTACCGCAGAATGTTATTTAGATCATTCAATTTTTGATGTCCTAAACACCCGTTGTTACAAAGTACATACACCAGCAAATTTTTCTTTATTTAATTTCATTTTATGTAGGTAATACCTACTTTTCTTAAGACTTGATTAATTTTATATGGTCTGAACTTCCGGCAGGCGACTTTAATAACTGCCATATTGTTTATTACGTACTACAAACTGTCTTATTTTAATTTTAATTTTCGCAATTGAACCGTTTTCGTATTCTTCTTCTTCGTTCCTGTAGGATTATGTAGTGATTGGGAGTCTGATAGACGAGTCGATCGCTTGATTGAGAATGGTTGTTTATTGATGGCACCCTGGCTCTTTTATATTTCCCTGACAAGACCAGAGGGGGGTCGGGGGGTCCCCACTCTGGGTTACAGCATGTTCAGACACAAATTGAGTTGTGGAGGAGCAGCCGATCACAACACTGCTCCCCCCAGAATTTAAGTAATTTTCAATTTCAATTAAATTTTGTTGTTGTCGCTGTGGCGGTGGCCGGGCGTGGGAGGTGCGTGTGTTGGTTCCGTTTGGGCTGTCCGGGTGGCTGCTGTGGTCGATGTCGTGGGGCGGCGATGGGTTGCGGTTGATTAGTGGCGTGGGTGCCGGTGCGGGCGCGAAATGTCCCGCCGGTGCCGTATGTGGTTCGTGCGGTAGGTCGGGCGCTGTGGTCGGGGGCGTTGCGGCGTTGGCGGCGGTGCCGGCTTTGGCGACGTCGGCCGTGCCGGAGGCGTGGCGAAGGTAGACGTGCCGAGGGTTGGGGTTTGCGTGGCCCGTTCTGTAGTCGCTACGAGGGCCTTTGCGAGGCTGAGGGCGTACGTTGATTTCGTGGTGACGTCGGGCGAGGCTTGGACTGCGGCAGTGTGTTGCTGGGGGCGGCGTACCCCGTGGATGCAGCAGTCCGAGCACGTCCCTGCGTACGGCGGGAGTTGCAGGGTGACGGTTGTGGTTGACGGGGCGGTCACCGTCATAACCGGCGTGCCTGGCGTGGTAGTCGACGGGCGTGGAGTCAACGGGCGGATGCCCGGTGGTAGCTGACGCGTGGGTGGTTGACGCTGCTGCGTCTTGTTGTCCCGGGGCCGCGCGTGGATAGGTATCGCGCCGGCTTTCGATATGGCCATAGCCTGACGGATGGGGATCGGGCCATACCTGCCCGGTGGTTGCGGCCGAGTTGGCTTCCTTTTCGCCGGAGCCGGAGGAGACGGCGTGACGGCGAGGTCTCGTAGGAGCTGTGAGGCGGTAGGTTGCTTCGGCGACATAGCGTTGTAGTGGTTGATGTTCGTGGGCGGCGCTCGTCTTTATAGTCGCTGCCGTGGGGTGGGGTGCGTTGGTCGGCGTGTTGGGGGTGTTCACTGTGTGCGTGGGTGGGGGTGCCGGCTTACATCGGTCGATTGAGACTGATGGTGTGCGTCGATCGTCCGTGAGGTAAGTTATTGTTTTTCCATCGTTTGTCAACACCTGATGGGGGCCGGTGTAAGGTGGCTCGAGTTTACCCCTTGGCGTGTCTACGCGCACGTACACATGGGTCGCTGTGCGCATAGTTGCTGGCACGTATGACTGTGTGTAGTGGCGGTACGATTCGTTGGTGCGTAGGGGCACAGTTGATGGTGGCGGTTGAGTGAACAGATCCCCTGGGAGGCGTGGCGTGGCCGAGAAGAGGCGTTGGGCCGGTGAGTAGCCGTCGGGGCCCGGGCGGTTTCGTAGGCCGAGGAGGAGGCCGCTAAGTTGGGTGGCCCATGTGCGGGAAGTGGCTGTTGCGAGAATTGCGTCTTTGAGGACCCTATGTAGTCGTTCGACGAGGCCGTTGGCTTGAGGGTGGTAGGTATTTGTATGGTGTACCTCCGAGCCTATGGACGTGCAGTATTTATGGAATTCGGCTGAGGTGAACTGGGTGCCCTGGTCAGTGGTAACGCGTGCCGGGGAGCCGTAGCGGGCGATCCAGTGGTTGTGTAGGGCCGTAATCACTGCGTCGGCGGAAATGGTCGAGAGGGGTGCGCATTCAAACCAGCCAGTGGCGCGGTCAATCATTGATAATATGTATTTTTTAGTAGCCGATGGCGGTAGCGGGCCGAATAGGTCGATATGTAGGTGTTCGAGTGGCGCGGCGTCGGGAAATTCGCCGAGGGGAGCCCTGATGTGTCGAGTTGTTTTCGCTCGGTTACAACTCGGGCAGGCGCGGGTGAACAACCGTATCGACGAGGTCATGACGGGCCAATAATATCGAGCGCGGATGAGGGCTGTGGTGGCCTTTATCCCCGGATGTGTCATCCCGTGTATGTGTTTGAAAACCGCGAGGCGTAGCGGCGTAGGGATGTAGGGGCGAGGCGAGGCGTCGGTAGTTTCGCACATGATCTCGTGGCCTTGTATTCGGTGCGGTGTGAGATTCATTGTAGCGATGTGGTCATCGGCGGCTTGTGCGTCGGCTAACTGTTGTAGCGTGAAGGGGGTGCCGTAGTCTGTGACTGCGTGGGCCATGTTGGCTGTCGGTGGGAGTCGCGAGAGGTAATCGGCGACGATGTTTGTTGGGCCCTCGGCGTACCTGATGTCAGTTGTGAATTCTGATATAAATCGAAGGTGCCGTAGCCGTGTTGGTGGGGCCGTATTCGATTGTGTCGCTAGTGAGGTTGTGAGGGGCTTATGGTCCGTATATACGGTTAGTGGGCGCCCTTCGATTTGTTGGCGAAAGTGTACGATGGCGAGGTAAATAGCCAGTAGTTCGCGGTCAAATGCGCTGTAGTTACGTTGAGCCGGGTTGAGAGTGCGTGAGAAGAAACCTAGCGGGCGTAAGTGCGTATTGTCGATGAAATGCAGCGCTGCGCCGACGGCGAAATCCGACGAGTCCGTGTGTAGGACGAGAGGTTGGGTCGGGGCCGGATGGGCGAGTGTGACGGAGGTTTCGAGTAAGCGTTTTGCGCGGTCGAATGCGTCAGCTGCGTCGGTGGTCCACGTGAGCGTGCGTTTGTCCTTTTTCTTCCCGTCGGGTGGAATCGTTTCCACTAGGGGGCGGAGCGTAGGTGCGGCTCGTGGTATCGCTCGGTGATAGAAGTTAATGAGGCCGAGGAATGTTCGAAGCTCGTGCACGGTAGTGGGTCGCGGGAATTTCTTAATGAGGTCCGTGCGTTCCGGTAGGGGTGTTATCCCGTCGGCTGAAACGTTGTGGCCGAGAAATTTGACTGAGGGCCGTGCGAGCTGGCATTTGGCTGTATTTATTTGTAGGCCGTATTTAGCGAGGGTCTCGAGGAGCGTGCGTACGTGGGTGTAGTGTTCAGACGGGGTGGCCGAGGCGACCAGTATGTCATCGAGGTAACAGTACACGAAAGGTAGGTTGCGTAGGACGTGGTCCATGTAGCGTTGCCACGTTTGCGCTGCGTTTCGTAAGCCGAAATTCATTCGCTTGAATTGGTAGGCGCCGAAGGGTGTTAAGATCGTCGTTTTTGGCACGTCGCGTTCGCTGATTTTGCAGTGAAAAAATGCACGGGCGAGGTCGAATGTGCTGTACACTGTAGTCCCGTACAGGGCCGTTGTAAAATCGTGTAGGTGTGGGACGGTGTAGCGATCGGGCACAGTGAGTCGGTTCAGCGCTCTGTAGTCACCGACGGGGCGAATGTCACCGTCGGGTTTCGGAACGATGTGGAGCGGGCTGGACCACGGCGCCTCCGAAGGTTCGATGACCCCCGCCGCTAGTAATTCGCCGAAATGGGCCTTCGCTTTCGCGTATAGGTCCGGGGATAATCGGCGAAGTTTCGCGTGACACGGGGGGCCCTTCGTGACGATGTGATGTTCGACAGGAGCATCGCATGGTGTCGATGAAGGTTTGTAGGCGTCGAGGAGGGCTTGAAAACGGGGCTCGTTCGCTGTTGTCGTACAGATGGACTGGCTCGGAGGTACGAGGTCTACTGTCCCGGTGATGTACCGCTGCGTGGCCGCGTTGATGAGTCGGGCGTTGGGTAGGTCAACGAGTAGGCCGTGGTACGTCAAGAAGTCGGAGCCGAGGATCGGGGTTGATACGTCGGCGACTGTGAAGGTCCACTCGTACGGAGGGAGATCTGGTAGGTGTACCGATGCGGAGTGTGTGCCGTACATCTTGATCTCGGTGCCGTTTGCGGCACGTAGAGCGCTTGGACGTGTTGTTTTTCGGTTGAGCAGGGTGTTCGGGACGATCGAGACGTCGGAGCCGGTGTCCACGAGGAAGTGTAGCGAGGTTTTTTTACAGCGGATGAAGAGCCGAGATGTTGGTGGGTTGCGCACGGCCGTTACGGCTGGTCGGGCCGTGCGTTGTCGTTTCCCGTCGGTTTCGGGCGCCAGGTGCAGGGGCTGCGGCATTTCTGTGCTCGTGGGCCCCATGTGCGGTGGTAGAAACATAGCGTGTTCGTTGTTCGGCGTGTGTTCGTCGCCGGCTGCGTCGGAGATCGCCGTTGTCGTCTATCGTTGATCACTTCGACCTCTTCGGAGACGGTAGCCACCCGAGGAGGCGGGGCGAATGGTAGGAGGCGATCGGCGAGCGCAGCGAGTTTCAATATGTCGGGTTCGTCACGGGCCGCTATGTGTAGACGTATGCTCTCGGGTAGGGCGCGGAGGAAGAGCTGTCGGACGAGCGGTGCGGGTGTGTCAGCCGGAAGTGCTCGGGTGAGTCGGCGAGCGAGGATCGACGGTAGTTCGTCGTCGGATGTCGGCTGGAGGAGGGCGGTGAGCCGTGAACCATCGGAAGGTGCGTGTGTCGCTAGAAGGCGAGTTTTGAGCGTCTGGTAACTACTGGTGTGCGAGGGGTTGATGTCGGCGCATAGATCCGCTTGTCGAGGTTCGAGGGCGAGGAAGGCTCGGGCGAATTTCGCATGTGGCGTCGTGAGGCCTTCGTGTGCGAGGATGAGCTCGAGTTGGGCGAACCAGACGTGCGGGAATGCGGGGTCGAACGGCTGGAGCTTGAGAATCGAAGGAGCGCTCGCTTCGGGCGTTTTTTGCGGTTTCTGCTCCGTCATCTTCGGTTTTCTCTTCGGTGCCAGTCCGGTGAGGTGTCAGCTTGAAGTGTGCTCGGCGCCGGCGTCCGTTTCCTTATATAAGGATCGGTGATGGTGGGGCGAAGTAGCGGGAGGCGCTGCGATAGCCGTCGAGGCGGGCGTCGGAGTGGGGCGCCGCTGTGGCGTCGGTGGGGGCCGCGCGTGGTGGGGCTCGTTGAAGCGGAGACGGAGGCTGCGACGCTGTCAAACGGCGGGCGCTGGCGGTGGAGCTCACACGTCGGATGTCACCAGTGTAGTGATTGGGAGTCTGATAGACGAGTCGATCGCTTGATTGAGAATGGTTGTTTATTGATGGCACCCTGGCTCTTTTATATTCCCCTGACAAGACCAGAGGGGGGTCGGGGGGTCCCCACTCTGGGTTACAGCATGTTCAGACACAAATTGAGTTGTGGAGGAGCAGCCGATCACAACAGATTAATAATCGAATATAGTTAGGTGCTATAAGCTATGTACTTCAATTCGTATGCTACTTACTGCATGGCGCATAAATAGTACTATAATACCGCATTTCCTGATTATTTCACTTAGTAGTTATTTACTTTCTATGTACTATGGAACTGAATTGGATGTTTGGGCGAATGATCAGTCATTGAGGGCTGACTCTGACGGGTGATCGGTACTATAAGTTGTCTGGAGGGGCGCTGGCGGGAGCTAACTTGGATGCGCCCCATTCGCTGTTCGTACGAGTCATCCTGCAACGACAACGCGCCCTTGTTAGGTTCCTTATCACAATTTCTTATTCGTTACTCAAGTGACAGCCTCCTAAACATTTTCCCTGTACATCGTTTGAGGGGGCAAAGGCGTTGTCATAAGGAACAATTTCCATTTATATTATTAAACTGAACCAACTTCAAAGAAAATTCAAACCCCCGTTCGCCCAATCGATTCCTCGTCGCTCCTCGTCAGGGTTCACTTCCCACATCTCATGCATAAGTGATAGCTCGGAAGCGCCAGCACCACACCACCGCCCTTCTCATCCTTACGGGGCGTTAAGTCAAGACGATTATGCGCGTCTTTAATTTCACAAGTGAAGCGAAATAATTCCGAAGCGACGAAACGCGTTTATCAGATGAAAGCTCCGGGAGAGGGGATTCGTATCAAAAAAGAGGCCTAAGGGATCCCCACGAGCGTTTTCTTTGATGTTGTGAACCTTTCGAAACCCTTACAATAATTATGCACTGGAACCGATGGCGCGTGCCTCAGAATAAATTGTCTGTGATGTTCGCTTTTCCCTCGCCACCCTCTTTCAGAAATGGGTCTATCGTGAACATCATTTTTTCATCTTAGAGAACGGTTGAGAGGTGCCCCCATAATTTTTCACGCTGTCACACTTCCGTGAAGAGGTTAGCAGTGAAATTAGTTTTACATCATTTCCTTTGCATCCTAACTAAAGCCTGAATTGAAGCGTTTGTATCGTACAACGGAAATATCGTACACACCTAAATTATAGACCCTAACAATTCCCCCACCTGAGATTATTAGCAGTCGGCAAGTCCCAAGAGAGAGCACGCGAGAGATTTATTGACGAAACTAATACATATTTCAACTAAACTGTACATAGCTACTGGTATATCAGTACAATAGGGCCATATGGACCAACAATAACGGTGGATTAAAGGTGGGGGTTTCAACAAATCTGAGTTGAATCTACCAACATTCAGTTTCTGTTATATACATTAACCTTTCATTTTGGTTTATAATTTTCAATAATAACTGTCGTGAGTCCCTCCCGGGAACACTCCTATCATATTAAGTTCTCACCAATATTCAAACGCCAAACTAAAAGCTCCGTAAATAAAGACGTGAGTGGGGACAGGCGACAGAACCCAGGGTTACTCAACCTGGGGCCCCACTACCAGCTCCCAGCAAGGAGCTGGAGGGAGAGGCCCCCAAGTACTATATAACCCCGGATCCTGGCGCTCAAGCTTCATTCGACACTTCCTCTAACCAGCTCTCTCTTCTCTCTCTTACCTTACCTCCCAGATGATCGGTTGAATACAGCCGCCTGGGAATTTCACCTCCTCTCTCCTCTCTCCTCCTTCCCCCCTTGTCTAGATGATCGGTTGAATACAGCCGCCTAGACAAGGGACCTCTCCTTTCCTCTCCTTCACCTAGATGAACGGTTGACTACAGCCGCCTAGGTGAAATTCCCTCATCCACCTCTCCCTCCTCCAAAAGTCGTAGATGTTCGGTTGATTACAGCCGCCTGCGACTTTTCCTCACCTTCCTTCCACACCACCTCTCTCTCCTCCAAAAGTCGTAGATGTTCGGTTGACTACAGCCGCCTGCGACTTTTCCTCCTTTTCTATCCTTTACCTAAATTCACTCACTCACCTTCCTTCCACGCCACCGTGATGAGAATTTTAAATTCATCACAGTGGTGAACCCGACGTTCACTCAACCTTCTTCCTTCCCACCTTCCCACCCCATGTGTCGCCCCAGTCAAACAGTTCGGTGTCCCGCATTTTAAATCAATTTAAAATTCACGAAGTTCAGTAATTTTTGCAATTTTGGCCCACCCTCAACCGCACGGAGATCAACTCTCAACATTCAACTCCAACGCTCAACTCAACCACCGCTCCCGCCGATATTGCAAATTTCAAAATTCAAAACCACGCCAAATTTTTGAATTTTAATTACAGAAATGGACCCGAACTCCACGACGCCGCCGCTCCTGCGACCAGCCACACTGCAGCCGCCCGCCGCTGCGACATCCGACGCATCGGCCGACAACCCTTTCTCCACGCTCTCCCCGCCCACCTCTGCGTCACCAGACGCCGCCGCCGCCGCCGCCGCTACAGCCGCAGCCGCCGCCAACGTCATGACGGCGTCCGCTGCGTTCCCTCTGTCACTGCCCCCCTTCTACACGCACGACCCGGCGCTCTGGTTTTTTCAAGTTGACGCAGCGTTTTCGGCCGCCAACATCCGCAGCCAGAAAACTCGGTATTCCCGAATAATCTCGTTACTGCCCTACGAGATCCTGCTGCAGACCTCTGACATCTCCCCCGACGCCGCCGCTGCGTACGACGACCTCCGCAGCCGCCTCATCGGCACCTACCAGCCGTCGAAGATCGCCCGAGTCACCGCCCTCTCCCAACCTCAACACCTCGGCGACCAGAAGCCCTCCCACCTCTACCGACGGCTGCGACACCAGCTGCAGGGTATTATGACCGCCGACATCGCCCGCACGTTCTGGTTACGTGCCCTTCCCCACCCCGTCCAGATGGCCCTTGCCAGCCATCTCGACGGACCCGACGAACCCCTCCTACGGCTCGCAGACACTCTACACGACTTGGCCGCTGCGGCCACCGTCGGTGAGGTGCGCACACCGCGCCACCCCCCGCCGTTCCGGGACCGCACACAATCCCGGGACCGCGGCCGCGCACCCTCCCTCAACGAACGTCGAGCCCCGTCGGCGGATCGCCGACGCGACTCGTCCGCCGACCGCCGCAGCCGGCGCTCACCCGAGCGCCGCAACGCATCCCCTCCCCGCCAACGCAGAGGGCCGTCCCCAGCTGCATCCAAACCGGCCCGCCCCACCACAACCAACTACCTCCCTGCGGACCCCCCCCCACCGTTGTTTCTATCATGTAAACTTCGGTGGGGAGGCCCGCAAGTGCCAACCCCCCTGCTCCTTCGCCCCTAAGCAGGGAAACGCAGCCGCCCGCCGGTAAATCCGGCGGGCCCCCCTCCTCGCCAACACGGGGGGGACCATGCACATACCCCCCCCGCCCGCATTCACGCAACCACCACCACCAAGCCTCGCTACCCCTCCTACGCCGCCGCCACGGCTGCCAACCTTCCGGCCGCGCCTGCAGCGCCGCCGAAAAATCCACCCCACCGCAAACGAAACAACCCCTCCACGCCCGCCACCAGGGCAACCAACACTCCGGCCGCCACTCACGCCGCCGCATCCGCTTCCCCACCACGAAACGTCACCTCCCCGCCCGCCAACAGGGCAGACACCCTCCCGGCCGCCACTCACGCCGCCGCACCCGTTCCCCCACCACGGAACGTAACCTCCCCGCCCGCCTCCAGGGCACAACCCCCTCCAGCCGCCACCCAACCCGGGGAGAAACCGAAACCTACCCCTCCCAAACCGGCCAAACCTCCCAACAACCCACCCCGCGTCTCCTTCGCGGAGGACCTGCCACCACCATCACACATCCCTACCTCCACCATCAAACAGAACGCCCTACCGACCCACCAGCGACTTTTCCTGCGCTGCGGGAAAACTAATGTCCCTTTCCTGGTGGACACGGGGGCGGCGCTGTCCATCTTCCCTAACAACATCCTCCGTCGTCAGGCGCGCTGCTACCGGCAGCTTCTCTACGCCGCCAACGGTACCACCATCCCCTCGTACGGGACGTACCGCTCCTCAGTTCACATGAGCGGGCTCGCGTACGAGTGGGAGTTTACCGTGGCGGACGTAGAGAGGGCGATCCTGGGGGCCGATTTTCTAGCCTATTTCGGTCTCCAGGTCGACGTCCGAAACGCGCGCCTGATCGACCCCGCCACCAAAAAACCCATACCCGGCTTCATCCACGCAATCAACCACCCCCCCACACAGTTCGAACGCCTCCTCCTCAACTACCGTCCCCAGCGCCGCCCCTCTGCACACATCTCCACTGTCCAGCACCACATCGAGACCACAGGACCACCCATCACCGCCAAAGCCCGCCGCCTACACCCCCTGCAGTTGTCGAAGACCCGCCAACACTTCGACAAACTCATCGCCGACGGTATCATACGCCCCTCAAAATCCCCTTGGGCTTCTCCACTCCACATCGTACAGAAGCCCAATGGGGACATCCGCCCCTGCGGGGACTACCGTCGGCTCAACTCGAAAACTACACCAGACCTCTATAATGTCCCCCACCTGCGTGACTTTTCGTCACATCTCCATGGCGCCACTATCTTTTCCACCCTTGATATTTCGCGAGCGTTCCACCACATCAACATCCACCCCCCCGACGTCCCGAAAACGGCTATAATTACCCCGTTCGGGTTGTTCGAATATGTGAAGATGGGCTTCGGATTACGGAACGCCGCGCAAACTTGGCAGCGCTATATGGATAGTATCTTGCGAGGCCTGCCTTTCGTATTTTGTTTTCTCGACGATATACTGATCGCCTCCAAGACCCCCGAAGAACACCTCGACCACCTACAGCAAGTCCTCAACATCTTCTCCACCGAAGGTCTCCTGGTCAACACAGACAAATGTGTCCTCGGCCAACCCTCCGTCCGCTGCCTCGGCCACCAAGTATCCTCGGACGGCATCACACCCCTCCCCGACAAGGTCCACGCAATTCTTGACTTCCCAGAACCCCGCACGGTCACCGAGCTCCGCCGCTTCCTGGGTATGTTAAATTTTTACCGTAGACACATAAAACACGCCGCCCAACATCAACAACCACTCATACACGCCATTCCCCAACCCTCCAAAAAAAATGATAACCGCCCCATCACCTGGACCCCCCAACTTTCCGCCGCGTTCAAAATTTGCAAACAGGACCTAGTAGACGCCGCTCTATTGGCCCACCCCGACCCTCACGCTCCCCTCTCCATCACTACCGATGCGTCCGATTGGGCCATCGGGGCAGTGCTCCAACAGCACACCGGCGCCACCCCCCAACCCATTGGCTTCTTTTCTAAAACCTTATCCCCCACCCAGAAAAACTATTCAACTTTCGACAGGGAACTCCTCGCCATCCACGAAGCCATAAAACACTTTCGTGACTTCGTGGAGGGCAGGCAGTTCTCTGTCATTACAGACCACAAGCCCCTGACCCACGCCCTCCTTCAAAATCGTAAGTCCGCCTCCCCGCGTCGCCTCCGGCAGCTCGAGTTTATCGGGCAATTCACGTCCGATATTCGATATCTGCCGGGGGCCGACAACTGCGTGGCGGACGCACTATCCCGACCCACCCCTACCCCGGCGCCGGTGGCGGAGTTGCTGCCATTCCCCTCTCCTCAATCCATCAAATCCAAACAAAACCCCACCTCCGACCCTGCCCTTTCCAACCTCATTTCCGCATCCAAGTTGGAACAACTGCCTCCCCTCGACCTCTGGTGTGACGTAACGGCCGACTCACCGCGCCCATACGTCCCACCGGAGTTGAGGAGGCAGTTGTTCCTCCACTATCATTCCCTCCATCATCCCGGCATTCGGGCGAGCCGGGACCTCATCAAGACGCGGTACTTCTGGCCCCATATGAATACAGATATTCGTAACTGGGTTCTCGGGTGCCAGAAGTGCCAGCGTTTCAAAGTCTCGGCCCACCCGCATGTACCTCCTCAACCAATCCCCGACTCCCTCCCGTGGGAGCATGTACATTTGGACTTAGTGGGCCCCCTTCCCCCATCCGAGGGGAAGAAATACTGCCTCACGATGATCGATCGTGCCACCAACTGGGTGGAGTGCATCCCCCTCTCCTCCATCACCGCGGACACCGTCGCAACGGCTTTCCTCTCTCAATGGGTCAGCCGTTACGGTTGTCCGCGAACAGTCACGGTCGATCAAGGGAGGCAGTTTGAATCGGCCCACTTCTCCGATTTACTACGCTCCCTCGGGATCCAAAAGATCCACACTACCCCATACCATCCCCAATCCAACGGGAAAATAGAGCGGTGGCACTCGGTCCTGAAACAGGCCATTTCTACTTCAACAAATTCCCCTTCCTGGACTAAATCCCTTCCCTACATTTTGCTCAGCCTTCGAACATCCGCCCGTCCATCAGACCAAACTAGCCCCGCGCAAAATGCATTTAAAGACCCACTACGTTTACCGGCCGATATTTTCACTCCACACCACACACCGTCAATTAACAGGGAACCACTACACTCAACAACACCGACAAACGACACCACTTATCCCAAACGATTTTTCACCACAACACACATGTACCTGAAAGAGCCCGGCATCCATAAAACTTTCCAACCACTTTACGCCGGGCCCTTTCAAGTCATTCGCACAACACATACAACCGCAACCCTGTTAATTGACGGCAAACCACATACAGTCCCGTTAGCCAGGTGTAAACCCGCACCTGTGCTAACCCCAACACCTAACACTATCAGTCTCCCGCCGTCCGTTCACGATGCACCATCACCTCTTCCCGCAACACCCGTCACCTCCGTCGTTTCCGGATTTCGACTCGGATCCGGAAATGGCGGCGATTCTCCGGGACGTTTTTGTCCCGGACCCGCTTTCCCCCCTACCCCCCTCGCCCGGGCCTACCACACCGCTTTATTTTGTTCCGCCACGGATCTCCGGGTTACCTCCCCGGCCCCGACGATGGAAGTACCCCCAGTGGCGAATTCTACGCGAATTTCGCGTAGCACAAGCCACGGGGGTACACCCCCCCTACACCCCAACCGACCCCCTAATGGATTCCATCCGTCACGAGTTCCGCCTTGCGGAACTCATGCCTCCCCCGCCTCCCGTTCAAATTTCAGCCCCCCCTGTCCAAATTTCAGCCCCCCCTGTTCAAATTTCAACCATCCAGCTTCACAACCCCCCCATACCATCCAAAAACCCAACACCCCCCGCCCAACCGCCAATTTCAGAACCCCCCGTTTTAATTCCCCCCCAATTTTCCATCTTCGATCCCCCTCCCTCCCCTCCATCGTCGGGGATATCCCCAATAGTTCCCGCCGGGACGAAACGGCCCGGGCGACGGAACGGACGGAGGGAGCGTCCCCACGCCCCCCTCGTCCCGGCGGCCAAGTCCCCCGCCCCGCTATGAGAGATCACGGCGGGGCCTTGAGATTCCGGGACAGCGCTGGTGTCTTATCAACCCACTCGCACTGTACCGGAACTCGAGGCCCCTCCGTGGCCACCTCAACGCGTCGGCCGCCGGCGACTGCCCCCAACACACTATCCTCACACACACACACACACAACCACTCGCCACACCACACCCAGGAACCGGCGGACCCTCGCAACCGCCTCCCACGAATTGACCAAATGTGTGTACATACCTCTGTACTAGCTGTATATAATAATTCGTCTGTAAATACTGTAAATACTCACCCGTCATCTGTAACTACCCATTCATCCTCTGTACATACTCCATCTCATTGTAAATATTGTTCATCTCATTGTAAATATTGTTCATCTCCCTCATCTCGCCCTTGCCGATCACTTCCCTAAACGCCAATGTTTAGGGATCATGACCACTGCACTGTACATACTCTCGCCTTCTCATCCTACTTATTCTACCTTATGTTACTACCATGTTACTTACTTATCATCATCTACTTACTTATCGTCTACTACCATGTTACCTGCCTTATGTTCTACCTACTCACTTATCATCTAACATATTACTACTTATCTACTATGTTACTTACCATCTACCATGTTACTACTAGTTTTTAAGCACCGCCTTCAGCTCAACCTCTGTTTGCATCGGCCCTCAGCCCCTGTCTCTTTGCGCCTTCCGCGCCTCCTCTTGTTTGCCGTAGCCCTCAGCTCCTGTCATTTTGCGCCTTCAGCGACCACCTCTTGTTTGCCGTAGCCCTCAGCTCCTGTCATCTTGCGCCTTCAGCACCAATATTGGTTCAAACTGGGGGGACCTCTGTCGTGAGTCCCTCCCGGGAACACTCCTATCATATTAAGTTCTCACCAATATTCAAACGCCAAACTAAAAGCTCCGTAAATAAAGACGTGAGTGGGGACAGGCGACAGAACCCAGGGTTACTCAACCTGGGGCCCCACTACCAGCTCCCAGCAAGGAGCTGGAGGGAGAGGCCCCCAAGTACTATATAACCCCGGATCCTGGCGCTCAAGCTTCATTCGACACTTCCTCTAACCAGCTCTCTCTTCTCTCTCTTACCTTACCTCCCAGATGATCGGTTGAATACAGCCGCCTGGGAATTTCACCTCCTCTCTCCTCTCTCCTCCTTCCCCCCTTGTCTAGATGCTGGACGCGTAGTGCTCCAAGTGGTCTCAAAAAATTCTCAAGTTCTAGAGCCATTAAAAAACCTAACAAAAACCGTACCCTTCTGTTGAAAGTTTTCGAGCGGACGTTCTGGATAAACCAAAATTTCTGCCCGTCCGCCGTACTTAGTTACCATGAACACAATTTAATAAGGGGTCTAGTTGGTCATCGAACCTCTTCGTTACTGTCAATCATCTCTAAGTGGTGAAAAATTAAGGGGGTGGAAATTTTCAAAATGCCTTAGTTCAAAACCTTTAATCGAAGCGTGTGGTTCTTATGATGTTTTTCAGTTGATTCCGAAATTAGGGATTTTTTGAGACCACCCGGAGCATTGTACGGTCCAGCCTTTCGTTCATATTAAGGCACTGAAATTTTCACCGGAAAGCTCCGTCAACATGAGTGTAAATCATACGGTATACATATAACTCCAGCTCAGATATCACTGAAAGAGAACACCTGATTATAATTAGGCATGTCTGTATGAGTAAATCGAATACCTATTACATTCATGTTGACTGGTACAGTAACCATTATGGAGCTTCATCATTCCTACGGTTTCATTATAATTCCACACCTACATAGTTACTTCGGACTCAGTTCAGACCTTTATTATTTGTATGGGTTCCTCACTGTCATAAAACTTACAGCCAGTTTCCGTTATAGTTTGTTGAGGCTTCCCGAGAACATACAAGTTGAAAACTAATTTGCTTCAGTGGGATACGAAGTTCGCCCTGTAACATGGATAGTTGGGGGAGGAGAAAATGCCAGAAACCCGCCTCCGCGTCGAGACAGATAGGTAGTAACCAGACCGCAGCTCAGGTAGACCTTCCGCCATTAAGATAGTTCCAGGATTTATATCCCAAGTTGAATCGTTCAGGGATACTATAAATTTGGAGTAACAACACACTTACCTTGCTTGTTTAGTTTTCCATTAGTGGACGATCGAGATGTAATATGTGGAAACAAGGGGATACTTCAGCTGTGAAATTATCATGAGTTGATGCCAGAAGTTTGAATGCTGTTTCCTGATTTGCGTCGGCAACCACTGTGATATCAATATTCAGAATTTCATTACATATTTCTACTTCCTGCTGGGGCAAGCTCGAATGAGGGGTGAAAAGCTGTCAAGTTCTAAAAATGGTCAAAGAGGCCTATGCGAAGGTCACATGGATTGACCGTCCATGCGCATACTTCCCTTTCCAAGGACTTGTTGTGATCGGCTGCTCCTCCACAACTCAATCTATGTCTGAACATGCTGTAACTCAGAGTGGGGACCCCCCGACCCCCCTCTGACCTTGTCAGGGGACTATAAAAGAGCCAGGGTGCCACCAATAAAACAACCATTCTCATTCAAGCGATCGACTCGTCAATTGAACTCCTCAATCACTACACTGGTGACATCCGACGTGTGAGCTACACCGCCAGCGCCCGCCGTTTGATAGCGTCGCAGCCCCGCCTCCGCTTCAACGAGCCCCACCACGCGCGGCCCCCACCGACGCCACAGCGGCGCCCCACTCCGACGCCCGCCTCGACGGCTATCGCAGCGCCTCCCGCTACTTCGCCCCACCATCACCGATCCTTATATAAGGAAACGGACGCCGGCGCCGAGCACACTTCAAGCTGACACCTCACCGGACTGGCACCGAAGAGAAAACCGAAGATGACGGAGCAGAAACCGCAAAAGACACCCGAAGCGAGCGCTCCTTCGATTCTCAAGCTTCAGCCGTTCGACCCTGCATTCCCGCACGTCTGGTTCGCCCAACTCGAGCTCATCCTCGCACACGAAGGCCTCACGACGCCACATGCGAAATTCGCCCGAGCCTTCCTCGCTCTCGAACCTCGACAAGCGGATCTATGCGCCGACATCAACCCCTCGAACACCAGTAGTTACCAGACGCTCAAAACTCGCCTTCTAGCGACACACGCACCTTCCGATGGTTCACGGCTCACCGCCCTCCTCCAGCCGACATCCGACGACGAACTTCCGTCGATCCTCGCTCGCCGACTCACCCGAGCACTTCCGGCTGACACACCCGCACCGCTCATCCGACAGCTCTTCCTCCGCGCCCTACCCGAGAGCATACGTCTACACATAGCGGCCCGTGACGAACCCGACATAGTGAAACTCGCTGCGCTCGCCGATCGCCTCCTACCATTCGCCCCGCCTCCTCGGGTGGCTACCGTCTCCGAAGAGGTCGAAGTGATCAACAATAGACGACAACGGCGATCCCCGACGCAGCCGGCGACGAACACACGCCGCCCGACAAACACCCTATGTTTCTACCACCGCACATGGGGCCCACGAGCACAGAAATGCCGCAGCCCCTGCACCTGGCGCCCGAAACCGTCGGGAAATGACAACGCACGGCCCGACCAGCCGTAACGGCCGTGCGCAACCCACCAACATCTCGGCTCTTCATCCGCTGTAAGAAAACCTCCCTACACTTCCTCGTGGACACCGGCTCTGACGTCTCGATCGTCCCGAACACCCTGCTCAACCGAAAAACAACACGTCCAAGCGCTCTACGAGCCGCAAACAGCACCGAGATCAAGATGTACGGCACACACTCCGCATCAGTACACCTACCAGATCTCCCTCCGTACGAGTGGACCTTCACAGTCACCGACGTATCAACCCCGATCCTCGGCTCCGACTTCTTGACGTACCACGGCCTACTCGTTGACCTACCCAACGCCCGACTCATCAACGCGGCCACGCAGCGGTACATCACCGGGACAGTAGACCTCGTACCTCCGAGCCAGTCCATCTGTACGACGACAGCGAACGAGCCCCGATTTCAAGCCCTCCTCGGCCTACGAAACCGCCCGGGCCCCGATGGCTACTCACCGGCCCAACGCCTCTTCTCGGCCACACCACGCCTACCAGGGGACCTATTCACTCAACCGCCCCCAACAACTATACCCCTCCGCACCAACGAATCATACCGCAACTACACACAGTCCTACATGCCATCAACCATGCGCACAGCGACCCACGTGTACGTCCGCGTAGACACACCGAGGGGTAAACTCGAGCCACCTTACACCGGCCCCCATCAAGTACTGACGAACGATGGAAAAACAGTCACGTACCTCACCGACGACCGCCGTACCCCCTCGGTGTCCATCGACAGATGCAAGCCGGCACCCCCACCTACGCACAACACGGGACCCACCGCAACGCCGCAAATCGCCCCCAACCACACAGCGATGGCCATAACTTCGCCACCACAGCACCCACGGCAACAACCGCTCCCACGGAACCACGCCCGGAGCCCGAGCCTCGCCCGCCAACGCTACGCGCTCTACGCCACCACCCCACGACTACGACACAGCAGCCACCCGGACAGCCCACACGGACCCAACACACGCACCTCCCACGCCCGGCAACAGCCACAGCGCCAACAAGAAAATTTAATTAACAATGTCAATTACTTAAATTCTGGGGGGAGCAGTGTTGTGATCGGCTGCTCCTCCACAACTCAATCTATGTCTGAACATGCTGTAACTCAGAGTGGGGACCCCCCGACCCCCCTCTGACCTTGTCAGGGGACTATAAAAGAGCCAGGGTGCCACCAATAAAACAACCATTCTCATTCAAGCGATCGACTCGTCAATTGAACTCCTCAATCACTACAGGACTAAAAGGATTCGCCTTTGGATGATTTCTCCGATATGACGGATGAGGTTTTTAAACCTTCCGAAGAGACAGGAAACGAATCCCGAGGCAATATATTCATGCTTGGCCGCCCAGGGTACAGCAGGTACTTGATCACTAGTAGGCGACTGTTACGGACTTGGTCAGGTGCAGGTAAGAACCAAGTCAGGATGGGGACCAATGTAATCAGTTCTCCATAAACCCGTATCCGTGTGGGGGTTGAATAAATTCCCTTGCGCGTGGGCTACTTGCGTGAGGGAAATGAGGAAAAGAAAGTAATAAGTGATACGGACACTGCTTACTGGTCCTGAGACTGCAAACTGTTGCCAGATGTGGCATAGGGCACTAACACCACGTAATGATAACCATATAGATAGGGCACTAACATCACGCATAGGAGCGAGAAAAGGCTTGGTTTTCAGCCACAGGACATCTTCCGCGGTGTCGAATACCTCCACGTATTTCTCTGGAAATCTCTGGAATCAAAAACTCAACACAGTTGTAGTATTCAACTGTTTAAATTCCAGTAATTTACAACAAATTCTCCACACCATGCGTACAGAGGTGGAACTACCACTGATAAATAATGTTGCTGGTTCACCACCTGCTGGGCTAACGAAAGGGCTATAACTTGTTTCTTAGCAGTCTCCCTCATCAGCGAGAGACACGATTTTTCACGGAACAAATGTTCAAAGAAAACAGTGAAAGACTGAAACTGCTTTCTTGTTCAGCCTCCTGTCATCCAACGACTGTTTTAATGCCTCCGCATTCCCTTCCGAAGCGATTGATGCTTTTAACATTCCCAACTTGCAACAAAAGCCCAAGGCGAGGGGACTCTGTCTTTTCAAATTAAACAGCTCAGCGACCCATTATTAATTACTGCAATCAGCTGAAAGTTTCCCTACAGTAATTTTTGAGATCCCTTACCAATCCTTCACGTTCACGGATCGAACCCCTCCCCCCCTCACCACCAGAAACCCCTCGGCAAGTAAGTAAAGCCGTTAAGAGAAGTCCGCATCATTAAAAGTTTTTCCTCTCTTCAACTGTTATTTCTCCCGCACGATTACGACCGTCTTTGTTCGTTTGCGGAGGAAACAGTTTTTGGCGAAATCATTTACCTTTTGGTGACGTGCAAAGACGATTTCATTGTGATAATAGAACTCCGATGGTGTAGACAGACAAAGGCGACGGAATTGAATGGAATAATTGGAATAATAGCTCAAACATCGATAAAAGCTCGTTAACTTTGAATATATTCGAACGTAGACGTATAATGAAAACGCCACAACTGAGCAGGTTAACTGAATATTTTGCGCGAAAAAATTTGGATTATTACTTACTTACTTATTCGTCCTCTTTGGTACCCGAGTTTGCACAAAGAGATCGCCATCTTGGTCTCTTCTGAGCGGTCCTTTGGATTACCAACTTGAAAATCTCCAAACCTACCAACTAGATTTAGTTAGGTGTTTATAAAATCCAAGTTGAAGAACCAGTAAGTATCTCCCGAAAAAATTAGGTACCTAATGCATCGTATTGGTAGAATGAGAATTAGAATTTAGAAATGAAGTAAGTTTTGAACCAGTGTGTGGGTTTAATGCAGAAAAAGAAAACGGTGGTCGTTTTGCCTCTGGTTCCAGGATAGGTACGCCTGGTTGTCAACGAACTAACTATGCTGAGCAACTCACCGGCCATCCACCTAGTTCATGAATACTTACTGCCTGCAATAATATCTGTCGTAGTTGCCCTCAAATCTCTACTCTAACCACTCCTATGTACCTAATATATAGAAAGATTTAACTTTAACCAAACAAACGAAGGGAACGACGAGCCGGGTAGTGCCAAGGGAGACTGGTTCCTTCCATCAACCGCCATCACTCCTAAACGGTCATAACGGCCGATTGTGGATGGGGATGGGTGGAAACGGGCCTATAATAAGCAGACCTTTTTGCCCAGCCGACCGACCCTTGACTTATGACTTCTCTCTCGCCCTCTCTCTTCTTCTACCTTCTCTTGCACTCACCGTGGTGGAAACCGCGGAGTGCTCTCCTTCTTCCTGGTATCTGCTGTGGTGAAAACCGCGGGATACCTGCTTCTCCTCTGGTACCTGCTGTGGTGAAAACCGCGGGGTGCTAGCCTATAACTTCCAGGCGTCTGCTGTGGTGAAAACCACGGGTTACTAGTTCCCACATCCCAGGCGCCTGCTGTGGTGAAAACCGCGGGGAGCCACTACCTCTAGCGCCTGCTGTAGTGAAAACCGCTGGGAGATAACCTTCCCTAACACCTGCTGTGGTGGAAACCGCAGGGCGTAGTCAAAAGACTCCTCCTTCCTCATCCGTCCTCATCCACCTTCATCCAACCTCTCAATTTCATCCTCATCCAACTCACCTGCCATGTTGTGAACACAACACACCGTCTCACGACAATATCGTTAGACCTGAACTGAAGAAATTTCGAGGAAAAATGTTTTCTTGCTCCTCGCTTTTCGTTTGACATTCCAAAACCCTTTCTTCATCATTTATTTAGCCTCCGCGTTACTTTAAGGTCTCCAAAAATATAAGAGTTGTCTCAGAAGCTGAGAGAAGAGCTTGAAAGAACAACAAAAGGCGAATTGCTTCTTCAGGTGAAAAAGGCGGACGAGAGCCGTAAAAAATTCAGATAAACTCAGCGTTATTCATAATATCGTCCGGGATTATGTATAACGTTATATTTATATCCCTGAAAGTTTTAAGGGTGAGGGAGACCAGCGTTTTTTCCCCCTTGTATTTTTACAAGTGTGTTCCACAGCATGATATATGCTTCAAATCAAAACACGTGGGCGTATATCACTTGAACGAAACAATTGTTATTCCAGCGGCTGTGAAATTCTTATTGATATGCAAATGTAAGGGCGTCCCAGCCCCTCGGATTCCTGTTCCGCATCATTTCACAGGATACAAGTATAAACAAAAATTCTTCCTCCCCGAGAAGCAGCATACGGCAACTGAGTTCTCGCTCAGCTTTGATTTTGTTTGACGTTTGCCTCAGGGAGGTTTTAGCATTTTAGCGTTGAGGGTGGTTTTTTACGAGATAATTTACATAGTTTCCACATGGCAAATGTCTCTGGCTTTTTACAGTTGTTTTCCTATGTGTTTGCTTCTGGACATAACAACCGGTATCTATAATCAAGAAGTGATCAATAAAACCCAAGTATCGATCAAAAAGGATTGAAATTCTATATAAGAGCCACTACTGGCTACCAACCGGTGTTTCTTATAGTTATGTACTTTGATGGGTGTAACGTGCAGAACAGTGATGTAAAAGAACCATTATACTCGTAACCTAGATAACCGTCAGTTATGCAGAAAGGGATGAATTTACTAATGCGAATGAAATTGCTCTTTTGGTTTATTATTCTGTGAATAATACACCTATGTAATCGCCCAGCAAAAAATGTGTATAACACCCCCTCAACATTTTTTTTTCTTTTACATTTCAAGGTGCGTAGATTCCAAAAATGCAATGTCCGTCCGCCGTACGCCGTCCACCGTCCGCCGTCTGCCTTATTTATTTATTTATTTTGTTGAGTAAAGGCAAGCCTAATTACACGGATAAATACAGCTTGGAAAAACAAAGAAATTAGAAAATAATATTATTCAATACCATTGGAGCAAACGAATCTAAAATAAATTACAATAAATCGATTTCGCAAACTTGGTGAGGAGGATATGATTGATTTCAATTTCGTTGCAGAGTCGTTAAAGAAGTCGTAGTCTGGGTGTAGATTCAGAAGCCGGTTGGTGGACCGGGGAAGACGATGAAAAGGACGATTGAGGTTGGTTGCGGGGAATGGCACATGAAAGAGAAGAGGCGAGCGCGACGAGACTCGGGATCGAAATGTCTATCCTGGCCAGAAGTTCAGGGCAGGAGATTTTGCCTTATCACGCGTGTCTACTCTAATTTTGGTATAAAAAATTCGTTCTTTCTAACACAGGCTCCATTTGGGCCCTAGTTGTGCCCCGGAACGTTGCAGCCCGATCGGAATATACCCAGGGGTGTTATGGGTGAAAAATGGGTAAATAATATTAGGTATTTTTTGTGTTTGAGTAACACGAGCTTTTGAGGCATCGTTTTCCATGTTTTTTTAGGACGAGAAGACCGAATATGAAGTCGATTTTGACCAAAGAGTGGACAATTGAGGTTCTATCGATGTTTCAACCTTAAATTTTGGTCTAAAACCGTCGTTTTTCCGCACTCTTTGGATACCCATTTGGGAAAACATTTGGGTCCTAGTTGTGCTCCAAAGCTGGGCAGCCCGATCGGAATACACCCAGGGATGTTACCGGGGAGAAATGGGTGTAAAAATAGGGGGTTTTCGAGGTTTTTTTGAGGTTTTAGTGAACACGAGCTTGTGATGTATCATTTTCAATGTTTTTTACGACCGAATATGAAGTTGATCTTGACCAAAGAGTGAAGAATTGGGGTTGTAACGACGGTTCAGCTCCCGAAATCCATTTTTTATGAGTCAAAAACCTGGGAAATTGTCTGAAATCACCATAAATTTGTATAATAACACTAGAAGTAGTGTTAGCAGGTGAATCAAGACAGTTAAATGGGTCTATCAATGTTCAAAAAATAATCCGTAAAAAAAAAGGGAAAAAAGGAGCCGAGGTCGTGCTTTTGGGGGGAAAATTGGTGGAAACCATCTAAAATAACTATTTAAATTATTGCGCATTAAAGAAACAATAAATGAACAGCCAACATTCCTGTAGGTGTGTCCAGTAGAATAATAAACCTAAATGACAAGGACTTTGCAGCGATTTTGGAATCTACGCACCTACAAACGCAAAAGAAAAAAATTTTGAGGGGTTAAAAATTTTTCGCTGAAAGAATATACATAGGTGTATTATTCACAGAATAATTAACCAAAAGCGCCTCCAGCTTTCGCGCCACTGAAATTCTGACCCCTATTCATTCAAAGCTGAGGTGCTCGGCATGATGGGAGCAGTTATTTTTCGTTTTGCTCAACACTGCCGCACACACTTTCCCATCACTTTGATATCTTCCTCTCGAAAGATGAGTAATTTCCCCCCCCCCCCCTCCTTTTTTTTTGGGAAAAAGGAAAGTACATGAACCCTTGTTGACCCAAATAGGCGCCCTCCTAATCGGCGGGGCTTGTTATTTATTCGTACTGGGTTTATGGTCTGTGATGGGAAGTGGATGGCAAAAGGGGGCGGTTGGCTGTTGTCGGGTCCTTCCGCCTTGGTAGTTCACCAGGCAATCGCTCAACATCAAAGGAAGTTTACTTCTTTTTTTTTTTTTTTTTTGAAGATTAAAGTTCGACCTCTTTTGGTACTAGCGTTGGGTGCGCTCGGTGCAGTTAGAGACGAGTTAGGAACCTAAAGGATCAGGGGAAAGGGTTTGATAAAAAGTTCCTCGAGATAAAAAAAAAGAAAAAAGTAAAAGGTTGTTGAGTTGGGAAGTTTTAGAGAGAGAGAAAAAGAAGTAATTTTTTCCCTCCTAGCTATGTTTTCGAGTCTGAGTAAAATAGAGCAAAACAAAAATCGCGAATTTTCCTGTGTGTGTGTGTGTGTGTGTAGAGTGATGTGCCTATATATAATACATCACTGAATTTTCCTGTTTTAGGTAGAATAGAATATTCGTATCCCGACTATAATTGTGACCGTCCACAGGAAAACGTACCTGAGCTTCCAGATTTTGAAATCGGGTTTATTGCATTTCCTGATAGACGAGACGTTTCTGAACACGATGCCGTTTTCAGATTTTCGATATCTCAATCCGTTGCAAATTTATCATTTTTTGAACCTCAGAATTTCGAAAAAGCTGTTTTTGAGAAAAACGCAATCAAGGTTTTAAAAACTTTTTTGACGTAGTTTTTGCACCTTTTCAGCCTGGTTTTTGATTTTTTCCCCCTTTTCATTAGTACTAGTACCATTGTTGGGAATGTATTAGAGTAGATTTCCATCCAAAAAATTAATTTTTTCATTTTCTTTTTGAGACTGGGTCAATTGCAAAAAAGTGAGTTTTGTGTTGAATGGTACCACAGTCGTTTTGACTTCTTTTTATTTAATTACGACTTGATTTATTACATTTCTAGTTCGTTGCGAAGATAATACTGAAACCAGAATGTGAGGGGGGGTGTCACCAAAATATTTTTTAATAAGTAGGTAGGTACTTTAAATTTTATTAAAATTTTTTTTGCAAAACACAAAACAAACAATCAACAGGTCTGATAACAGCTATCAACAATACGATAGCAAACTTGTTCTTCTTCTTCGCACGAAAAAAAAAGAAGGTGTGGAAGACCCGAAAAAAGCATCTGAACAAGGAGATGAGGTACAGGGGGCCCCGGGAAGCTGAGGTAGTTATTCCGCGCTTTGGTTTTTGCGGTTTATCGATGATTTCTATACAGTAATCGATTCGTAAAACGGCTTACGGATCCAGAAACTATGTTAAATTTCCTATAAGAATCGATAATAACCCGAAAAGTCGATTTTTTTACCCTGACTTCATTTTTTCGTTCTCCTGAAAAAGAAAGGGCTGTGGACGGTCACAATTTACATGTACAAGAGTAGGTAGGTAAATACTACATAGGGAAAGCAGTGTGTCCTCGATCCTACTGCATGCTGCCCACATTAGGCTATGCCCGTTTCGTTATAGTTCTCCTGGTATAATAATTATTTCCTACGTTATAAATAACTTAAAACCAACGGACCTTCCAGATACCTTCAAATGGAATGTTACTTTTCATCCTGAATAATGTTTGTAATGTGGGGAATAAATAGCAGCAGACATCCTTATCATTAATTGAAAAATCAAAATCAGGCTATGTGTTGGAGGCTGCCCGTCCTGCTTGATAGGTACACGATCCTTATTTTTATCACGCTCACGTTGATCTATCTGTCGTACGCTACAGTTGAGTGATAAAAATAAGACCGCTAGGATGATTAGGAAAAGCGCACACATACGCACGAGCATCTCTAAATATTTGAACTTGTTTGGGGGACTGGCTTCGTTTTGGGTTTGATTCGATAGGACGGCATTAGAGCAGTCTCCCCTTGTTTGAAAAGGAAAAAAAAAGGAAGAGTGGGAGCAAAGAGAATTGACAGACGGAATGAAACGAAGGAGTAAAGGATAGGTGTGAAAGAGGGAATTCCACAGAGGGTCTGAAGAAAAATATTTGAACGTCTTGACATTCTTAATTGGAAAGTCGCTAAAGAGAATTCTGTCTTTCATGTCACTAGAGAGAATATTGCTGAGGGGGTCTGGATATGTTATGAGAAATCGTGCTCCATGAAAACTAGGTTCTATAGAGGGGAAGAAATGTGTAGAGGAGGCAATGCCAGAAGAAAAACTAATCAGTGTTAAGGGTGATAATATTGTCAGCGGCGTTCGTAGGTATCTAAAATGCACAGCCGCCTTGATTTTCAACTTTGAATTTTCTGTTAACATCGCCGGTGATTGACACAGCCCAAAGGAGGTTTCAGCAGCCATGATGGTCCAAGCAGCGCGTTCCGGATCAAGTCTGGTTGAGTCACACAACATGAATCAAGCTGGGCGAAATACTACGATAAAGTACTTATAGTTAAACCTCGCTAGCCGTTTGCATTATTGTTTTGTGGATTTTCAGGGCATATCGTCGGTTGAGTGGAAAAAGTGATCAAGTCCATTTTTTGTTGTTGTTGCGAAATCGAGTTTTTGGTACCATCGGTTTCATCAAGAACTCACCTACACGATAGCCCTTTTAAGGGACCAAAAGAATTTTTTTTCAATTTCCTGGTAAAATTGATTAAATACCACCTGATCATATTTACCAGCAAACCAACACTGGCGTCGTAATGATCAACTAGGTACCACATAATAACTTTTACCAGCACGGATGGCCAGTTTCTGTGAGTGAGTTGGGGGTAGAAAATGATCAATTACCACATGATCACTTTTGCCTTTCCAACTTTTCGGATTCAAGTGTCTTCTTACTGTTGAAAGTGATCAACTCCATTTTTACGAGAATATTATAGCGCACCATTCGCTTTCATTAGCTCAGGCGTCGTTGGTATGACGAAGTGAACGCCAACCAGCAGCATTATTCCCGTTTGCTCGGCTCTGGGTTCTCGAATGCTTCCACTGTTTACCTCTTCCAGTATTTTTATTTTGAATTTTTCATATAAATAGTTTTCGTTTTCATGCTATCAAACGTACCTCGGCCTGATGCAGTGCTTGGAGGAAGTTATTAGTGGCTAAAGCTCTGCTAAACGCGACTAAAGGTACGTACTTCATCGATTCCGTTCTTACTTCTTATTCGCACACCCACTTAGGTTTAACCTATTTCCTCATAAAATAGAAGGGCCTGATGGTGTTTTTCCATTTCTGATCAGACTGGTGTGTGATTGATTTGTAACGTGTGATTAAGAATGGAAAAATTAGCTTCGCGAATCAATTCCAATATCGAATTATACTGGATTCTCGAGGTTTTTCTTCTTCAAGTAGTTACCTACCTACCGAACGTATGTGACCAAGATGAGGTGCAGGATGGAATGACCCCTCGGACATTCCATTTATTTTTTTCGAAAAGAATTGTTATCAACCGCTATAGTAGAATAAACAAAATGGAATACAAAATTTTAAAAGATGGAATTTCAGCTACTCAACTCCATGGTTTTCCCTTGGCAGGGGCGCCATTTAAGGGTGGCAGGGGGGGCCTAGGCCCCCCCCCCCCCCAAGGAATTGATAAATAATGAAAATGACTACTGGAGATATCTAGAATATCATAGCCTTCTTTTAAAAAGTTATTCTTTTAAAAAGGAATATTTTGAATGAATATTATTGGAATGTAGCAATGCTAATTTAATGAATTGAAAAAGGGTACTTTGATTTTGTTTGTATTTATTCTTTTATTGAAACTTTAAATATGTAAAAGGAAGCATAAAATTAGCCTACATCTAAATGTAATATTAATTTAAACAAATTTGCGGGGGAAAAAACCCTGGACCCCCTGTCCTTAGTAGATATATCATACCCCCATACCCCCTGGTGTTTGCCCCCCCCCCCCCCAACAGTTTGGTGAAATGGCGCCCCTGTCCCTTGGACTTGATCATTTTTCTCACTGGAATTCGAGCTGCTCAGACAAATTCCTGGAAAAATTGATCTACTCCGTTTTTCTGTCACTTTTCGGGACTAGATCACTTTTTCCAGCCGGAGCCGTTTTTAGCTGTTCGGGCAACTTAAAAAAGCTCGGGTGTAAAATTTAGTTTTTGTGATTTGCTCAATTTTTCCACTCAACCGACGATATATTGGATGAATACATTCGGTAAATACGATTTACCGTAAGTAACGAAGCAAAATTCACTACGGTCTCATAGTTTTCAAGACAAGCAGTTGTGGACTGGGACTTGTGGCACCCCACTGTTCTCGTTTTTCAAGATTCAGCCATTGTAGGGGAAGGTGGGGTAAGATGACGGATGGGGAAAGATGACGAATTCAGTAGTTCTAGCAGTCAATCCTAGAAAGCAGCACGCTGTAGGATGGAGATGGTTGTCATATGAGAGAGGAGGTTTCCCCTTCCGAGCCCATTGTCCACGAGCTCTTAGCAGGTAGGCACGACCCTTTTTTTGTTAGCATTGCGATAAACAGAAATTTCCACGCGCTGAAACGCGAGCCATCACAAGTCTAAGGTAAGTTTTTTAAGTTATTCTCCTATATATTATGAAAGTACACTAAAGGACCTACAAATTCATGTAGGATCCTTCTTTTTATCTAGACTCTTAGTCGGTGGTAAACATGTGCTCAATAAAAATGGCGAGTCGGGGAAAGATGACGAATTTACAATGGGGTAAGATGACGAACAGATCCCAATTCGTCATCTTACCCCAGATGCATTTTTTAACATTCGTTCGTTTAAAAGAGTTTAAAACTATAATGTAATGCTATTTCAAGGTCGGTACACTATGCCTCGCACCTACAAGCGAACTAGTACCAGGAAGAAGTGGGAGGATAAATACATGGAGGCCGCAATATTAGAAGGTCCACAGTCATTAAAAAAAAAGACTGCTAGAAAACCAAAGAAGAAACTGCCATCCTTCCTATTATCGGGAACTCCTGTAAAACGAGCATTAGAACAGAAAAGGAAGGTGCAAGAAGAGAAAGAGCAGAAAAGACAGAAAAAGTTGGCAGAGAAAGGAAAGAAAAAGAAAGGAACCAAAAACAAAACAAGACGTCTATTTGTCAGCTCTTAATCTTCTGATGACGAGTCTCATAATCCCGTGCCCTATGTAGACACTGATGACGATATGGATTTCGATGTTTTCGATGAGGATAAATTCTGTATCATATGTGGGGAAGAGGGAAAAGATGAAGTATGGTACAATTGTTTTAAGTGCCTCAAATGGGCTCACGCCCAATGCTCAGGTTGGGATCAAGAGGAAGCCGCTCAAACACCTTACAAATGTGACTTTTGTGTTAATAAATAATGTTTTCACAATTAATGTTTCAATGTTTCATTTTTAAATAAAGATGTTGATTAAAAAAATTTTGTTCGTCATCTTACCCCACCACATTCGTCATCTTACCCCGTGATTGGGGTAAGATGACTAATAATAACTTTTTCTGAAAAACATTAGGTTCTCCTCATTGAACTTTAATAACGCAATTTTAAACAAGGATTACATCAGGTAATATATTGACAAACTTTTCATAACATTTTCAGTTCTCTTATTCATTCAGAGTGGTCAGAAAAAAACATGAAAGCTTAACCTCGTCATCTTACCCCACCTTCCCCTACTTAAACCATTTGGTTTCCCACCTGAGACGAGTGCAGTTTCAAAAGAGACGGAATCCAAGGAGGTCAGTTATGATCCAAACAAAAGGAAGCTACGGGTTTGGTATCTGTTCCGCGGCATTGTTTCATGATCATCCACCTGAGTCGAGTTATGGCCAGGTGTCTTTCAGCGGACAATGGGGCAAAGCGCTAAGCGCGGCCTAGTTACACGGAGGGTCCATCGGAGCTCGTGGTGAGCTCTGAGCTGTCGAGGCGGTCTACGAGTTTGTTTCAGGTGGGAACTGGTTTCCGAAGAACGTTCTGGAGTTGGGTTAGTATCCGCACACGAGCTTCAGAACCGAATATCAATCCGAAATTACGGCGTCGCCCAGTGATTATTTTCCTACCAGATGGTTGCAAATGGGACTGCGATGCCTTTCCCTAATCCAAAATTTGTTCCGCCAAGATGAAGTGTAAGAAATCAAGAGGTGTCCACACTATTTGTTTATTGCAGTGCATGTCCATCCACTGGCCACTGGGTTTTCAATAACTTATTTTAAAAGTACTTTCTCCTATGGTATACCGAAACAAAACGCTGCAAATCCCTGCACAACGGTTTATTATTTTGTATAGAATACCCTCCTGTTACAGATCACAGCTCTATGTATAGATAACCCGTCTATATAATATGATATTTATGTACTATTCTATACATATTATGAAGATCGCAGACCCTCCGTAGGTTAGTACCTAACCCCGTACTCGTTACTAGGTACCTACCTAAATCACGAGTTAAATGTTGCTAAAATAATTCTGCCGATGACAAACAGTACCTAACAAAAAGAAACACACATAATGAAGTTCTGAAAAGAAATTGTTGATGAGGAGTGAAAAAAGTTGCAAAAGTACCTACCAACAAACTCCAGCCCCTTCTACGTAGATGGTATAATGAACCGCTGTGTAATAATTTACCGTTGAGTAATGATTTACCGTAGTAATAATTTACCCATCAATAATAATTCAACGTTTGTTCAAGTTTCACTACCTACCAACAAACTCCAAAAGAGCCATCATTTTTCAAATTAAATAATATCACAGAACAACCAACTCGACTTCATACTCCGCCAATATAATCAGGTGATCCCTACCAATGATTGGCCGTATTCACAAATTCCTATTGTGGGCGCGTCTCTGGTTACGAGATTTGGTTTGAATTGTATACAATTTCATTCACACTGGAGTCGAAAATGCCAGTCAGTGCAAACTTCGGGGCCTTACTGTGAACGAACGGCTGGACGTACGATGCTCCGGATGGGCTTAAAAAACTCGCAAGTTCAAGAACTATTTAAAACCGTAAAAATATTTACGTAAAAAAATGGTATAGGCGTTTTGAAAATTTCAACCCCTATTTTGAACCCCTTAGAGATGACTCACAGTAACGTCGAGCTTCGAGGACCAACTAGACGCCGAACGGAACCTATAACCCGAATTTCATCAATTTTGTTTCATGGTAACTAAGAAAAGTGGCCCGTACGGCGTACGGCGTACCCCGTACGGCGTACGGCGTACGGCGGACAGACAGAAATATTTTTATTGTAGTTTTGGATTCTACATACCTTGAAACGTAAACCATCAAATTTTGAGGGGGGGTAAGAATTTTTTTTTTCATGCTCGATTCCAATGGTTCATTATTGAAAATAATAAACCAAAATTAGATCCATTCGCTGGTAAAAAAACTTCACACGAATTTTAAGAGACAAAAGAACATCAGCAGTTGTTCAAGTTGCAAAAGTACCATCAACAAAATCCAGCCCCTTCTTGGTAGATGAACCGTTGTGTAATAATTTGCCGTTGTGTAATAATTTACCGTTATGTAATGATTTACCGTTGTGTAATAATTTGCCGTTGTGTAATAATTTACCATTGTGTAATAATTTACCCATCAATAACGCTTCAACGTTTGATCAAGTTTCACAAGTACCTACCATCAAAATCCAATAGTCCATCACTTATCAAATTAAATAATATCGCAGAAGAACCAACTCGACTTCATACAGCCATACTTGATTATAATCAGGTGCTCCCTAGCGATGATATAGCTGGGTCGGATTAATGATTTCTCAATCGTGTTGACGAAGCTTTTTGGTGCACACGTACGGCTGGACGTACAATGCTCCGGGTGGTCTCAAAAAATTGTTTAGGTCAAGACAAATTTAATAATAATTAAGAATATGTAAGCACTCCGACCCCCAGCACAAGTTATCTAGGGGGTCGTAGCATTTGCGTCTTGTAAACATGACGTATTCAGGTTATGAACAAATAAAAATGTATTTAAAAAAAAAAAAACGTAAAAAAAACCATACCCTTCTATCGAATGTTTTCCAGATACGGCGTCCTGAAAATTTCAACCCCTATTTTGAACCCCTTAGAGATGACTGACAGTAACACCGAGCTTCGAGGACCAACTAGACCCCCAACGGAACCTATTACCCGAATTTCAACAATTTTTTTTCATGGTAACTAAGAAAAGTGGCCAGTTCGGCGTACAGACAGAAATATTTTTATTGCATTTTCGGATTCTACATACCTTGAAGCGTCAACCATCAGATTTTGAGGGGTGTTAGAATTTTTATTTTCATGCTCGATTCCAATGGTTCATTATTGAAAATAATAAACCATAATAAAACGTACTGGAAATGGCTATTGTTGGATATAGTAATGACACCAATCCCGGGGGTTATGATTGGGAAAATATTGAAAATCTATTCAGGCGGTCGATAAAAAGTGACTCTATTCTCAACTACAACCCGTTATTTATAATATATGCGCAGAGCCCTTATCCAGGCGATGCAAGACAGCGCTACGTAATCATATTTTATAGTTGTTCAAATTATTAATGGTACACGGAATGAGCCGCGGTGAGTGAACTGCATGAAAACAACTCATTTCGACTGACGGGGATTTTCGAAAAGTTGAAAATCCTCTGCTCGCGGGAATTCGGCCACTCAGGCCTTGCTTTGCTCTCGAGGATTAACGATTCCGCCTCGACTCGGCAAAAGGGAGGCAAAGCTTGATTTATTTACGGTTTGACTCGCTCCGATGATTTATTCAGGTTTCCTTGGGTAAATTGAAGTTTTGTTAGAGGGTTAACCCTTGGAGAGTTATATTTTAACGTGTACAAGAGCCAGAGTAATCCTCCGTGTCAAAGGACCCCTTTGTTTAATTTCGCATGACGTCGTCGGGTGAAGCGGTTATGGTTGGAGGGGGGGGGGGGGGGGGCTTTGGCCAACACATCTCCCGCGTTTGTGTGACGCTGCCCACTGCTTTACCGACCCTTTTGAAGAGGGAAATAAATCTTTTGACAGAACATGAAACTAAAAATAATATTCCAAAAATTATTAATAGGCAACACTGCAGTAGTTGTTGAAATAGATGCATTTTGGAAATCGAATAATCTGCAAAACTTCAAAGGAGTAATTGAAAGGTTGTCTATTTCCACCACTACACGAAAAATAAATCTTCTGACAGAAAATGAAACTAAAAATAATATTCCAAAAATTATTAAGGGTAAATGTCTAAATGTAAATGGTTTAGTTCCAAGAACCGCCACCACGTTGTGCTTCAAAATGAGCCAATCCAATATTCGATTTATCTCTTGAATGGGTCAACCGATTTTCAATCTGTAAAGTGTTCTGTAATCTTTATGAGCAAGCTCAAGTGGCGACATTCAGTTTTGAATTTTAAAATTTTTCTATTTTTTTATTGCAGTTTTGGATTCTACATACCTTGAAACGTAAACCATAAAATTTTGAGGGGGGTTAGAATTTTTTTTTCATGCTAGATTCCAATGGTTCATTATTGAAAATAATAAACCAAAACAATTAAAAACAAATTTGTTTAAAATAAACTTTAAATTTTTTCAACGCTGTTTGGCGGGCAGCTTTTTGCCCCACGGCGAATCCAAGACCGAGCATGCTACTTTGGCAGGGAAAATGGATGTCAGTCCTTTTTTGCGGCTGAGGAGTTTTTCTTGGCGGGTACATTTTTGCAACAGCGTTGTTTTTGGGTATGTTTTTCTAGTCTCAGATCTGCCACTTTGAGGTGAACTGAAGCAAGAGCCATTGCCGTTAAACTGGTCAGGATTTTAACATCTTACGCCAGGTTTTGAAAATTCTGCTCTAAACAAAGCACTACTCGAGTGTGAATGTTTTTTGAGTTTTTGGAATTGAACGCGTGATTTTGAAAGTTGCGGTCTCCAAATCTAGGGGAATGCAGTACAAATAATATGTACCTATATTATGCGATATTGTGGTGTATGCTGAATATTTATGGTGGAACTCTGAACTTGGTGCTGAGAATCCATTTGGTCACATACCTAATTTGAATCAATATTAGTCAATTAGACGGGCAAATGTTTTCCCTAGAAAGACTTTGATGTTTATATTAAGCGGTTATTTATGTACGAGTGGCAATTTCGAACCCTGTGTTTGTTGAAATGACAGCTGCTATTGTTATTTCAGCCTCTTCAATAATAGCAAGGGCTTATGGTTGCACCCGTTAACGGGACAAATACAGATGATAATAGCGAACTCCATCACGAATCGTTCTACTATTCATAATATATAAATATTGACATTAGCGCGATGTACCTATAAGTTTGAAGACCCGATTGACAATGTGCTATTTCCAGTTTAATTCATATACAATTAGATTGCGTTATCGATCGTAAACTACCTTTCTTCTCAAACCCATCAGTGACGTAGTCAGATTCTCTGAATGATGAATGTACGAGTTAAGCTGGGGTGAATATCGGTTAGGTACCGATCAAGCTCTGTATCTATCATCGATATCTCTATGCGTTATTAACAGCTGATGTGGAAAACAGTTAAGGCCTCTCACCGGAAATGAAAGAAAATCATGAAACATGGCACACTAACGCACATTTAAACAATAATTATCAGCATGTACGCTGTGACATCCAAGGACTGACACAATGAAATTGTACACTCCTACAACAAGCGAAATCGACTAATAGTGACCCACATGCACTCCAATAACCTCAAATATACACTGATATTGGTAAAAACATACACTAGAGACCAAAACACCACCGTTTCCTTGGAATGTGTCCCATTTTCAAACGGGAAGGGAAAACAGCGAAGCAGGGCAAAGTTGAAGTAGCTATGAAGAAATAATGAAACACTGTCCTCTTCTCAGGCAAGTTTTCCTAATACAGTATTTACCTATGCATCAAACATGGCAATAATCCTCAAATTTGCCGTCATTTGACTTCACCCTTTCTTTTGTAATATTTCTCCTATTTTGGGGAAACCCAATGCATTTGCAACCGTTGATCAAAGGTCAGATGATGTCATCTTTATACCAGAGAACTTTGGCAGAAAAACACGATCTTTTTTGTAGCTGCTCAAAAATTGTGATTGCAAAAGTCTGTTGTTATAGTTATTATAGCTCAAATAACAACGGATTTTTATTAAAGCGTTGTCTATTTCCACTAAGAACAAAGTACACTGTTAAACTAAGCTATATAAACTAAACTAAATAACAGTGTATTTTGTTCTTAGTGAAAATATTGGAAATTATAACGTATTAATTTCTCCGTTTTTAATTGAAATTGGTTTCCACGATTTTTCCGCGAGTGATTTAGCTCGTGTTCATCCCAATAATGAAGAAATTCAAAATGGTCACGTTGGTTTCAGACTAAGTACCTCATGTGCCTCTCAATAGTTCAAAACCTGGGTTGTTCTTTTAGATAGTCGTTAAGGCTCATTGTAATCTTTGTATTGGCTCGTGCCAGATATTATGATTCAAATTCTTATTCGAAGGAGCAGTTAGCTTTTCAGAATCCTGCCGCTGTTACCTCGTACTTTGTGGGTATGTGTGTCGTTATGTTCCGGGAATTAAATTCAACTGCCATGACAGCTTATTAGTAACGGGATCAACCGATCAAAACGTGCTCGGTTGAATCGTGCTGTTTAGGCCGAATCATTCCGTCGAAGAGAAACCAATTGGACCGTCGCGAATCACCAATTGGAACATCATTGTTTGAACTCGTGGAAAATTCGTGAGGTTGGGCGAAAACACGCGTATAACTACCGTTCACTGTAATGAACCTTGACAACAAATGTGAGAGGTGTGCAGAACGATATCTGACAAAGCTCCTCATCACCGATTACACGATTCTCGTTGGTAGGAAATTAATGAATGGCACGAACTAAATTTATGGTATGAAACCAACGGGGCTTATTGATGGAAGTTAGCACACCTTGCCTCATTGTCAATCAAAAATCGTTGCGTAGCAACCATTATCTTACCTGTGTATGGAACAATCCAAACGACCTGAAATTTCGGTACATTGGTACCATTTGAATTCAAACGAAAACGCGACCGCACGTTTCTTCTGTGATCGTTAAATTCCTGTCAATCTCGTATCATTCCATACTCTAATCATAGTGACGAAGCGAGGAAACCCCGTGTACTTGGCAGACGGTTACTAATAAACAAAATGTGGAAGGGGGAAAAAAATAGATTGAGGTGGTTTCTGGTTTTTTCGAAAATTCGCTCATATGGCTATGACTGGAATTTGCATTTTAGTGATTTAGTTATACAGATATAACAGCATGCAAATGACTACAATCATGAACATTATTACAATGGCAATAGTTTGAGGCTGTTTTAGCGAATTTTCAAAGAAAATGAAGCTATTGCAATGGCTTCGAAATTTAAATAATATAAATTTTTGGAAATTTTCTTCATAGAAATCCGTTTCAGACCATTCTAAAACGATTCCTGAAATTTAACACTTTTTTATATGTATATATATATATATATATGTGTCACTCCAGACGATAACTCTCGATAGAATTGAGATAAACAGCTCAAATTTGCACAAAAAATCTATCTTGGCAATCGAAAGGCTAAGTTCGAAGATGGGCGAAATTGGCCTACTCTAAGGAGGGTTTTGGCGCATTTAAAGTGCGCAAAAATTACCCAAAAATCCCCAAAATGTTATTTTCCAACAAGTGACCCCTCATTTTAAAGGTTTTTGCACGCTGAACACGATGGTGGAATCGGATTTCAGATATCTTGATCCGTTCTCAAATTAGAGCATTTAAAGTGCGCAAAAATTACCCAAAAATCCCCAAAATGTTATTTTCTAACAAGTGACCCCTCATTTTAAAGGTTTTTGCACGCTGAACACGATGGTGAAATCGGATTTTAGATATCTAAATCCGTTCTTAAATTAGAGCATTTAAAGTGCGCAAAAATTACCCAAAACTAGGATAATCTTTAAACTCTTACCCCCCCCCCCCCACCCCCTTAGAGTGGTCAGATTGAAAAATGTGAGAAGTATTAATTGAAGACGAGAGTTCGAAGCAAAACAAAACCATAGCCATTAATTCGAATATTTCTTTGAAAATTCGCTCATTAAGTCATGCTGCATGACTGGTTTTTTTTTTTCTCGGAAATTCGCTCATATGGCTATTACTGGAATTTTGTATTTTACAGACGTTAGGTACATGTACTTATACCATGTAAATGAATAAAATGGCTTTTGTTCTATACACGCCGCCAATGAATTGTCAACTGTCGAAGGTACTTACGTGAAGCATCTAACTTTATCTGAAGAATCAATTCCAACCTTGATTGCATCAATCCAATATTGTACTGGGTTCCAGGAAGCAAGTTGGGAAATCCATGGTTGGCACCATTACCCTTTACACGGTCGGTTCAGCGAGTAATTCAGCGGTAAAGGGAATTTTCGGCTTTATCGAAGGAAAAAAAAGAAGAAAACCCCGGGGAAGGATAGGTTCTAGGACGGGCTCTGCCACTCTGCCACTGAATAAAACATGACAGTCTTTAGAAGCAATAAGAATTGGCGCGGGGGCGAGGAGCAGAATGTCAAATAGGCGAGTTAGACAAAAGGGGGGACTGTGGAAGGTGAAGCCTTCGGCATGGGGAAGGTATTGCACATCATTCAATCCCTTTTAACCCCGTAAACCCTCGGTGCGCACATTGCCAATAACACCCCTCAACTGAACCTCCAGGTTTATTATCGGGGTTTTGATGTTCGGTGATCTCTCGAGGCGTTTGCAGAGGGTGAAGCCTCTCTTCGCTCGCAGAGCAAGGGGATTAGGTAACCGTTTTGCTGATGCAGCTTATCGTTGCGTCGGATCAGACTGGAGAGCCGGGTTTATGCCGAGTAATTACACATAAAGGCTAGGGTATTATTGGATATGACTCCTAGGGAGCTTGCTAATACTTGCTGAAGCATCGTACATACATAGGCAGTTCCAAATTCGAGGCTGGGGGCAAGTAAGCTCTCTCTGGAGCCCATTATGCAATGCTCTGAAAGCTGAAGTTTTTCTGTGTCATGATTAGCCTTTGTTTATGGTTAAGGTTGTTAGTTTATTCGGATCTGCCCCGATTTTTAGGTTTGAACCACCGGATCAAAAAATACCAAATAAGCCACCATCAGCATGAGGGTAAATGGTACAGAACTACCTTATTAGCCCAGTTATCATAGTAATAAAAGGCAACTGATTCAAATCACGCATGGTTTTAAGCTATCTCATTTGTTTTTGTGTGATACTTCGGGTCCAAGGAAGAAAGTAATTTTGAATACTATTTGTTAAGGTACTTGATGTCAGTGCCAACGATCAATTCCCAGCCTATTGTATTGCATGAACGGCTGTGACAATTACAGGGAATTTCATGAACTCACCATTCGGCCAGTTCCCAACTGCCGTCTACATTTGGTCACTGAGTAGGTACGAATAATCAAGGAAAATCTTTGCGTATTCACTGGCGAATTTCGCTGTAGGATTTTGATGATTGTGCAATCAACAGTTGACCGACCTGCTTCTAGCCTCAATATTTCATCTCACGAATAACTTTCTTCTGCATGGTTATGGACACATTCTAAGAGCCTTGCGGACAGATCAGTCACCTGACAGTTCTGCTTGGTAACCAGGAAAAGTAATTAGCAAGTTCTGGCAGTGTTTAAAAATTTGTCGGATGTGCTAGACCTATACTGGGCTGGGACCTGTGGGTTGGCTTGTCCTAACTGAGAAATGTGCAGTCGTGGATATTATTCATAGAGACCGATATCCTCCTAACTGATTCACCAAGCATGTTGTGGTGATGGTAAGTTTGAGGTAGGTTTGGTAAGGTGAGGCTTGAGAAGGAGATGTCGGGTAACAAGCTAATATCCAGACAGGTTTATCACCACATTGGCTAGTACCAGAAAGGTTCATCACCACGTTGGGATCTTTTGAGAGAGAGAGTGAGGTTGAGGAGAAGGGTAAGGTGAGAGAGAGAGAGAGAGAGAGAGAGAGAGAGAGAGAGAGAGAGAGAGAGAGAGAGAGAGAGAGAGAGAGAAGGCTCTGGTTCGACAGAGATCGGTAGAATGGCGAGCTGGGCAAGACGGGCGCCTTATAAAGGCGCCTCTACCCTCCCCCGGTCCTCCCAGCTCGCCTTCTTCTCGTCTTTATTGGTAACAATCTTACGTATATTTCAGAGTTGGATTGGTATATTTTAAAGGTACCATGACACATGTATTATAATAGTCTCTCGCCATAGATATCAATTTTGACCAAAAATTCATCTTGTAAACGGTCCTGGAATTTCCTGCTGATCCCGAAATACGGCGTCAGAAGGTATTTCGTTCAATACAGTTTGATTTGGAAAGCTAAATTTACGAACAAATTTCTTCCAAATTAAAACTACCCCCTTGATTGCTATGAACATACGCTGACGTACGCCGTAGTACAGTAAATACCACGAGGATGGGTGCAGAAGAGATCTCAAATAAAAGCATAATAAGTAGGAGGAACTCCAACACCATGCGCTTGCACTTCGTTTAACTATAGTATTAGTCCACAGCTTACAAGCGCAAAGCCTTGGTTTATTTTTGCTATAACTTTCCACGCATTACTCCGCTACTAAAACAAATGACTGCCATAACTCAGAATAAGAGCTAGGAAAAGATAATTTATCAAATTCACGAAAGTTGTTTGCTGTTTAATCTGTTTCGTTGAATGTATAGCAGGGACTACGGTGTTAGTTTTGGGGACCTCGCGATAGACGGCGCTCAAGGAAAACCCGTAAACCGCTTTTCTCTCATTTTACTTCCCCAACCTGAGTAAACAACTGATATCCTCCCAGGAAGGAAAGATGATCTCGTTATTAAGTGACAAGGAAGGCTTATTCAGAGAGTGTCAGAGCGACGGGGAGGAGGGTGTAATTAATTTACCCTTCTACAAATCTTGTCGTGTCGGCTGCAGATGTTACTTCTATACCTTCCTTCAACACTTGCCCAGGAGTTCCAACCAGATCTTGAAAGATGAGCGATTAAGTCGACGTTACGTCATTTCCGTTAATTAAAATCGTTTTCTGAAAGTAAAATTGTTTTCGGAAACTACCTGTCAGCTGGTTTCCCGATCCCCCCCCCCCCCCCACCCAACCGTCTTATAATTCACCCATTGTATTTTCGTTGGTAACGTATTTATTACGATACATATTTTAAGGACAACCTAGGATAATCAGTGTTAGTACAGTTGAGCGTGTTACAGCAGTCAAGGTGAAATTATGACCGAGGTGTTATAGTGCGGAGTAGAACGAACGACCCTTCTGCATAGATAGTTGATCTGGATAACGCCCTTCAACAAACCTTTGGGAGCAGTTATACGTAATAGTTGGATCAGGATAATGTAGAGAATGAGAAGGCTGCTGGTAGTAGAAGGTCGTCGATTTTCCTCTATAGTTGCCGCCGTCGACTACTCTGTGGCCCGACTCTTATGATGGTTCTGCATGCGCGAGATCGTGACTTGAATTCGAACTTGACTTACAATGGCATCCTGCAACCGTGTGAATATTAATATTTATGTTGTTCTTGACAATGGTTGCAATAATTTCAACGTTGCGTGCATCAAGATTTTCACCGCCACTCTTCGAACTGAAAGAAACAGGTTGGCAGGCTTCTAGTGGTTGTAATCTAGCCATTGAAACATAGAGGTGGGTACGAGAAATCAGAACAACGAATTTCTTCATTCGGGGCTATATACCATGTGAATAATCACCTGGAAAAGGTGCATTATCATATCCTAAAAAACGCTGCAAATTATTACACAAAGGTTTATTATTTACCTATATAGATTCCCCTTCTGCGTAGATCACTGTTTTCTGTGGTCAATTCCCTCGAGCTCCCACCAGGAAAGCCTGAATCGAGTACTGGAGCCGATCCCAATTAAAGTTTCTTACAAATGCGTGGGATTCAATAATTCAATCATTAATTATTTGTACTTATTCATGAATCATAAGGCAAATAATAAACCGTTGTGTAATAATTTACCTGTATAGTTGCCCCTTCTACGTTGATAGTATAATGAACCGTGAAATAATTTACCGTTGTGTAATAATTTTCCCATTAATAATGCTTCAACGGTTGTTCAAGTTGCAAAAATAGTTATCAACAAAATCCAGCCCCTTCTACGTAGATGGTATAATGAACCGTTGCGTCATAATATAGCGTTGTGTGATAATTTACCATTGTGTAATAATTTACCTATCAATAATACTTCAACGTTAGTTCAAGTTGCAAAAGTACCTACCAACCAAATCCAATAGATCCATAATTTTTTATAGAAATAATATCACAGATCAACCAACTCGACTTCATACAGCCATCCTTGATTTTAATCAGGTGGCTCCTAGCGATGATATCTGGTCCGGATTTATTTATTTATTTTTATTGCATTTGCAGATTCTACATAAATTTTGAGGGGGAGGTTAAAATTTTTTTTCATGCTCGATTCCAAAGGTTCATTATTGAAAATAATAAACCGAAACGCTGAGCATAACACAGAGTATTGCACACGGGGGGGGGATTTGGATGCAGTCCACCAAAAAATGACGGAGAAAATTGATTTAGTTTGCTTCACCGTTGCGTAGGGAGCAGATGGTCTTCCAACCTGAACCTGAAGCTCACCAGGTAGAACCGCGGCATCGGATTAAAGAGGGGAACCCCAAAGCGAGCACAAAAGGAAAACGTGACATTGAATATGGTAACTTGATACCCTTAATAATCCGTAATTACCATCTCTGAATCGACCGTGCTAAATAGCTGGATCCCGAGCTCACATAACTAGATCCGGTAGAGAATGTCAGACTGACGTAGGGGAGCAGCTAGGAACTGTCGGTAGACCTAATTTCGTGTTTGTGATCTCGTTTTTGTGGTTCAGATTAGTAAGGCCAACGGATTCGTTTGAACCGTTTACAATAAGCTATCGTTGTAATACAGGTCATGGTTTATTATATTCCTTATTCCATGTGTTTCATTATCAGTTGAACTATAAAAACGCTGCCAATTATTACTCACTGGTTTATTATTTACCTGTATTGGATGCCCCTTCTGCGTAGATCACTGTTTTCTGTGGTCAGTACCCTTGAGCTCCCCTCAGGAAAGCCATAAGTCGAGTACTGGCGCCGGCCCGGGAATTATAGTGTCATAAAAATGCGCGGGATTCAATTAGTCAATCATTAATAAATATTTGTTGTTATTCATGAAGCATGACGATTGTTTGTTACAAAAGTACCTACCTATCAAAAAATCTAAACGAATTTGGTTATTAATTATTATTGAATTAATATTTAATGAATAAGCCTATTAATTATATTTGTTTGTAGGTCCCGTTTGGGGTCTAGTTGGTCAGCGAAGCTCGGCGTTGTGACAGAGTGTAACAGTGGGAGTGGACCCTCGAGAGTCTCCCTCCTAGACAAGCGAGATTATCACCGGTTAAGAAGGGATATCGATTAGGCTTCCCCAAACCGATCCCGTCTCCATCGGAAGAAAAAATATATCGAGAGCAGCCCACACTGTTACAGCGTACTGTCTGAATAAGGGTTGAAATTTTCAGAACGCCGCAGCTCGAAAACTTCCAGTAGAAGGGTGTGGTTTTTTAAAAACTTTTTAAATTGATTTTAGTACTAGATAATTGTTTGAGACCACCCGAAACACTGTACGTCTGGCCATTCGGTTGCACCAAAAAGCTTCGTGAATGAAACGGTATAACCGGCCCAGATATCATTGCTAGGACCAGTACTCGGCGTAGGGTGTCCTGGGGGGGGGGGGGGGGGGGAGCTCGAGGGTAGGTATTGACCACAGAAAACAGAGATCTACACAGATGGGGCATCTATATTGGTAAATAATAAATCATTGTGTAATAATTTGCATCGCTGTTTATTCCATTTTCGGATTCTACGTACCTTGAAACGGAACCCACCAAATTTGGGAGGGTGGGGGTGGAGGGTTAAATTGGTTTTTCGTGCTGGATTCCAAAGGTTTATTATTGAAAATAATAAACCAAAATAACCGGTCCTTCATTCCAACTACACAACTGTCCAACTGTCACATGGACAGACTGTCCAGTTTTAGTGAATATTAAAACTGACCTATGTGAACGTCATAGGAGAGATTGATACTACCAGCTATAGCTAATTTACTGTAGTCGGCGTTTGCCCTACTTGTCTATTAATTTTAACTGGTGTTTATGGCGCATAATTATATTATTGAGTTCAAAACGAAATTTATAAATTACAGAAATAAGCTATGTAGCATTATTAGAAAAACTAAAGACGATTTTTACAGGGAAAAACCAGTAAATTTTAATAATATTCGAAAAAGGTATGAGGGCTATAAATAAACCAAGCAGTAGGAAAGCGGAAAGCAGATCTATCGGTCGCCAACAATCCGCTGTTGTGATGTAGCATGGTTGGGTGTGATCTGGAGTTAATTTTGTTTTTTCTGTTTTACTTTGCATTTTTATTTTTTATAATACACCTACAGTGATATTCCTTTTGGGCTCGATTCAGTGTTTTTTTTTTAAACAGATGAGTTTTAATTTTTGTATTAAATGTAGGTAAATAAATAAACAAATAAACATCAATTATAGTAATTTATGTGTAAAGCTAGTTACCTATGAAATAATAAATTTATTACTTCATATTTTCTTTTCTCTTCCACAAGTTACTTCCTCCCACGTTTCCATCAAGTTGATAGCGAAAGGGTCAAAATATTGAACTTCGCAACCGGTGACCTCACTGGTGATGTGGTTTGTCGCTGCAAGTATTTCGCATTGAGCCCGTTTTGATCTGAGGCGACAGAACTTAATTAGAATCCGGTTGATAGAACTCAGGGGTCCTGCCTGGAGGGAGCCTCATAGCCAATTGTGTTAGTAATTGGTTTTCACGGCCTCTTTGTTTCCAGCAGACAAATGTTGACTATGAAATTAAACGATGGCACCGTCTGCGAGTTCATTATCACAAATAAATTTCTTCCAGAAGGGGAAAATGGAAGGTAAACAGTGCGAATGAACGGTGCGAAACACCGAGTACATTATCACGTTTCCGTTAACATTACTTGATTCTCGTGAAGTTTTGTTCAATAAACATGACTTAGTGATTGTTTGGTATGGATGGATCTTCTTTGTTTGAGAATAATTATTGTCGTAGAGCTTGCTTTCAAATTTTTATTTTCTGCAGGTACGAGTACATATTTCAACCCGTAATAATATTAAAAATAATATAGTTTTACATTTAGAAATATAAGTAGGTAATAATATAATATAATAAGATAATATCTAAATCTATAGCTAAAACTTCAAATAGGTAGGTGAATATATTTAAAATTGATCACATTAATTGTAACTCATCGCTAATAGAAGTTGAAAACATAATAATACAAATTCAGATAGGAATTACAACAGATACTAGTTAGAAGGGGCTTGGAGTATCACCTATGCCAGTCTTAATCAGTCCAAAAGCAACGCATATTTAATCATTTATTTCATCCTCCGGTTTTTCATGAGAAAGTAGAAGAAACTTCACCTGTACCCGATTACCCGTGCTGGCCTAAATAACACACAGGATATTTATGCAGCAACATGAGAGAATCTATCCAACAGCTAACAAATGGTTTGCCCTGGCATCCGTTTCGAAGGACGACAAATATGACTTCCTCGGCAAATAGATGTTTTCTATTCTGTCCGCTAACCGCCCCACTCTCAGTTGGCCGGAACCAGTAAGAATAAAATACAATAAAGTGAAAATAATTATTTATAATTGTGGGAAGAGAGGGAATTTAGGAGCGGGGTCGACTGTCCCAGTATGTTTTATTTTTTCTTCTTTCTATTTTATGCATGAGGCGCTAAGGAAAGAAATTGGTCTCAGAACTCACTCAGCTGATAAGGGCGGGGGATCCACTTCGTAATTCTCACCCAGCAGTCCTACAGAAGCTCCATTCCTAGTCTGAGCATCGTGGGTTGAAAATGAAAAATGCTGTAAATTATTACGCAACGGTTTATAATTTATTACTGCCCTTTCTGCGTAGGTCACTGTTTTCTGTGCTCAGTACCCTCATGCTCTCCCCCCTCCTTCACCACCACCCCCAGGACTACTAAATCGAGTCCTGGAGCCAGTCGGGCAATTAAAGTTTCGTAAATATGCGGTGGATTCAAGAATTCTGTCATTAATTATTTGTTGTTATTCATAAGGCATAACTTTTGTTAAGTTACAAAAGTAGGTACATAATTATATTATCAACAAAATACAAAATAACCGTAATTTTCTTCAAATGAAATAATACCTGTTCCGAAACAATCACCTCGATTTCGACGTTTTCGGTTTTCTTGGCGGATGGGACGCTCCCACGTCCCTAGGTTTATTTTGTTTGAACCTAATACTTTCATGTGCCTCTTATCTCTCCCTCTGGATACGTAAAAACCCTTCACAATGGCAATGTTAGGCAACGGCAACTGTAACTTTCACACTTTCGTGATGGCCGAAATTTAACCTAAGACCTCATCTGCCAGTCTGTGTGACAGCGAACTCTTCCAACTCGTAAAAATTTACAAGATAATAGTCGTATGGTTGGGCTCTAGATGGTTCCACGAAAATTTCTTCCAAAATCGACGGCCACTTTTGTCGGCGTACGTCCACAGCACAGATACTGAAGACCCCATGAATTACTTTGGTTCTATGGGACTGGTTTTGATTAACTTTTCAGACCTCAAGGGTCCCGGATGACCGAGCAGTATCACCTTCATGCGCATACCCTCTGCGTACTTGTCATTATTTAGAAACTTCATCGCCCATTTTAACTCTGATTCGTTTTTACCAATTCAGATGGAATTCCGCAGGTTTTTCAGGCACACACTTGGTAAACACGAAAAGTTGATTTAACACTACTTAGGGACATGAAAAATTTTGTTACACATTTTTTTCAATTTTAGTCGACAGCGTGTTTGTTTGGAGTTTTTGTTGCAAATCTAAATCAGTGTAAAGGTTATGACACTACGTTTTTAAAAAAATAAATAAGGCAATTTGTACGCTACAAGCCTATTTATTGTGCGTAGGGGTGCAATCCATTGATTTTACTACAATAATTTATTGTAATCAAATTGAGAACCAATTGTAACGGTAATCATAACAACTGAAACTGAACCGATTAGTTATAGATTAAAAAAACTGAAATCTGATGATAATTACGTACAAGTATCCCAAACTATGTTCAAGATCACCCGACGAAAAAGACCCCAAGACTTTCTTCTTCAAGACAATAAATAAACGTCTACCAGGCAAGAAACTCGGGGAAACAGTGGGAGTTATTATACTGCTTTACTCAGCGATATGTTCAACCCTAAAAAGTGTTATTTGTTTGAGGTCGCAAACGCAATTCATTCAGGAATTTGTATACGTGTGGGCTGAGTTATGCTCCAGTGAGCGCTTTGTTGCTTCACAGCAACTCTATCGAATACCTACTCGATAAAATTCAATACCATCGCATCATCCCAATCCCCCTTCCAGTTCTCCGCTATACTCATTAATTAAGGAAAACAGGATATTACCCAGGTTCCCCACTTCACCTCTGTCAGCAGGTGCTCGTCCAGTTTGCGGTTTAGCTATTTGGGTCAGGAAGTGCAGGCGGGCAAGCACATGTGTGTCGGAGGAGATGGTCCCCACGAAGGCAATTACCTTCCTCTGGTCAGTCAGCATGAGTAATAATGGAAACCAAACATAATAATAGTAATCAAATCCCACCAGGCCGTCAACTGGTTTTGCGGTCTGGCGTAACGATAAAATTCATTGAGCGAACAACCGGGTAACGATTTCTATATAGGTGGAGAGTAATAAACACTCATGTGCACCACGGAAACCTGTACAATGGCTTTACCTACCCTTTGTGGACCAGCTGCTTAAAAGACACCTGTTTTCTCAGTACAGACCAATTTGAATTGTTCATTTAAATTGTTCAGTAAGTAAATACGAACAGACCACAGAAAAAATGCAAAAAGAAGTTGAAATAGAGAGGTTGTGTCTTGAATCCACCGACCATCACCGAGCAGCTATTATAATTATACAGTTTAGCAGAGACATCTCAAACTTTGTAATGGTGTGTACGAAAAGAATAACAGGCTGGTGACTTGTGCAGGATCGTGATGAGCAGTCTGAGACGCAGTTTTGAAACAGTTGTTTCTGCTTTTTTAGTAGCTTGGATGTGATTCGCATACAGTCGAGTTAATTCGATTATGTTGTCATAGCGAATTTATTTATTTATTTATTTATTTATTAGCATCATACAATGAACAAATGGTACAAAAAGAAAATTGAAAACATTTTTTAACAAACAAAAATATTACACTTCTGGTAAACAAAATTAACAAAATCATATGCTAAAAGAAAGAAACTGATGCCCACCAAAAAATAAGTTCCTAAGAAATTGTGGTATCTGGTGGAGAAGCTAAGGCAAACAGTCGTAAAGGTATATGATTTTTTTTTTTACTTATTTATACAATTATTGTTATTTAAATACATATATTTAGTTTTGTTGTTGTATGTTATGGTTCTTATTTATTTTTATTTTTATTATTATTTTTTAATATAAAGGGGAATTAAATCAAGAAAAAAAGAAAATGAAAATGAAGAGAAAGAAATAAAGGTACTCCCAAATTCTCAAAAACTTTACACGTACCATGATAATATTATATCAATGTAACACCAATAAACATAGTAAAATAGGGAAAAATCAAGTTTTAAAACAACCATTTAGCATCTTCTTAAAGTTCAAAACATTGGTAAAGGAACACAAATTTATATTTCTGTCATAGAAAAATTTCAGAGCCTGAACATATGCATTTCTTTTGTAAAATTCGGTATTAGTTTTTGGCAAAACAATACCAGAATTAGCATAATTTCTGGTCTTATCAAAAGGAGCCAAATGCTTCTCACAGACGCCCTTATTAAAAACATGAATACAAGAATGAAACAAGAATAATTGTTGAACAGTTTTTACATTAAAATACTTAAGCCCTTGAGTTTTTATTGAGGATAATAATCAGCTGATTTTGCATAATCTGGACTTTCCTCACGTAAGATTTAGCTGCTCCCCCCCACAAAATAATCCCATACTTGATTATTGATTGTGCCAAGCCAAAATGAATTAACCGCAATTGATTTTTAAAAAGAAATTTTCTTGCTTCTTTGAAAACGAAAAACAGTTTTCTCAAACGCACAATAAGGAAATCAATATGGGATTTGAAATTTAAATTATGATCGATTAGCAAACCAAGATATTTACATGATCCGCAAAAGGAATCTGGGGACAATCACACTCGCCATCATGGGTAGGACAATTTCCTGTAGAGGGGAACTTGATTCTACTATACTGTGGGAAAGACTTATTGCCTATTCTAAAACGAAGCACAGACGTTTTGTCCACATTCAAAGCCATTCCATTAAAATCAAACCAGTCTTTTACCGCAATGAGACTTTTATTTACGGAGTCAATTAGAGCGCAGTAATCATCACCCCAGAAAACTATAGCTGTATCATCGGCAAATCCATAAAAGTTTCCACCTATCCTCAGTTTTAACGAATCATTTATGTACAGCAAAAACAAAATAGGCCCCAATACAGAACCCTGAGGCACTCCAATGTTAGTAATGGCCTCATTACTAAGAGAATCGCTAATTCTTGTAACCTGTGGACGATCAGTTAAAAAAGACGTAATTAAATCCAAGGATAAACCACGTATGCCATAACGTTCCAATTTATTGGACAGGATTTCATGGTTCACTGTGTCGAAGGCCTTACGAACATCAAGAAATATCCCCACCACATGGAAACCTTCATCAAGCTTTTCAGACACAAAGCTATTAAAATCAAAAAGAGCATGATCAGTACATATGTTTTTCTGAAACCCATATTGGTTTGGAGCTATAATGTCATGAGCATTTAGAAAACTTAAAATTCTTGACTTGATGCATTTATAAAATATAAAATGTAAAATATAAAAGAAATATAAAACGAATATAAAAGAAACGTCTGTCGGCGTGCGGTACATGACTGCTTCCTCGTACATGTTCATAAATGTAATCATTCCATAACATTTGGATCTTTCGGGTGGTTAGAAAGTGGACTTCACGTTTGTGCATGCGCAGACGGAAGTTGCCTTAAGATTTTGATGAAAGTCACATTGGACCCGAACCTACACTCGAAATTTTAGATCATTGTGATAATTTTTTCGTTTATTTATGAGAAAGGATTTGTAGACACACTGACGGACATGACAGACACGCAAGGAGCCAAATGTGTTCAGAATCTGTGGAATGGAATTAACCCTTCGCCTTCAATTTTCAAGAGACCTTCCGGGCCTCAATGTTTTGATAGCTAAATTTCCAAAATCTGGCTTATTTATACTAGGTTATTGATACTTACTTGAAGTGCGAAGTTAAGCGTACACCAAAGTAATTCATTTTTTAGTTTATCACTATTTATTTTTCAATAATGAACCTTTGGAATCAAGCATGAAAAAAAAATTTGTATATACTTATATTAACCCAGACGGTATAAAATCCAGCCCAGATGTAATTGCTAGAGGAACATGATTACAATCAAGCATGGCTTTATGAAATCGAGGTGGTTGTTCCGTGAAATTATTTCTTTTGAAGAAATATGGTTATTTTGGATTTTGTTGGTAGTTACTTATCAACTTGAACAAATTTGGTTCGGACAGACGTCTGTATGTTCAAAAATCCTTGCCACACGCATAACTAAATTCGAATCCGATTTTGCTGAAATTTGCAGGGCTCGATTTTGCTCAAATTTGGTGGGCAGTTGGGGTGTAGCTTCTAGATGGTCGTTACGAACAATTGGATCATGAGTACGGTCTCTGCGCATGCACAAACATGAATCCGAAGTACTCGATTTCTCACTAATAAATGGCCCGATTATGCTCCAACAGAAAACGCAGGAGTATACAGGAAAGGAATAAACCGTTGCGTAATAATTCTCAGCGTTTTTATTTATACATTTATTTCTTTGGGGTTTTCACATACGCACATTTTTTTTCTTTCCCACCCCAGCCTCTCTCAATGTGGGGTGAAGACGATAAGATCCTGCTCCAGAGCCTTTTCCCCCCAACAATCCGAAGTAGCAGCCACAGACGACCGCCCCTGTTACGCCCCTTGACTGCAGATAAACGTGAGGCCTGGCCGTAAATCATTGAGTGATTTAAAACCTTCTCGTCCATAAATCAGCGTTTTTCGCCACTTCCAAAGAGAGGAGGAGTAGCCTAATCCAGTTAATATCAACTCGGTGGTAAGGGCAACAAAAAAAAAGTCAGAAGAGAAACCTCTAAGTCTCTTTTTAAGGAAAAGTTTCGTTCATTGTGGAAGTGAAAGGGATAGAGAGTATACTTACGGAGTGAATGGTGCTAAAGTGGAGTTTCATTTTGTTATTTTGTTCAGTTGAAATGGATTGGTTCGGGGACACGGCCATTGAGACCGCCTTGTGTTCGAAGTGCATTTGAAGGGAGGGTGAGAAAAGTGAAAAGTAGGAAAGAAGAAATCGCAGTGTTGCAATGTGCCGTTGAAAAGTTGGTCTTTGGTAACAGAGGGGTTGATGGTTGTAGCTGGGGGGTTGCGTGTTGACATTTATTTACGTAGCAATAAACACTAAGAATCGAGGAATTTTATTGAAAATATTAAGTCACCTTCTTGAACCAAACAAATAGGTGGCATTCTTCTAACTGAAAGTAATAATGCATGTTTGTTATCCTCAGACATAACTAGTCCTAGAAGCATCTCTTGTGGCCAGAACTTAAATCATACTATCTCATAATGTCTTTATTACTGGCATCATTGGCACATTATTATTACCAAGTTCTGCAGAACTATTATGGTGGATTCCGAAATCCAGGAAAGACTATACCATACACGTACTATTCCTACACTGGCACCAGTGGCGTTCGTCGAGGGGGAACCTTAGAATTTCAAGTCCCAAAATAAGGAGGTTTTACACATTTTTTAACGCATCAAAATGCAGTCAGCGGAAAATGGGACCACCATGATAGAATGGGCCTGGACTTACAAAAAGCAAATATCAAATAAGAGACGCTGCAAATTATTACACAACGGTTTATTATTTACCAGTATAGATGCCCCTTCTGCGTAGATCACTGTGTTCTGTGGTCAATACCTACCCTCGAGCTCCCCTCAGAAAAGCCCTAAATCGTACTGGAGCCGGCCCGGGAATTGCAGTTTCATAAAAATGCGCAGGATTCAATCATTAATTACCATTTAATTATCATTTGTTGTTATTCATGAAGCATAAAGTTTGCTAAAGTTACAAAAGTACCTATCAAGAAAATCCAAAAGAGCCGCAATTCTTCAAATGAAACAATATCAAGGAACAACCAACTCGACTTCTACAGCAATCCGTGATTATAATCAGGTGTTCCCTAGCAATGATATCTGGGCCGGACTTGACCGTTTCATTAACGATCATGTAGACATGTAGACGAAGGTTTTCGATGTAAACGAGCTGCTGGTGTACAATGCTCCAGGTGGTCTCGAAAAATTCTTTGGTTCGAGATCAATTTAAAAACGTTAAAAAAAACCCATACCCTTCTATAATTGCAAGTTTTCGAGCTTCGGCGTTCTGAACATTTCACCCTTATTTTTCAGCCCTTAAAGATAACTAACGGTAACATTGAGCTTCGCGGTCCAACTAGACCCCAAATGGGACTTAGAAACCAAATTTCATTAATTTTGGTTCATGGTAACTAAGAAAAGTGCGAAGTACGGCAGAAGGACAGAAATTGTTGGTTTATTATTTTCAATAATGAACCTTTGGAATCAATCATGGAGAAAAAAAAATTAAACCCCCCCCCCCCCTCAAAATTTGATGGTTTATGTTTCAAGGTATGTAGATTCCGAAAATACAATAAAAAAATCTGTCCGTACGCCGTACTTAGCACTTTTCTTAGTTACCATGAGCCAAAATTGACGAAATTCGGTTTATAGGTCCCGTTCGGGGTCTAGTTGGTTCTCGAAGCTCGGCGTTACTGCCAGTCATCTCTAAGGGGTGAAAAATAGGGGGTTGACATTTTCAGGACGCCTGTACCTTTTTTTACGACAATCTTTTTACGTTTTTAAAGAGTTCTTGAAGAGTTTTTTGAGATCATCCGGAGCATTGTACGTCCCGCCGTTCTCTCACAGTAAGGCCCCCAAGTTTGCACCGACAGGCTTGGTCAACAAGAGGGTGAATCAAATTGTATACATTCAGCCCAAATATCATCACTAGGGGGCGCCTGATTATAATCAGGGATGGCTGTGTGAAGTAGAGCTGGTTGCTCCGCAATATTATTCCATTTGAAAAATTAAGGCTGTTTTGGATTTTGTTGATAGGTACTTCTGCAACTTGAACAAACGGTGAAGTATTATTGATGGGCAAATTATTACACAACAGTAAATTATTACGCAACGGTAAATTATTACACAACGGTTTATCATTGCCTTATGCTTCATGAATAACTGCAAATAATTAGTGATTGAATTATTGAATCCCGAGAATTCTTAGGAAACTTGAATTCTGGGGCCGGCTCCTGTACTCGATTTAGGGCTTTCCTGTGGGGGGGGGGGGGGGGGGGGAAGCTTGAGGGTATTGACGCAGAAAACAGTGATATACGCAGAAGGGGCATCTATACAGGTAAATAATAAACATTCGTGTAGTCATTTGCAGCATTTTTTAAATTACATTTCCAGATTTTACATACCGGAATCCATCAACGGAAACCATCAAATTTTGATGGGGGGGGGGGGGGGGGGGGGGGGGTGTAAAAATGTTCCCATGCTCGATTCCAAAGATGCATTATTGAAAATAATAAACCAAAATTTCTGTCTATCTGCCGTACGCCGTACTTCTCACTTTCCTTAGTTACCATGAACCAGAATTAATGAATTTTGGTTTGTAGGTCCCATTTGGGGTCTAGTTTGCTCAAGGAGCTCGGCTTTACTGACAGTCGTCTCTAAGGGGTGAAAAATAGGGTTTGACATTTTCAGAACGCCGTAGCTCGAAAACTTTGCATAGAAGGGTATGGTTTTATTACGTTTTTAAATTGATCTCGAACTTGGGAATTTTTTGAGACCACCCTGAGCATTGTACGTCCAGCCATCGTTTGCATAGAAAAGCTTCGTCAACATGATCGTGAATGAAACCGTATAAATCCGGCCCCAGTTATAAACACGGATGGCTGTATGAAGTCGTGTTGGTTGTTCTATGATGTCATTTCATTTGAAGAATGATGGCTCTTTTGGATTTTATTAATAGGTACTATTGTATCTTGAACGAACTTCATGCGTCATGAATAACAACAAATAATTAATTACTGAATTATCAAATTCCGCCCATATTTATGAACCTGTAATTCCCGGGCTGGCTCCAGTACTTGATTCCGGGCTGGGAGGAGCACGAGGGTAGGTATTGACCACAAAAAGATCCAACAATAATAATCCGAACCAAAATAATAAAATGAAACCATCCCTTATTCGTTGATGTTGGTGAATAAGGAATCTAAAATTGAAAAATATTACAATACATGGTACATGTATCTGGTGTTATTACGTTTTTGTTTTCGTTCATGGAATGACGGCGTGTCTGATATGATTATTAATATAGCTTTGTAGATAATTTCCACTCGAGCGGAACTGTGTACACAAATTTCTAAATGATCCTCAATCCAATGTTATTCTTATCCGCGTCGAAATGGTGATATAGGGGGGGGGGGGGGGGGGGGGTTATATCGAGCCGTTTGGGTTAAGTATATTAATCAACCAAACATCGGGATGATTACCGATTAAACATTCAACTTCTCCCCTTCATTACAAACATTCGGAATTTAGTTTTATCGGGCTAATTTATTGCTCGAAGTAGGTAGGTTGATATCTCAAGGTAGAGGAGGACGCTGAAAGCCTCCTTACACGACTTGGAGAATCTGAAAAAAGAAGCTCGGATGCCATTAAAACGTCAACACCAGTAGTTGAGTTGTTCTCCGCGGTATCTTGCCCATTAAACCTATCTTCTGCCTTTCCTGTCGCCCTCCCCCGAAGTGCAGATTTATGTCTTTTCATTTCCAACCCGTCCTCCCCCTTCCTCCGCCTTCCGTCAAGAAGTATTCAAGGATAACTTTTTAAAAAAACTTCTCGGTGCTTTTAGTTCCACGTCTCACTCTTTTGAGTTGGAGAGTTGTTTGGGCCGATTTTTGACGGATGTTTACCAACAAAAAGTATTACCCGATTCCTTTGGAATTGCCACAAACATGTTTCGGATAACCCTGTTAGACATAATCTATATCAAAATAATCTGACACAAATAGACATCTATATTCACTCGATAAGTGTGTAGATGGTTTGATTGACGTGTTTTTGTACAAATCAAATCATAATTATTTACCTATCTGCTTGGATGAACGGTTGAAGATCGTAAAACCGTGAATTCACCGATGTACACACAAGCTGCGAAAAGATGTAAACGTACATACTTACGTATAAGCGTTTTTATTGCGTATCAAAGGTCACTCCACTTGTAGGTACGGTTAGAGAATATTACTGATGATGAATGTAAGGCTTTGCTGAGACGAGTTTGCCTACCCAAGCCCGTGATAATTCGAGTCTTCACAGTCGAGTGTGAAGCGTCCAAGCCAGGGCCCTTGTTCTCTCTTTCAAGTCCCGTGTGTGCGATCATTCCAGAATGCCGTTGGAGAACTATTTTGGAATGATGTGATGAAAAATGTTCATTAGCGAATTTTCAAAGAAAATGAAGCTATTGCAATGGCTTCGAAATTTAAATAATATAAATTTTTGGAAATTTTCTTCATAGAAATCCGTTTCAGACCATTCTAAAACGATTCCTGAAATTTAACACTTTTTTATATGTATATATATATTTATATATATATGTGTCACTCCAGACGATAACTCTCGATAGAATTGAGATAAACAGCTCAAATTTGCACAAAAAATCTATCTTGGCAATCGAAAGGCTAAGTTCGAAGATGGGCGAAATTGGCCTACTCTAAGGAGGGTTTTGGCGCATTTAAAGTGCGCAAAAATTACCCAAAAATCCCCAAAATGTTATTTTCCAACAAGTGACCCCTCATTTTAAAGGTTTTTGCACGCTCAACACGATGGTGGAATCGGATTTTAGATATCTTGATCCGTTCTCAAATTAGAGCATTTAAAGTGCGCAAAAATTACCCAAAAATCCCCAAAATGTTATTTTCTAACAAGTGACCCCTCATTTTAAAGGTTTTTGCACGCTGAACACGATGGTGAAATCGGATTTTAGATATCTAAATCCGTTCTTAAATTAGAGCATTTAAAGTGCGCAAAAATTACCCAAAACTAGGATAATCTTTAAACTCTTACACCCCCCCCCCCCACCCCCTTAGAGTGGTCAGATTGAAAAATGTGAGAAGTATTAATTGAAGACGAGAGTTCGAAGCAAAAAAGGGGGAGGCAAACGATTAGTACAACTCCTTGAATTTCCCATTTGACATATAATTGTTATGATACCTTCATAGATAGACAAGTACCGGCCCACGTATTACTAGAAGGAAGACGAAAGAAAAAATCTATTTCAAATTATTCAATTTAGGTACTAACAGTAGGAGGAAGAAGTTTTCCTTTATTCAAAACCATAGCCATTAATTCGAATATTTCTTTGAAAATTCGCTCATTAAGTCATGTTTATTAGTTTATTCAAGCCGAAGCACGTACTTATAGATTCCGGAGTACACTGTCGTGCCCAGGAACTTCAATTTTTGAGTCATGTAGAAATCCTGTCCTATCCGGAATATTTTGCAGAGTTGCAGTGATCCAAGTGGGTTTCGTTCAAGGCTTTGGTGTCCTTTAACTGTGAGATTGTTGGTAGGTTCAGCACTTCTTCGTAGTACAACACTAAGTTGAATTGTCTCAAGTGAAACAAAGGACGATTCAGCTCACTACAACTTAATTTGCTATGGGCCTACGCCCAACATGACGACTGTGAAGCTTTTCAGGCTGCGCTTGTTACATTAAGATACCAGAAACCTTTTGTTTTTGCATCTTGAAAAATGTAGAGCGATGACGTTCCATAGAATAAATGACCCAACTTCTTCTATACCATCTGTCTGCGCTTACCTTATTTTCGACAAATTCAGCACTCCTAGTCATAGCACCATATCTAGTCATTAGCGTTCCTCATAAATACATATTCTCGGAGCACATTACCAACTTCTAGCACACCATAATTTTACAAGCAGTACTTGTTTATGGCCTGACAATCGGAACCTTATCATTACCTTCCCATCGTCTTCTTCCGTTGTCACTGTTGTTGGCCACACTTCACTTTTTTTATTCCTTCCGCAAGTTACATGGATGCTAGATTCACAATAGTATCCATACATCAAAATTCTTTTCTCGTTCATGTATCTTGCCTATATGAAATTTCGTTAACGTATTAAGAAAATTATTATAGATTATTAGCTAATTGTTTTCCGTGTTGTTAAGTTTGCATATACTCTATATCTATAAACTTTTATCATATCAAGTATACCAGTGATACACATCGTTTTCCCGCTTTTCGGCTGGCAACCATTACCATCAACGTCTGTTCGTTTCTCATCATAGTGCAATAATTCTACCATCTTTATCAGCCGTATATCTAGTCATCCACACGAAAACCCTGTCCCAAACTTACACGCATAGTTCCTATCACCAAGTTACATCGTCGATTTGCTGTGGCTACCAATAATTTCGACACTTGGGACATCGTCGTTTGGACCAGGCTGCAACGACATTGCACTTCCTTCTCTGGCCACTACTACAGCACCAAAGTACCTGACTGATTGGATTTGGACCACCGGGACGGCCAGCAGCCACCTGGACCCGCAGACTGGAGGACTGTTGAAATCACCAATAAAGCAGCTAAGCCCCCTAGTGTAAGTCTTGGCAGCTCTAGTCATTCCTTGTAATCCATTCTAGTCAATTTACGTCATTATTAGCTTGTAAGTGGCCACTATTAGAAGGAAAAATCATATTAACCAACTACCAAAAACTGATACCTAAACTCCCAGCACAGTGTACCTGACCGTTACCTATTACTTAATAAATCCTTTATACGCTGATGTTTCATCAATCTCACATAACGTCTTTGCTTGAGCACCCATAGTTCCTATAGTCATTAAGTTTTCATCGATAGCTTCTTCCTCAGATAAACTGAGTGGTCCTTCGAGTGATACCTACCAAAGTTACCATCCTATCCGTCAGTCCTACTTTTATTTAATTTTTTCTTGAATTGGTATTAGACATATGCAGCATCAACCATCGATAGCACTCAGAAGGGTCGATCAAGTGAATGACCAAGGCTCCTGATGAAAAGTTATCCTTTAGTCCCACATATTGGTAGATTGATACTATGATCAATTAGGATGTTGGGGCTCATAAAACTTAGATATTTAGATTCACTAAAGATAGGTACCACATATAGATACAACACCTCTGCGTTCTGCGAAGGTACATATATGTAGCCCTGATACGTAACCCTGAAGTACATTATGTAACCCTGATACGTCCATTATTCGGGTATTCTGCCATAATTTGAGCTCCTCATTGTGCTTCCCATGTTTACAATCTTCATTGTTTTAGAGATAATTTCGAGGTTCCCTATAGAGATCGGTTGAGATTTGGACTCTCTTGAGCATCGTAAAGGATACTACTGATATACTGGGTCTCATTGGCCTAAAAACCCCTGCTACCAGTATTGCACTTGTAACAAAATTTATTTCTTGTAACAAGATATAAATCATTGTTCTATATCCCCCAATAACCTTTTCCATTAACTACCTCCATAATACGCCTGCACTATGAATGCTGCGCGATGCAAACCTTCACAGATTTTTTCCCCTTCAACAAATTTGGATCCTCTGTCAGTGCCGTCTGAGAGAACGATAATGGGTAAACAAAAAGATAATGGGTGTTTGTGTTTACCTAAATATGTATGGATAATGTATATAGTTTCCCATTCAGTTGATATATTAGCCCTAGTTGGCTAGTTTATGTTTTTATATTATAAGGGTTTTGCTCCATAATATTTTGTTATTTTATTATGTAAGGCTTACTTCTTCAATCGCTTACCGGGTTTAGTGATTGATGGAAATTATAATAATTGGTATTATTGTAAAATGGGCATTATGCCAGTGAATAAATCAAGTTTTACTAAGTAAATATCCAGTCAAGAGTTCGTAAGTGCAGTGTTGCTAGGCCGAACTGTCCTATCCACAACTAACTAGACTAAAGTTGTTAATTAGCATCTAAATATCATAGTTTGAAACGTACATGATATGGTTGCGAAATAAGCATTTAGAGGAACAGATTCGATGTTGAAATTTGGACTCCTCTAACTCGAAAGAAATTGATGATGCAGACAATCTCAATCCGCGTTTTTCTCAATACTCCAAATACCCAGATAGGGCGTCGGTAATTCCTTGCGGCGCGCGGCAGTACATATGTGAGCTGTCAAACAGGCTTCAGCAGTCTTCAGCTCCAAGCATATTTTTGCCCTTAAGACCGCCTCAACCAACCCAGCCCGTAGGTACATCACTGACTCTCTTCAAACGGGGCGCGCGTACAATCTCCATTTGTTGTCGCTCCGCGACGTCCGTCCGATTTGTTCCCGTCAACCTTCCACCCTCGGTCGTCACGGCTTTGCCACCCCTCAGACGATGGGCAGGATCCCTGGGATGCCCAGGACGGAGCGGGAATACTAAAGTTGACTAGAAGAATAATGGCGGCAGAAGCTGCGACTCGTTCATCAGTGTCGCCACTGAAAAGCTGTGAATCTAAATAATTATGCGCGGAAAAGTGATTAAATGGTGCCTCGTTTTCCTTCCCGTGTCCTCACTAAAAAAAACTGAGACATTTTCACGTTTAAATAGCTTCTGCTTATTAAACTGAATAGCGAGTAAATGGGCATTCCGTCCGTGCCTTTATAATTAAGTACCTATTCAGAATAGCCTGGGCATGGCTTGAGAATTCCGGAGCAGACATGAGGATGTGTTTCTAAGTTACTGCATAGGTCAACAACAAGGTACATACCTAAATAATTCTTAGCAGTTAATACGATGGTAATCCCAACGTTAATTATTCTCAATTCAGGATGCGAAAACGGATTCAGGATGTCACTTGGGTGTGACTAAAAGAAAATTCCTCAAGGAAAAATCTTAATACCAATATCAAATTCTGAAACGGTGTCGACTTCCCTCTTGTTCATATCATCTATTGAAGATCGCCCAGTTTGGAAATACCGTAGCCTTCCAGCCAATCTTCAGGATGAGTTAGTTACCCTCTGACGGAATGGGCGACGGCGACAGTGTAGTTCTCCTTGGTCCGAGGAATGGAAATAGGAAGGCCTAAATAATGTCCCTGTTCACTTTGCCCTCTCAACGATTAGCCCAAAATGTTCCCCTAGCAACTTGCAATCTGAGGTGTTGTAGGATCGCCTATCACGTCCTGTTTTACGTTGACCTTTCAACCTGTCGTTTGTGAGTATCGTCAGCGGTAATAATGCAACTAACTAAACTGTACCTATGTCATTTAAATCTGTTTTGAAGGAAATTCAGCCATCGCAATGGCTCCAAAAATGCTGGAAGGGTTTCTAGTAGGTAATTTGACCACAACGATGAACCAAAATGCCTGTTCTTGGCACTCAGATTTACATTTCTGAACATTTATGTTGTGTGCTCACGAACGGTCGGATGGAGAGAAGGGGTCAGCAGGAAGTCGTGAGTGAATCACGATATTCGGATAAGAGCGGAAGAAAGATGGATATGAGAAGTGAGAGAATGGATGTGGTAGGATGCGCTCCTATGGATTCTTTTGACTAACTCCCCGCATTTTTCACTAACAGAAGGAGTTAGTTGGAAGGATGGCTAGTACCCCGCGGTTTTCACCTACAGAAGGCACTAGGTGAGAAGGATGTGTCTTGTGGTTTTTACCAACAGCAGACACTGGAAAGATGGTGGCTAACAGCCCACGGTTTTCACCAACAGCAGGCGTTAGAGGAGAGGGAGGTGTCCCGCGGTTTTCACCAACAGCAGGCGTTACGAAGGGTAAGAGAGAGAGGCATTTTACAGAGAGAGAGTTTCGAGGGAGAGAGGAGGATCGAGAGAGAAGCCGCAAGTCAGGGGTCGGATCGTCGAATGAAGAGCTGGGCCAGAAGGGCTGTTTTTATAGGGACTTTTCCACCGGTCCCTCGGCCAGAATCTGCCGTTACAGTCGTTTTGGCAGCTGAGGGCTGTTTGTCTGGAAAGGAACCTTCGCCTACTTTCCCTTGCGGTTGCCCCTGCTCAGCGTTCGTTGTGTTTATTTGGTTGAATCTTGAATATTACAGGAGTGATTTCTGAGGGGGAATCACTACAATTTACATGACTACACTATTTTTAACAAATTACCTGCTATTAATATCTTTTACTAGTACTATTTATACGACGTATTACGTACTTGTGTTACGTAGAAATGTAAGGTAATGATTGAATCACTATTCTGACTATCTATTAAATTTTCACTTTGAACGCTAGGAACATTTTGGTACCTTGGGAACATTGAGGTTTTTCCAGAAAGGGAACATGTTGGTAGGTCGGGAACATTTGCGACCTTTTCCTACGGGAATATTTCGGCCTTTTTGGGATGTGCGATGTAGGGTTATTATAATTGTGTTAGTGCGACACCAGCGTTTTTGCATTCTCCACACTGCAGCCGCCAGACTGTTGAACGGTCTGCAGTGGGTGGATCAGGAAAGAAGCGGTCGGCTGCACAGCGACTGCCATTGAAGAGGCGATCGAAGAGGCAAGCTTCCTCCTTCACCTGCTGTAAAGCCGGGTTTACATTGGTCGGGCTGAAGGTAGAGTAGAGTACGTTCTACTCTACCAACCACTCTACCAGTTCGACTCTACTGTACCTGAATCATTCACACTTCAGTCGAGTGCTGTTCCCAGAAAGGTGAAGTAGAGAAATCCCTGTTGAGTTTCTGTTTTGCTTTCTGTTCTAATCTAATCGGTTTTGTTCTTCGGTGCTATGTCTATTATAAAGAAAGAATTGAGAAAGCCTTTACTTCGTTTGTCCAGTGTTTTTTTTAAAAAGGAAATGAGGAAGCAAGAAGAGAAAGAAGGTAATGGGTCAGGGGTTTGAAGATCCGGATAAGTTGGAACTTGTGATGAGAATGTGTCCTGAGGCATTGAAACAATGACCTGGGGGCCTATTCACTAAAATAGATAGCGGAAAGAGATTATCTATTTTGAAAATCTCCCCCGGGAGACTGTCTCTTCCAATGTCTCCAGGGTTCGTTTATTTTACAGAATAGCTCCAGTGACCTTGAGAAAGAGATATGGATCCTAATGAATGAAAATCCCATAGTATCCATGAAGTGCGAGATGTTTGTGCCCCCGGGATTCAATTCCTTAATAATGAACGCATTTCTTAGTAATACCTCCTCCATCCATACTTGGACTTTTGGTTTATTATTTTCAATAATGAACCATTGGAATCGAGCATGAAAAAAAAAAAAATTCTTACCCCCCCTCAAAATTTGATGGTTTACGTTTCAAGGTATGTAGAATCCAAAACTGTAATAAAAATATTTCTGTCTGTCCGCCGTACGCCGTGAGGTATTACTAATGAGCGCATTAGTAATACCTATTCAATGGGTACCTACCTACCTCAATCCATACTTGGACGTTTTTACTCATGAATCGGATAAATGTTGAAATGAAATTGAAAAAAAAGGCTCAATTATAAAGAGAAAAAGTCGAATTAGGGAATGCTTGTATTATATCTACACCTGATGAACGGCCACTCTTTGGTAGGTAGGTACCTACCTCAACCCGTATTTGGACGTTTTTACTCATGAATCAATAATTTATTATGTATATATTTTTAATGAAAATTGACTTACCTTTATGGAATGAAAAAAAAAAAAAACACGATCAAAATTACTGATGTGGTCGCGGATGAACGAGGATATTACAGGATTTATCACTGTCAAACAAACAAGAAATAGACTCTCTCTTTCGAGGAAAGACACCTAATTAGCCGTCTCTCTGAAAGAGGTCGAAAATGCCAAGATGGCCGCCAACTCTCTCATTTAGAAGTTACTGAATAACCTTGTCATGGATACTATAAAACTCTCTTGTGCCAAAAGAGAGAGTCGGACCGAAAAGAGATGTCTCTTTCGCTTAGTGAATAGGCTTAGTGAACAGGCATGGTATCGTCACTGCTCAAACACCATGATTTTATAATGATGGATGCCATAACTCCTAGAGTAATGGTGGGGGTCACTCCTTATCAGGACTTGTGTCTCTTCCCTTCTTCCTCTCCTTCCAGCTCTACTGTACCGTTTACTGGTTAGAGTAGGTGGTAGGGTGAACAGTAGAGTTCAAATTTTGGTAGTGGGGGAGTCAGTAACCCTGTCATGGATACTATAAAACTCTCTTCTGCCAAAAGAGAGAGCCGGACTGAAAAGAGAAGTCTCTTTTGCTTAGTGAATAGGCCCCCTGGCATGGTATCGCCACTGCTCAAACACCACGATTTTATAATGATGGATGCCATAACTCCTAGAGTAATGGTGGGGGGTCACTCCTTATCAGGACTTGTGACTCTTCCCTTCTTCCTCTCCTTCCAGTAGGTGGTAGAGTGAATAGTAGAGTTCAAATTTTGTTAGTGGGGGAGTCAGTTGAGTAGAGTCACTCTACCACCGTACTAGTCGCTCCAATTCTACTACATACTAGGCAGTAGAGTCAACTCTACTCTACTGAAAATATTTACACGAGTAGAGTAGAATAATTCTACTCTACACTACCTTCAACTCGACGAATGTAAACCCGGCTTAAGATATGAACGAGAATGTGAATCGACGGGTAGCAGCGAACATGGTTCATATTCCGGTCCGTTTTGATAGTGCGTAAGTTCGCATATATGTGTGACCATCGGCAAGTTATATGTTGTCTTTGGTGAAACAAAATCAAATAATAATTTTCGACCCGTTGCAACAGTGCATTTTCCTCGAAAATTAAAACATCCGATTCCATCCACTTGAGAAATTCGTATTTGAGATACTATTTAGGTATGTTCGTACTTGTGACGATAATGGCTTCTGTTCAGAGAGGTGGCCATTTTCTATTCCGGACAAACATTATTGTAAATACGGCGAATGTACTACCAACGGCTTTACTATATCCATGGATAATCCACTAATATTAAAGGTATAAAAGGCTTGATTCCTCTCCCCAAGCGTGCAGAACATCATAAACTGCCGGCGACAAGAGGTTTTCGTCACATTGTCAGGCCGGTTCATCGAAGCGGATACGCGGCGGATACAAAGAGGACGAGGTAGAGGGGGATTTTCCTATCCGTATTACGACCCGCGGGTCCCCGTTTCCGCGGTAAATACGTAATTGTGAAGGGAGTGTGTTCCCCATAACAATCTAACTTGGTAACAATCTCTAAACCTCTTAGCGGAGGAAGGACAGAGTTGTTCTAACAGGCCTTGTTAATTTACATACCGTCGGATGTGGAGGCTCTTGTAATTTAAGTTATAAACGAGTTATATTTATAACTAGATTTCAGCGAAACCTCCGCAACAGAACAGGAACAACCGCAATTAGAACAGTCAACATTAAGCTCGCAAATAAATGTAAGCGGTTCGTCGTCAGAATGCAAATTCCAATCAACGTAAATTAATAATAAATTTTCCTTCCTCGTTGGAAAAGTTCTCGTTATTCCCGAAGGGTTTATCTTTTGAGGTGTCAACACAGCGGATTATCAGAAAAGTTACTTTTTAATTTGCAATCAGCTGAACTATTGAAAAAACTCTGCACATTATTAAACAACGGTTATTCTCGGTTTATTATTGTCCTGTAGATGCCCCTTCTGCGTAGATAGACAGATAGATGGATTTACTACAGTAAACCCGAAGATCGAGTACTGGACCCAGCCGGGCGTTTCACAAATATGCAGTGAATTCTAGAATTCTGTCTGTAATTAGGTATTTGTTGTAATGCATGAAGCATATTATAATGTGTAGTTTAAAAAAAGTGAAAGCAAGTGTATTCCTCCGCGTAGTTTCAAGAAACGTTCCTGAAAATTTCATAAAAATTAGGCCACAGGTTCATAAGAAATCGAGTCTTCAATTTTCAAGTTTGCGCATGCGCATTGGTCATACAATGATCCGAGCGTTTTAAAATTCATAGGGGGGCCATCTGGAGCTACTACTATTTGAGTAAAATCGGGCCATTCATGAGAATTTCACTACCGCGGATTCGTGTTTGGGCATGCGCAGTGGTCGTACGCATGATCCGATTGTTCTGTAATTATTCATCGGGGACCATCTGAGGCCCAACTAGCCTAACTCAGAAAATTTCAGCATAACTGTATACGAATTGTAAAAGTTATGCGTGTGACAAACGGGGTTGCGGACACAAATTTAATACGGACAGATAGGAGTCGAACCAAATTTGTTCAAGTTGCAATGGTGCCTGTCAACCAACTCCGAAATCATCGGAAACCATCTTTCTTCAAATGAAATAATATTACGGAACGACCAAATCGATTTCATAAAGCCGTGCGTGATCATAAGGAATGATAAATAACTGGGCTTTATGAATGAATTTAATCTAATCTGGAGGAGGTTCGAAATGACAACTTGGTACTGGAAAAGGAAAACCGTCAATTAAGGAATGATATGGAGGATATGAAAGTGAAGGTTAATGATCTTGAGCAATCCCTCCTGTCGTCTACTGTTGAAGTTAAGGGGATCCCGGAGACTCCAAATGAAAATAGAATGGAAACTGTGAAATTGCTAGCCAACAAAATAGGAGTGTCGTTTGATGAAGGTGACATTGAAACAGTGTACCGTATTAAGGTACCTACCAAACAGAGAGGAGCTTCGTCAGTTGTGAACCCAGGTATCTTGATAATTAAACTAACGAAAGTGGAGTTAAAGAAGGTCTGGTTGAAGCAAATAAGAGCCTCGCAGAATGTAACGGCCAGGGATCTTCATCCAAGTTTACCTGAGAATAGAATTTATATAAATGAGAGGTTAACTGTGGCTAACGGGCGTCTGTTTTGGATGGTGCGTAAGTTTGCCCGGGAATACGAATTTAAATTTGCTTGGATCTCGGACGGTAAAATTTTTATTAAAAAGGATGAGTTAACATCTACCAGGCCGACTCGTATTTTCGGAATGGATCAGTTATTGAAGATGGATGCACGGAAATGTCTCAGTTCGGAAGGTTGAGATCGGAGTGAAAATCGGTTGACTGGTCATGGACTGTTCGATTCTTCCATCATGATGTCAAGTGATATAACGGAGGACTTGGACGTTTTTAATGCAGTAAGAACAGTTTCATGTGATTCTTTTGATGGGGTTGAGCACAATTTGAGAGATATCTCTGGATTGAATATTTTGTGTCAAAATATTAGAAGTCAAAGGAACAAATTTGATTTTTTTGTAGGTTTTTTGGAAACGTTTAAGGTTCCTGTTCACGTAATAATTTTTACCGAGACTTGGAATGCTGACCACTTCAATTTTGTTTTGCCTGGTTATAAGTTTTCTTATAGTAAAATGCATAATAATCGTGCAGAGGGTGTTTCTGTTTATGTGCGAGATGATTTGAAAATTTTGGATATATCTGAAGACATCATTCAGGAGTGCAATGCAGTTAGTGTCACTTTTCTTTATAATGGTAATTCGGTTAATGTCACTGGTGTTTATAGGTCGCCTGAAAGAGATGTTGTCTCTTTCATCGAACATGTTGACAGATTCTTTTCTACTAAATGTAAGTCTGGGCTTCAAATTTTATGTGGAGATATTAATATAAATATTAACAATCCTTCCCATAATGCCAGTTGCTATCTGGACATTATGGCTAAGCATGGTTTCGTTTCAATGATTAACGCTTATACCAGAGTGAGCAACGGTTCTAAAACATGCATTGATCACATATTTCAGAAGGGCTTTAAAAGTGAAAGTGTTGGTTTGGTTTATGAGAGTGATTTTACGGATCACTATACTGTAATGGCTGGCTTACTCACAGTTGAGAATTATACTGATGACCTAGGCGACGCTAATAAAGAAAAGGTGATCAGCAACGTTGATTTTGTCAATTTACGTAAATTACTAGTAGCCGAAAAGTGGAAAAATTTGTTTAGTGAATCGGATGTCAATAAGGCCGTCAGTTTCTTCCTTGAGACTTTTGAGAAACTTATAAAGTGTTCTACAGTGTCCAAAAGAATTTCTAATAAATTTAAAAAATTAAAAAATTGGATAACACAAGGCATTATTGTTTCTATCAGGAACAGGGACCATTTGAAGCTGAGAATTAAACGCGAACCTGACAACGTTTTTCTGAAATGTCATTATTGTTCATATAGGAATTTATTAAACACATTAATTAAAAAAGCCAAATATCATTATTTTCGAAACTTGATAGAAGAGGCAATGGGTGACCCAAAAGTGGTGTGGAACGCTATTAAAGGCGCTGCCTACAAGCACTCTAATGTAAAATCAGTGATATCTATGATAAAAGATTATAGTGGCCGGGAGCTCACTGATAGTCCTGATATTTCCAATGCTTTTAATAGCTTTTTCTCACAGGTTGGGGAAAGAGTTATGAATGAAATTAAAATTCCTGCTACAGCTTCCCTTGATGAAATTAATAACAAAATCCGCAAAATTGTACAATTGAAATCTTTATTTTTGAAACCAGTATCATCAGCCGAAATTCAACAGCATTTAAGAAAAGTTAAGCCTTCATGTTCATTTATAACTAATAATATTACTAACAAGGTTTTACTAGCAGTTTCAGATTTAATTTCTGAACCATTAGCTTTTATTTTTAATCTCGTTTTTTTGACTGGAGTCTACCCTGAAAAATTCAAGTTAACCATTGTGATTCCGCTTTTTAAAAGTGGTGATAAGTCTGATATGAATAATTATAGACCTATTGCACTTACGCTGACGCTGTCCAAGATTCTTGAAAAATGTCTCAAGGGTAGACTTGTGGAATTTTTGGAGTTGAATTGTATTATATCTAAGAATCAGTTTGGGTTTCAGAAGGGGCTTAGTACGGAGCAAGCTGCTTTCAATTTAAATAACTTGATAAGCGAAAAATGTGATCAGGGTTTCCATGTGCTGGGTGTTTTTCTTGACGTTAAAAAAGCATTTGATTCAGTCCATCATAAAACTTTACTGATGAAACTTAATGATTGTGGAGTTCGTGGGGTCACGTTAAAATTGATTGAAAGTTACTTATCGAATCGTCCCCAAAGTACGAGGGTAGATGGCGTTGTTGGTAACTCGGTCACGGTGAGTCATGGTGTTCCGCAGGGTACAGTCTTGGGGCCCATCCTCTTTTTAATTTATATAAATGATCTAATGAATATGGATTTGATTGGAAGGGTCTTTGGCTTTGCTGACGATACCGCACTTGTTTTCTGGCACAGGGACCATGATGAATTGATCAGAGTAGCAAGCTCAGAGCTCTTTGTAGTTCGTAAATGGTTTGATCTGAACTTCCTAAGGTTAAACATTGCAAAGACATCAGTGATCCGTTTTTCAATATCAAGAACTGATACTAGCAGTAATGCTCTGGTCAGGTACCATGATTATTGCTGTGTTGGCGCATCGATTCACTGTGACTGTGAGCCCTTACCATATAAAGATTATTGCAAGTATTTAGGAATTATTTTTGATGGGAATTTAAAATTTAAAAAGCATATTGCAACTCTAATAAACAGGCTGCGTAAGCTGTTTTATGCATTTAAAACAGTTAGAAATTTTTTGACGGACAGGCAACTACGTCCAGTTTATTTTGGCTTAGCTTTTTCCCTTATTAAATATGGAATCTCGGTCTGGGGGTGCTCTTGTAAAACCCACCTCAATCCACTTCAGACAGTGCAAAATGCTTTATTAAAGATATTATTTAACAAACCCTTCAGATATCCTACTGCGAAGCTCTATTCGGATTTCAAGGTCTGTAAAGTGAAAGATGTTTTTCTAGTTGAGTCCTGTTTACAAGTTTTTAAGACTGGTATCAGTAAGGAACATGTGTCCCGATTAGCGGGCACTAGAACATCGACTATGTCAAATATTACTTTACCTCGCTGCCGTACAGAGTTTTATCGGAGAAATGCATACGTTGTAGCGTTGAAATTTTTATATGACAATAGAATTAATCTCAATGACTTTCACTCTGCAACTGCTCTTAAGAAACATTTACTCCATATATTGCGAAATGATTTATAAAGTTATTACCTCCATATCTGAATTAATTAGGTGCAATTATTGATTTTGAAGTATCTCTATATTTTTATTATTATCATTTTGTATTTTATATTATTATCATTTGTTATTTGTACACACGCTCAGGACTCCACCAGGGAACACAAGTTCTTCTGAACTTAAACCTTGGTGGGCAAAAAAAGAAGAAATATTAATTAATCTTTTCAATATTATTTACTTATGCATTATTCTACATTTTGAAATTGCACCTGTATTCTACATTTTGAAATTGCATCTGTATGGTCATTTTCTTTTTTGCCAATAAATAAATAAATAAATAAATGAATACCGGACGATTCACACTCATGTTAACGAAGCCAAAATTCGAGTCCTTACTGTGATGGAACGGCAGGACGTAAAGGGCTCCGGTTGGTCTCAAAAAATCCTCTATTTCGGATCAGTTTAAAAACGTCGTAAACCTTCTAGTGAAGTTTTGAGCTAAGGCGCCCTGCAAATGTCATCTCCCTATTTTTCACCAATTAGAAAGAACTGGCGATAACGCCAAAACCTTTGCGAACCAAGTCTAGCTTTGAGACCCCAAATGCAAACAAACCAAATTTCATAATGGTTCATGGTAACTGAGGAAAGCGCGGAGTACGGCGGACGGCTCTTTTGGAGTTTGTTGGTAGGTAATTTTGTAACTTGAATAAACGTTATGTTTCTTGAGTAACAACAATTATGAAATGTAATTTCCGGGCTGGCTCAGTACTCGATTTAGGGCTTTCCTGGGGGAGGTCGAGGGTACTGACCACAGAAAGCAGTGATCTTCGCAAAAGGGGGGCATCTATACAGGAAATAATAAACCGTTGTGTAATAATTTGCAGCGTTTTTTAAAATTCCATTTTCGGATTCTTTACCTTTATAAACTCAAACCATCCAATTTTGAGTGAAGTTTAAAAACGCTGCAAATCCCTGCACAACGGTTTATTATTTTGTATAGAATACCCTTCTGTTACAGATCACAGATCTCTGTATAGATAACACGTCTATATAATATAATATGGACTATTCTATGCATATTATGTAGATCGCAGATCCTCCGTAGGTTATTTCCACCCTCGTACTCGTTACTAGGTACCTACCTAAATCACGAGTTAAATGTTGCTAAAATAATTCTGTCGATGACAAACAGTAACTAAAATGGCAAAAAGAAACGCAAATAATGAAGTTCTAAAGGGAAACGGTTGATGTGGAGTGAAATACTCGTAGATGCCCCTTCTGCGTAGATCACTGTTTTCTTTGGTCAATACCTACCCTCGTGGTCAAGTATAATGAACCGTTGTGTAATGACTTGCCCATCAATAATACTTCAACGGTTGTTCAAGTTGCAAAAGTACCGATCAACAAAATCCAGCCCCTTCTTGTTTGATGAACCGTTGTGTAATAATTTACCGTTGTGTAATAATTTATCGTTGTGAAATAATTTACCGTTATGTAATTATTTATCATTGTGTAATAATTTACCCATCAACAATACTTCAACGTTTGTTCAAGTTTCACTACCGTTCAACAAACTCCAAAAGAGCCATCATTTTCCAAATGAAATACTCCGTGATTATAATCATGAGCTCCCCAGCAATGATTATATTGGGCCAATTCCCGATTGTTAGCGCTTCCCTAGTGATGATATTTGGGCTGAGTGTATGCAAATTCATTCACCATCCTGTTGAAAATGCCTGTCAGTGCAATCTTCTGGGCATTACTGTGAACGTACGGCTGGACGTACAATGCTCCGGGTGGTCTTGAAAAACTCCCGTTCGAGAAATATTTACAACCGTAAAAACAAATTCGAGAAAACGCCGTGCTTCGAGGACCAGCTAGACCCCAGATGGGACCTATAAACCGAATTTCGTCAATTTTGGTTCATGGTAACTATGAAAAGTGTTCAGTACGGCGTACGGCGGACGGACAGAATTTTTTTTATTGCATTTTCCGATTCTACATACCTTGAAACGGAAACCATCAAATTTTGGGGCGGTTAAAAATTTTTTTCTCTTTTTCATGCTCGATTCCAAAGGTTCATTATTGAAAATAATAAATCAACAAAAATTCATCGTGGATTTTTAGTTTTGTTGATTTTCGATTCCATTGCATATTTATAGTGCATATTTATGTAAATGTCACTGCCGAACGTTAGAGAGCTTATACTTACTTCGAGTAAGGTGGCATTTTGGTCACGCGTGTGTTTGCCAGGGTAGGTAGGTATCCACTGCAAAAACCCTCCCTACCATGTCAGGGTCTTCCACTAGGTAACAGGAATTCAGTGATCTACACAGGAAGATGATAAACCGTTGTGAATAATTTTCAGCGTTTCTTGTCTTCGTGGGATCACGGCGACGTGAGCTTTTGGTGCTGTGAAAGGAGTTGTAAATCTGACCCACACAGCCCGAAGTTCAGAGGAAAACACCTTTCTTGAAGGTAGAAATCAGGGTCTCCGCCCTTCCGCCACTCACCCGCTCCCTCTCGCGAGCTAATTCTCACATTGCAATTACAAATAGGTACAGAGATGAATTAAACATGAATCCCGTGGAGTGAGGTCGGCGGTAGAATCCGAGCAGCTGGTGCGCTTCACACAAGCCTTCATTATGCCGACCCCATCCCGACCACCGATCCAGTGTAGCCCTATCTTGGCGAACATTACCAAAACAGTCAAACATCTACCCACCAACCTCACCCCCTTGCCGTTTGTCTCTCTGTGTTATTTTTGTCGAAAAAGCCTTCACTACGCTACCCACCCCCCCCCCCCCCCCCCCCCCATACCATCGCTTTAGAACCCAAAAAACAAGTTTCTTGGGAAAAGCGAGTTTCTCCCCCCATTTATAAGCATCGGATGCAGGGGGTGGCCTCTAAACGAGCCCTTTGGCTGTTTTTTGAAACATCATTCTATAATTAAAAGGAGTGTTTATTCTAGCCTTTTCCAATAATAAACCGATGGGCGAGTTTTCAATTCGAAGCTCATCAGCCGTTTTCATCCTCAACAACCCCGCCGCGAAAAATATCGAATTTCCTCGCTCTTAAATGTGGAAACAAAGCTGTTGTATCCAAATTGAAACATATCCAGCTGTTGGATTTGAATAAAGCAAGCGGTTTATTTATTTGCGCTGCGAAACGTGTACAAATGGTGCAACGTAGCATTGCCATGAAGGGTGGTTACAGTTGAATTTGGGATCGTGGTATTTTAAAATTTTCGAAATAATAAAGAGGATGAGTTACGCCTCACCCCAGCCTCCCCTTACCATCACTCTCTACCCTACAAAATATGGCCTATACTATCCAAAGATATTGACAGCAATCATATTTTATTTATATCAGGGTGGTTCGTGCGAGTGTAGACGGTTCTAAATCACAGCCATCATTACCGTGATGGTAAGTAATCACTGTTGAGTTAGGTACTCAAGTAGGTAGAACGGTATGAGACTCAAGAAACTGTAAGCAGTACATTGAACGCGTCACTTGGAGATATGATGGGTGTTTGTTGTGAGGGACCTCCATGGACTAAGCAGTGGATCATAATTATGGTGATAATGAAGCTTTCAGTACCGGGGGAATATGGGGATCACAATAATTTCCATATACTTTCAACAAGTCTCATTAGGGGCAACAGAAATAGAAATGGTCGTGGAAAACATGTGCCGGATCATGCTAAACCACCCAAAATAAATACCTGATTATGCCTATTTGTGATTTTGGTTTATTATTCCGTGAATAATACACATATGTATTCGCTCAGCAAAAAAAAATTTATAACACCTCCTCAAAATTTTTTCTTTTCCGTTTCAAGGTGCGTAAATTCCAAAAATGCAATGTCCGTCCGCCGTATCACGTGTACCGGCTTCATTTCCGGTCTAAAAAAAGTCGTTCTTTCGCACACATGCTCCATTTGGGCCCTAGTTGTGTCCCGAAACTTTGCAGCCCGATCGGAATATACCCAGGGGTGTTGAGTGAAAATGTGTATAAATATAGGTACTTTTTACGCTTTAGTAACATAGTAACATGAGCTTTTGAGGTATCGTTTTCCGTGTTTTGGGGTCGAGAAGACCGAATATGAAGTAGATTTTGACCAAAGAGTGGTAAATTGAGGTTCTACCAAATGTTCAGCTCCCAAAATTGATTTTTTATCAGTCAAAAACCTGGTAAATCGTCTGAAATCACCATCAATTTGTATAGTGATACTAGAAAAAGTGTTAACACGTGGATCAAGACGATTAATTGGCACTATCAATGATCAAAGATACATTGAAGAAAATAAAAAAAACGCTGCAAAGTCCTTGTCACATGGGTTTATTAATCCATTGGACATACCTACTGTTGTGATCGGCTGCTCCTCCACAACCAATGTAATGTACATACATGTTGTACCTCAGAGTGGGGACCCCCCGACCCCCCTCTGATCATGTCAGGGGCCTATAAAGAGCTGAGGGGCCAACAAATACATAACCATTCTCAAGCTAACTTTCGGCCTTGTCTGTTCAACCTTATTCACTACACAGGTGACCCCGAGTGGTGACACGCAGCGCACAGCCTCCGCCCGCCGTCTGCGACCGCGGTGCGACGACAGCGCCTAGCAACGACGAACAACGCCGCTCAGCGCCCGCTGACCGTCTGCGACGAGCACCCGCCTCCGCAGCACTACGCCCGGCACACGCACCCCACTCCGACGCCCCACAGCGCCGCCCCACCCCGACGCCAGCGTCAACGGAGACCGCAGCGACTCCCCGCTACTTCGCCCCACCATCCGATATAAGGAAACGGACGCCGGCGCCTCGCACACTTCCTGCTGACACTTCCAGACGACACCTCTCCGGGACTGGCGCCTACAACGAGAACACGGACCCGAAACCACCGACACCCGCAGAAACGACTCCACCGACATCAACGCTCCAGCTCCGGCCGTACGACCCCGCATCCCCGTACGTCTGATTCGCCCAACTCGAGATCACATTGACTCACGAAGGCCTCACGACGCCGCATGCTAAATTCGCCCGCGCCTTCGAGCCCCGACAAGCGGACCTCTAAGACGACCCCAACCGACTTCCGAGCACGAGAATCCGTCAGTCCACGCCCGCCGACTCCGTAGAGCCCTCCCGGCCGACACACCGCAACGCGTAGAACATCAAATCGTCACGAAGGGACCTCCATGCCACGCGAAACTTCGCCGAATATTACCGGACCTTAACGCGAAAGCGTCGGCCCATTTCGGGGAATTACTAGCGGCTGGCACCATCGAACGCCAACAGCTACCAGACGTTGACAACTCGCCTTTTCACCACGCACGCACCATCCGACGGCTCGTTCAGGAATCGTGAGAGGTGAGTGATTTTTACGCCTGGACTACCTGCGTTAATGGGTTGGGATCCGCTTACGAGGCGTTGACCTATCGTGAAGGGGAGATCCGTAGGCGTCTCGTTTTGAGCGAGTTTCAAGCGTCGTGCATAGCAGTACGTCCAGGCGTTTCACGGCAGTCGTTTTTCAATCTCTGAGCTTGAAACAACCTACACCGTTCGCTTCTAGTAGGATGGAGGCTTTGAACATCGAGTTCGTGAAAGAAGTGGAAAAATATCCGGAGCTGTACGACTATACCAAACCATCCTATTCAAGGAAAGATGTTGTTCTACCAAATGTAAATAGGACGATTTCGTCATTCGGTAAAATGTTGTAAATTTTGAATCCGTCATGTCCAACTCCTTTGCTGCAATGAAGAATGAATGAATGAATGAAGTTTATTCTCGAATAGATGGCACAATCACAAATAAATCACAAGTTTCAATTATACAGATTTACAGATTAAGGATTGAAATAAATAAAAAATAAAAATATCTCTACTAGAATAATATTGCTCGGTGATAGGCAAAGCCTGGGTTACCGAGCAAGAGCTATTTCTGGCCATAACAAAATATGTCCAATCAATAGTATACTACTTCCCTACTATAATTAAGAGCTGCTCAACAAGAAAAGATAACGCTAGATTAACAATCTGTCTTTCCAACAAGATTCGATGTAGAGAACCGAAGTCATCACGCGACATAACCACTCGTCAACAAACGTTCCGATTGGGTTGGTCCCTTTGATATCAGCCAGGAGTAGATTTGTTTTTTATAAATACTTCTGGAGTAATTTCGGGGAAACTTCATGTTGAGTGGTAAACAGTTATATATTAAATAAATCAAATAGTGAGGGCTTCTAGTGGTGAGAGTGAGATGAGGTCTCGGATTGGTAACCTTTTGTTCAAGTGTATATCGGGTAGGGTAGTTGTGACTGTACGTGCTGACAATAATGCTATAATGTTTGTGGAAATAAAGGAGTAATTGTTTAATAAATAGTTGGCGGATACTGAATAATTTCGACTCTTCATAGACCAGGCTTGAGGGGTACCTCCGAGGCTTTCCTAACATTACTTTTAAAATACCTTTTTGAAGACTCTAATTTCTCTAGTGTGCTTGGGTAAGTCCCCCCCCCCCCAAACCACGATACCATATTGAAGAGCCTTCGATGGTGATCTTTTCGCAAGTAGGGGTGGACCCAGTGTCGACGCCGTGTTTTTCTTGATGATCTGGTGGCCCCATAGTGACGTACCATCATCACGTCTTCTTCATCATCACTACTTGAAGAATCATAAAGTGACATTATGACTATTGCTCGACTACTTCTGAGCTACCTACTAGTGGCCTCAGTGAAAATACTGAACAACGAGAGTAGGAATGACGATACCTGGACGATCCGTGTGCGGTAAGTAGGGGGGATGACGTTTGGGAAACGAGCCTCGTTGCGTCTAATCCCTGACGAACCTGAAACGCATATCCCACGAGTAGGATGGTCAACGACCCGTGTGCGCCTTGCCTACTCAACCGACTTCTGACGACGAACTACCGTCAGTCCTCGCCCGCCGACTCACTCGAGCACTCCCGGCCGACACCGACCCCGCTCGTTCGGCAGCTTTTCACACGCGCCCTACCAGACAGCATTCGCCTTCACATAGCGGCGCGCGACAAACCCAACGTCACGAAACTCGCTGCGCTCGCCGATCGCCTCAAACCCTTCGCCCCGCCTCCTCGAGTGGCTACCGTCACCGAAGAGGTTCGTGTGATTCGAACAGACGACAACAGCGACCGCCGACGCAGCCACGACCGACCACACGCAGCGCGACGAACAGCTCGTGTTTCTACCGCCGCACATGGGACCCCCGAGCACAAAAACGCCGCACCCCATGCACCTGGCGCCCGCAACCACAGCCGCCGCGGCCGCACCCACGCACTCAACCAACACCCCGGCTCTTCATACGTCGCAAACGTACCGCCCCCAACGACACCGACCCGGACAGCCACAGCGGACCACCGCAACCACCGCAACCAGCACACGCACCTCCCACGCCCGACAACCGCCACCGCAACAGAACAAAATTTAACTAAATGCGTTACTTAAATTCTGGGGGGAGCAGTGTTCTGATCGGCTGCTCCTCCACAACCAATGTAATGTACATACATGTTGTACCTCAGATGGGGACCCCCCGACCCCCCTCTGATCATGTCAGGGGCCTATAAAGAGCCGAGGGGCCAACAAATACATAACCATTCTCAAGCTAACTTTCGGCCTCGTCTGTTCATCCTTATTCACTACACCTACCTACAGAGATGTTGGCTGTTTATTTATTGTTTCTTTCATATAAAATAATTGAAATAGCTATCTCCGGTGGTTTCCACCAATTTTGGCCCCCAAAACTCGAATAAAGTACGCTCCTTTTTAAAAAAATAAATTATCTATTCTCTGATCATTGTACCATTTAATCGTCTTGATCCACCTGTTGTCACTTTTTCCAGTGTTATTGTACAAAGTGATGGTGATTTCAAACGATTTCCCAGGTTTTTGACTCATAAAAAATCAATTTCGGGAGCTGAACATCAGGTAGAACCTCAATTTTCTATTCTTTGGTCAAAATCGACTTCATATTCGGTCTTCTCGTCCCCAAAAACATGAAAAACGATACCTTAAAAGCTCATGTTACCAACATGTTGCTAGAACGCAAAAAGTACCTATTTTTATACACATTTTCACTCATAACACCCCTGGGTATATTCCGATCGGGCTGCAAAGTTTCGGGGCACAACTAGGGCCCAAATGGAGCATGTGTGCGAAAGAACGATTTTTTTTAGACCGAAAATGAAGCCTGTACACGTGATACGGCGGACGGCGTACGGCGGACGGACATTGCATTTTTGGAATCTACGTACCTTGAAACGGAAAAGAAAAAATTTTGAGGGGGTGTTATAAAAATTTTTTGCTGAGCGATTACATAGGTGTATTATTCACAGAATAATAAACCAAAAGGAGCCTAATTAGTGTTTTAGGGGCCAAAATTGTGGGAAAACATCAGAAATAGCTATTTCAATTATTTCACATGAAAGAAACAATAAATGAACAGCTAACATTTCTGTAGGTATGTCCAATAGAATAATAAACCCATGTGACAAGGACTTTGCAGCGTTTTTTGTTTGTTTAAATTGTGGTTTCTGTGTAGATATCTTTCTATCGCAATTTATGAACTGCTTGGAAGAACTATGAAGAAGAGTTATGAAATCATAAAGTCCTTCCCTCTCCTCCTATGACTATAGTCCTACAGAAAGTAGGTATTTAGAATACAGACAAAGTGCTCATGTACTACGACTCTAGATTAGATTTTGAACGTGCTTCTTCCCTACCAGATTTTCTCTAACAACCCCCGTTCCGGTTCCTAGTTCGAGAGGTAATTTCGGAAAATTTTTTCAAGTGGCACTCCAAATGTCGGTGACCGCCTCGCTGAAGAAAAAGGTAAGGGTTTTGATGGAAAGCGGGGGGGGGGGGGGGGGGGTTATAGAGCTTTAAGATCTGAGCTCATTATTCAGAGGTTGTCACCGTTTTCTCAAGCACCTCGAGGAGACTTTTCCCCTGACTCGAGTAATTTTTCCGACCTACTTTCAGAAGGGGTTTCCACAAGAGAGGACGCAGGAAAAATGAAAGAACTATGCTTTTTTTCGTTTTTTCAATGTTCTCAAGGCCCTTCTCTTTTAATTACACCCAAAAAAGTGCAAAGAAGCAGTAAGGAGTGGGAGAATCTTGATTTTTTTAAAAGTGAAGAGTGAGTTTGCTGTAGTAAGCAAAACTAAGTGCGTATGTCTGTTTTGTGTATTATTAGTTTTCAGTCATAGGTGGTCGTTTCAAATCGACCAAGAAAGCCGTCGTTCCAGGCTTGAATCCAAATTAATGGTGTTTGGAATGATGGTTCTATTTGAGTTCTGGTTCAAGAAGCCCGTAATTTAATTGGAAATTTCGTGAGCTCACCAGTGAGCCAGTTCCCTACTACCATCTGTATTTGAGTTATAAAGTGCACCGGTTTTTTTTTTTTTTTTAAGGGAATCGCCCATGTACAAATCTTCAGTAGGATTCTATTGAATTTTATGGTGGACTAACTGAGAATCAACACCCACTTTCCCAAAAAATAAGAATTTCGGAGTATTGTCTAAGCATTCTATGAATGCGAGTGAAGTCCATGGGACGCAGCCAAAATTGCAAGAATCCATTTCCGAAAGTTCTCGTTTATCTGAAAACGCTGCAAATTATTACACAGCGGTTTATCATTTAACTGAATAGATGCATCTTCTTCGTGGGTCACTGCTTCCTGTGGTCAATACCCCCCCCCCCCCCCTTTGTACTGGAGCCAGCCGGGAAATCACACTTATATAAATATGCGGTGGATTCAGCTATTATTCTATAATTGATTATTTGTTTTTATCCGTGGAAGCATAACGTTTGTTCAAGTTACAAAAGTGCTTATCACCAAAATCCCAAATAACCATCGTTCTTCAAATAAAATGATATCACGGAACAATCATGCAGCCATGCGTGCTTATAATCAGGTATTCCCTAGCAATATGTCTGGGCTGGATTTATACCGTTTCATTCACGAGCGCATGTTGACGAAGCTTCTCGGTCTAAACGAACGGCTGGTCTTGTAATGCTCCGAGTAGTTTCAAAAATTCTCAAGTTCGAGATCAATTTAAAAAGTTTAAAAAAATTCTTCTATTGAAAGGCGTTCTGAAAATGTCAACCCCTATTTTTCACCCCTTAGAGGTGACTAAGCTTCGTTCTTAGTGGGCGTTCTGACAGTTCTCGAACTCATAAGAACTGGGACGGAAAATCCCGGGGCGTTCCGGAACTTGAGGAACCGCGTTCTGCACAGCGAACGATTTCAGAATTGGAAGTGGAATAACCGCGCATGAAATAAATGCGCATGCGTCACCTACGTTCTTGAGTTCCAGTTCTGACAGTTCCGAAAAAAATCGGGGACTGTCAGAACCGTTCGGAACTGGATTCGCAAAACTCTGCGAACGCAGAACTCTGCGTTCTCGGCGTTCCGGAACTGGGCGTTCTGGCACTGCGAACGACAAAACTCGACTGCGCTTGCCCAGAACCGTTCGGAACTGGCAGAACGTACACTGAGAACGAATGAGAGTAACGCCGAACTTCGCGGACCAATTAGACCACAAATGGAACCTACAAACCAAAATTCATTAATTTTGGTCCATGGTAACCACGGAAAGTGCGAAGTACGGCGGACGGACAGAAATTTTTGTATTCCGTTTTAGATTCTACGTACCTTGAAACGGAAACCATCACTTTTGAGTGGGAAGGGGGGGGGGGGGGGGTGATCATGATCGGTTCCAAAATTTATTATTGAAAATGATACATCAAAATGAATAAAAATACTCGTGCTTCTTTCGTGTGGTACCAAATGGGTGATCGGCCTGAACGGTGATGTGAGGTCTGGTAGTACACCGGACAGGACAAGAGCCCGAGTTGCGTTGATTCAGCCGGGTACACAAAGGGTACTGCACGTTTATGATCGCGCGATTTGAGGGGTCCAGGTATCCGGGAACTCTAGTTAAGCTCAAGTCTCTAATTAGATTCACTTGTAGATGACTAGGAGGGTTGGAGGATGGACAATTAGTATGTACTGCACGTTAGCGAGCGAACAAACAGTTCTCAGTTAAGCTTTCGGGGGGTAAATCAGATTAAGAATCTAACGGCAAACAATAGTTAGTGTCCAGGCTACGCCTCCTCATCCACTGTATCCGAAAACCTCGCAGTCTTCAGTCTGCCTGCACAGTGCTCCGACGGTTACCGCTGGTGAAATCAAATGCGGTTCCGGAATGGGATTGTGGGGTGCTGAACGGTTGACGGAAAATTCACTTACAGTATTCAGTATGTAGACAGGTATATGCTGTCATTGTATTACTACCATACCAAGTTTGTTATAATAACAGTTCGTTGTCAGTAGCGGTGCGTGGGCTCTGAAAATGGTGGGCCACCAAACCGGAACACAAATTAACAGCTTTTTCTACAAAATACCTGTAAATGTTTTCCAACAGTGGAGTCTTCTTATGAGAAATGGGTGGATTTTAATCAACCGCAGCTCTTAGCAAGTCAGAATGTAAGCACTGTGTTCACAATAGTTCTGACCAGTACCCGGGGTTACCAGAAGCTAAAGGTTCTATAGCTTCATACTGACTAATACTCAGCAAAGGCCTATCTCTTCCTAAACTTAATCATCACTCTATCTATCCTCGTAGGAAAACGTCGAAAATTTCGACTGTAAGTTAGCCACCGAATTCATGTGGTACAAAAATACAGAAGCAAATAAACTAAACAACAACTAAAAACAACGAACTAGACTAAAATACAACGAAGTAATGACCCGCCGGCCAGTACCTACTTGGATGGAGAATCAGACTAGAAGCCAGGTACTACTTATCTGTGTATGTTGACGTCGATCAATCCACAAGACCACAGACAGGACACAACGCACTTAATTATCGCAAATCCAAATCTGTCCCGGGAACTCGAATGGGAACATACAAAATTCGAAACGTAAGCAGAAAATTGAAAACTCAACATAGGAACAGAACGGCGAAAGTGATAAGAATTTTTAGGGGAGGACAGATAGAAGGGCAAGCATCTCGTATCGAGATAATAACATGAATTGAAACAATCCAATCGATTGTGAACACAAACGATTTTTGGATGGAAATGTCGGCCACGGCCCCAAAAGGGGCGTGACTAACCAAATTTTTACTCTGCTGAGCTTGTGCGGACGGGCCACTTTTCTCCGTTGCCATGGCTACACCTGGCCCCGGGACCTATTAGTTTCAAAAACGTAGGTTTCGATTTCGATTGTAAGACATCGATTACTGTAGCTATATTCCAATAAAATGCTCGAATATCCATAGCCAGAGAGAACTCTGTCTTCTTCTTCTTCTTCTTCACAGTTACTTGTCTTGGCCACAGCCATGCCAGACATAGGTTGGGACAGAGAGAGAGAACTCTGTCGAGTCGCTGTTGAACTTCGTGAAAAATGCTGTATACGGAGGGAAATTCGAATGCCAGCTGAACAAATGGTTGGCATTTTTTTGGAGTTTTTTGTGTTTCTGGATGCCGGGGCAGTGGCCCAAGTGGCCTTATGGACGCAACGCCCCTGTTCGTTGTATTGCTTTCGAATTCAGGAACCGTTCTATAAAAAATAAAAGTTCTTTTTTTCGCCTGTTATTTATTCGAAAACAGAGATTTATATGAGGCGATGCTTGCATATTAGCTCGAGACGTTCGTAGATATTCTAGCCTAGGATACTTTAGCATAATGAATGAATGAATATTTATTGACATTTTCATGCCTTAGCTCTGGCACATGAACTGAAAATTGCTCACGAAAAATCGTTACGAAGAAATGCTCACGGATACCTTTCTGATGATATTCGCTTACAACCGAATCGTTGCTACGGAACTTTATCTTCGCTATTTTGCATCGTACAAAAATCGTTGACCACTCGTTGGAAAGCTCTTGATTTATCTGACTCATCACCACATCTCACGCTGCCAATTTCCACCTCCATACATCCCTGAGAAGCACTGATTACGAGCTTGGTGTTCCTAGGAACTTATTCGTCGGTGGGCAATTTTTAAGAGGAAAATTATTTATTTATTTTTAATCTGCTGTGTTCAACATGTATTAGTTTTCTATTACTTTTATTTGTTCCGTCATATTTTTTGTTTATGTTGCCAATAAAAAATCTTGAATCTTGAATCTTGAATCTTGGTGTGATGCAAACACTCGATTGGAGGCGTTTCCAAAAGGAACATGACGGCAGATTATGGTTGGTGGAACTACTATCAGAAGTAGCGCTCACCAGCGCCATAATGTTTTATTGGAGCCGTATACTTAAGCTAAGTTCACATGGAGATGCAATTCCGTACGGCAATCCTGTACGGCAACGCGTTCGCCATAATTTTTACCGCAGAGGCGTTCACACGGCAGCGGAATCATAACCGGAAATCTGACCGGCAAAATCAACCAGGAATGACGAATTCCAATATGGCTGAACAACCAAACAGGAGAGGTGTGCACAGATAACCTCTGTGCAGATACATCTGGAGATTTTGATATAGTATCCATGACATTGCGTTACAATAATACATTTTCCGTTGGCCAATAGCATTGCAGAACGACTTGCACTACCGGATGGCCGTCCGGAATTGCATCTCCATGTGAACCTCTAGCTTTACTAGTTTACCGTAGGCATGAAAATGGTCTCCCGTCGTTGCATACATGTATGCAACTTCTTTCTATGAGCTTTCAAAGTTTCGACAACGAGTGACACTCGCAAGGGGATCCTCGTACCATTATGCTTACATTGCTCATGAGACCTTTACTCCGGCTGCTCTTCATCGTTTTTTTCACTACATTAGTGTGTTTCAAGTTTTTCTATTTGGGATAGAATACAGTGTTGTATATTGATGAGTAAGGAACGAAAATTAACCACCTTTATTTCTTCTTCTCCATAACGTGGAGCACCAAGCTCTGTAGTGTGTGAAGGGAAATCTTTTTTGAGGTACCATATAATAAGCCAACCGTGGATTTCAATGTGATATTGAGACTTGAAACATTCAGTACGAATTATAATATTTTGAATTTATCAACTTCAACTATTTGTAGCAACTCACTCATGTTGAGTTTCGAGTGTTCAGAAACGGGGGGGGGGGGGGGGGGGAAATTCGGAAATTTTCGATTTTCTACCTATATTAAAGCCTTAAAAACCTACCTAATAAACCATAATAAACCTATACCTACCTTTCTACTTATATTAATTACTAAAAAGGACATGGATTAAATCCATCTCCACTATGTAATTTGGTCCCTTCTAGTTAAACCCAAACATTTTACTCGTAATAATAGTTAATTGATTTTCTCGTCATCAACTGCACCACTAGAACACTCTTACGGATCGGCCATATTTCCTCTCGCTGGAAGTGCTCCCTCGAAGTTTTCACCACCATCATAGCAAATTCAATTAACCGTACGAGGAAAATGCGGGGCACATATTGGTGATATAAGTCGTTATAATGCCGTGTAATAATAATTCTTTGATTCTGATTTTTCAGAACAGACCAAGTAAGAAAGAAAAAAAGGCAGCAAATTATTACACAACAGTTTATTATTTACCTGTATAGATGCCCCTTCTGCGTAGATCACTGTTTTCTGTGGTCAGTACCTTCGAGCTGACCCCAGGAAAGCCCTAAATGAGTACTGGAGCCGGCCCGGGAATTATAATTTCATACAAACGCGCGGGATTCAATAATTAAATCTTTAATTATTTGTAGTTAGTATTCATGAAGCATAAGGTAAATAATAAACCGTTGTGTAATAATTTACCTGTGTAGATGCCCCTTCTGCGTAGATAGTATAATAAACCGTTGTGTATTAATTTACCTTTGTGTAATAATTTACCCAATAAAGGTTTGCTCAAGTTCCAAAAGTACCTATCAACAAAATCCAAAATAACCATCATTCTTCAAATGGAATAATATCACGGAACAACCAACTCGACTTCATACAGCCATCCGTGATTATAATCAGGTACTCCCTAGCAATGATGTGTGAGCTGAATGTGTACAATTTGATTCACCGTTGACAAAGCCTGTCGGTGCAAATTTCGGGGCCTTACTGTGAAGGAACGGCTGAATGCACAATGCTTCGGCTGGTCTCAAAAAACTTGCAGGTCCAATAACTATTTAAAAACGCAAAAAAAATCGAGGTAACGGCGTCCTGGAGATTTCAGCCGCTATTTGACATTAACGCCGAGCTTCGCGGACCAGTTAGATCTCAAACTGGACCTAAAAACTAAATTTCATCAATTTTGGTTCATTGTAACTAAGGAAAGTGCGAAGGTACGTCGGACGGATAGAAATTTTTTTATTGCATTTTCGGATTCTGCATACCTACCTTGAAACGGAAACCATCAAATTTTGAGGGGGGTTACTTTTTTTTTCATGATCGACCTAAGGTTCATTATTGAAAATAATAAACCAAAAATCCTAAGGGTTGGGCCAGTTAAGGGTAGAAGGCAATTTTTTTTCCTGATAAAAAACGCCTTGAAGTGATGGATGTACATGTACCTTTTTCTCAGAATCTATTGAAGGTATCTTCATGAAATTTTTAGGAGTTGTTATAGGTATATCGAAGTACCTTTTATTCATAGAACTTTTGGATATACCGCACAGAAAAAAATTTACCATACTACAAAACTCGGCGCTCCGCGCCTCGCCAGGGGGCAAGCCCCCTGGACCCCCGGTTACCTCTATTTACATACTTCGGACGAAATTATAGAAACACAGAATGTGTTTTAGCTCACGCGTTTCACATAAACCCGTCTTCAATCTTCGGTTGAAGATTGGTTAACTTCGTCCAACTAAATCAGAATTTCGCTACTTTCCTCCCACGAAATCAGAATCTTATAATAATCACCGCGTCATAACAAAATATCGCATAGGTTACACCAGGTTACGCGATCCTTAGTTCCGTATCATCGGTACTTATATAAAGCTTGCAATCGTGTTCACAATATAAATTATTGAGAATGATCACCTATGTGTAAACAATTATTCTCTAAACAATCACGCTCATACCGCAGCTTGTCGGCCACGCACTATCGAGAGCTATCCAACGAATGGTGAACGATTTTTGTACGATGATAACTGGCGAAGTTAAAGTTCCGTAGCAACGAATCGGTTGTACGTGAAAATCATTAGAAATTTTTCATAACAGCGTCCCAGATTTCGTTACGAAATTTCGTTACCTTTTTTGGCTAGTTAGTCCATGGCTAAAACACATTCTGTGTTAAAAATTCCTAGAAAAGCGAGCGAAATGTTGACTTCAAACAATTTAAAAAAAAAATCTCCCACAGATTTCAAAAAGTTCTATGACTTAAATGTGTACCTATAGATACTTCATACCTGGTAAAAATTTCATTCAATTCCATCCATTAGGGACTGAGAAAAAGGTATTTCAGTGAAAAAAAATGTAATTTTTCAGGAGAAGCAAATTTCGAAAATCAAACTTTCCCGCCCGTTTGAGTCATTGTTTCTGTCTAGACTCTGTGGTTTCTGAGCGTCCATCTATTGCCTAAGCCTTCTGAGTGCCTTGACACTATCATAACCTTGCTTTTTTTCAAGAAACCTTCCCTTTCGTGTTTTGTTGTTGTCTGATGGTGATTTTCAGTGATTTCTCGTTTTTTGTTTCGCGTAGCGATTTTTTACTCTCGAAATGCCGAAGTCAAAACGCATTTTCCAAAAATTGGCTAGGAGACCACCAGGCAGGTACCTAGGTACCCTTCCAAGGATTCCGTTCGTCCAGGAACCTCTCAGGAGCAACCAGACAACGCTGAAGTGGGGCCCCAGAAGCCCCAGAAGCGAGCCTAGAAGAAGTGGAAATAGTGAATACTCGTGCCTCGTCTGCCTCAGCTTCCACGGCATCATCTTCTGAGAGGAAATTATCGTAATCCATTGCTGATTATGATAATTTTGAGTCTAAAAGCAAATTTGACATAATTGACACGGAATCCCTCGGAGGCGCCCTTGCTAAACTAGTGAGGTGCCTGACTTTGAACATTTTTTTAACATGCTTCCCGATGTCGTTTTTAAAAAATTCTTGTTGCAATCGAGTCTATACATTGTGTAGATCAATAAACAAAAATAAAAAATAAATTGATTTTTTTCATCCACAAAAAATGCATAGGTAGGTAGGTACGTACCTTTGAATCACTGGAGGAGTAGGGTTTGTTTCCTAGTTTTAGAGCTTCGATAACCCCACTTATATTCAGAAATCAATTTAGGTTACCCTCGCCCAAAGGAATTTTGAGTGTTCCGTTGGAATGGAAACCAAATGAAACGGAATCGATTAACCAAATTTCCCTTATCAACCGTCAACCGACCCGCAGGCCGATTCGATGGCTGCCCTTCAGTTTTAATGGCTTCCAAGGGTAAAACTATTTTAATTAAGAAATTCCTCTTTGTCTTTCCAGGCTGGAACTTTATTATTGCCTCCCCCCTCCACATCTCACTCGCTGGTTTCCTGGACGAATAGTGGGGCCAACTCTCTTTCTTGTCGCCCAGGAATTTTCAGCGTTGATGCAAAAAGCGCGATCCTTCAACATCGTTCCCCGGGAGGGATACGGAAAATTGGCGTACTATGGGATGCACGAGGAGCGTTTGAAAGTTTTCACGGTCGAGAATGGTTTATGGTCTGGTGCGGTGATGTATGTTCGGGGAACATTTCTTTACCTACCCTAACAAGATGGCAGATTTATGGCAGAGCAAGATCATCCGCACAGATGCTTAGATACTTAGAACATGATACTCTTGGTTTACTTGAAAGTAGCAGACGACTTGTGATCACTTGTCATTGGTTTGTTATTTTCAATAGTCAACATTTGGAATCGAGCATGAACTTGTTAACCCCTCCCCCTCCCCCTCTCAAAATTTGATGGTTTGCGTTTTAAGGTACGTGGAATCCGAAAATGGAATTTAAAAAGAGCTCCAAATTATTACACAAAGGTTTATTAATTTCATGTAAGTACCTAGGACTTTTAGATATCCTTTGCGCAGATCACTGAATTCCTAGGTATCAGTTCGCGCCATTTAGAACCCACGAATTCTCCACTCTGTACAAAAGAAAGGCATTAATACGGAGAAATTTCGAGTGTTCGTCCTATATGTTTCATCATCTCTGTTAGATAAGTACATAGAATTTACAACTAAGCGCCAGATCATTCGTGAACTTCAGTACTTCCAAATATTGGTTTATTATTTGCAATAATGAACCTTTGGCATAGAGCATGAAAAAAAAAAAAAATTAACCCTCAGTTAAAATTTGATGGTTTCCGTTTCAAGGTACGTAGAATCCGAAAATCGAATACAACAATTTCTGTCCGTTCGCCGTACTTCGCACTTTTCTCAGTTACCATGAAACGAAATTAATGAAATTTGGTTTGTAGGTTCCAATTTGGGGTCTAGTTGGGCCGCGAAGCTCGGCGATACTGTCAGTCATCTTTAAGGGGTGAAAAATAGGGATAGACAATTTTAAGAACGCCGTAGCTCGAAAACTTTCAATAGAAGGGTATGGTTTGTTTTACGTTTTTAAACTGGCCTTGAACTAAAGAATTTGTCGATACCATCCGGAGCATTGTACGACCAGCCGTTTGTAATATTTGAAAGTACTGCAGTTCACGAATGATCTGGTGCATAGGTGGAGGATGCATAGCCATTAGAGATGATGAATTTTATATGGGTTACTCCCTCGAAATTTCTCCTCATTCCTGCCTTGATTTTTACAGTAGGTACAGGTCATTAAATTACGGTATAGGTCATTAGACAGAAGATAACACTTAAACTAAACAGGAAACCGTCATGGAAGAATTTTCAGCGTTTTTAGTAGTTTGGGACTACCTAACGGGTCAGTTCACCGGGAAAATGTCGAAATAAAATTGGAAATTTTGGAAAAAATCGGAGGTGTGACGCAAGCTTATCGTTTCCATCATACGAATGCATATATGGAATATCGATATGAACTGGCAAAAAGAGAAGGACAGAAAGACAAAGTAAACGTGTGCATGTGTACAGAAAGCTCAGAGAAAGTCATAGATCAATGTGGCCACTGATGGATACAAGATAGCGCGTGAGGTAGACGTTCTTTCCCATACTTTATGGATTACTAGTTCCTTGAACAGCCAGGTAGGTGTTGGCTTGTCGAAAAAGTTGATTTTGGTTTAATACTTTCATTAATGAGCTTTTGGAATCAAGAATAGGAGAAAAAAAATTCAAAATTTTCGATTAAAAACAAACATTTCTGTCCGTCCGTCTACGCCGTACTTCGCACTTTCCTTAGTTGCCATGAGCCAAATTTCATGAAATTTTGTTTGTATGTCCCATTCGGGGTCTAGGTGGTTTGATCTCTAAGGGGTGAAAAATAGGGGTTGAATTTCCCGAACGCCGTTGCTCGAAAACTTTCAATAAGAGGGTATGGGGTTTTTACCGTTTTTAAATTTATTGATCTTGAACTAAGGAATTTTTTGAGACCACCCGGAGCATTGTACGTCCAGCCGTTCGTTTGCCCAAAAAGCTTCGTCAAAATCATCGTGAATGAAACGGTATAAATCCGGCCCAGAAGTCCTTGCGAGGGAGCACCTGATTGTAATCACTGATAAATGTGTGAAGTCGAGTTGGTTGTTCTGTGATATTATCTCATTTGAAGAATGATGGCTCTCTTGGATTTCTTGAAAAAACGTCATGCTTAATCAATAGCAACAAATAATTAATGATGAATTATTGAATCCCTCGCATATGCAACTGTAATTCCCGGCCGGCTCCAGTACTGGATTTAGGGCTTTCCTGGGAGGAGGGTGAGGGTAGGTATTGACCACAGAAAGCAGTGATCTACGCAGAGGTATACAGAGTAGGCATCTATACAGGTAAATAATAAACCGTTGTGTAAGAATTTGCAGCGTTCTAATGCATCAAAACCACCAACTACGGTTATGAGCAGTGGATTGTTCAATAATTATCGGTTTGCTCCAATCCGTCACCCCCTCCCTTTGGCCGCCTTGGATTGTACGGGTTTTTCTCGAACGATCCTGATTCCCTTCCTCCTAGTACGAAATGAAAATTAGGTGCCTGTTCGCGCTTTCTTCGTTGACGTTCCTCTCCTTGAACTGAATTGCCTTCCAATCTTATTTGCGAGCCCACTGGAATATCGAATACCTGATCGTCGTAGTTATTACCTGCATTGAAGCCGAGACTTCAGGGCTGAATGGGGGATAAATTATAGGTATAATTTGAAGGGATAATTTACAGAGGGATATTTTCGGGGGCATCATTTTTCCGATTTTTGGCTAGAAGTTTTGCGTTTCGGACCACTGCAGTGCTCGTGCTGTCCTGTCAAGAACCATTGGAGATATTAAATTCAAATTCGATTGAAAAAATCTGGAATCACCTGAATGAAGCTCACCGAGCAACGTGGATAATTTGTTTTTCGCTCGTAAAATAAAAAATACAAATAATAATAAAGGATGAAAATAATAATCAAGAGTAGTAGGTACCTTCGAATATTATTCTTTAATTTCCTCCTGCCTCAACTTTTGAATCCGAAATAGCTCATCTCCTCTATAAAGTTCAATCTCAAATGAAGGGACGAGAGGAAAAACGCCTTAAAGCCTGCGTCTTTCAGAAGAACGAAAGGATCCGACTCTGTTATTGCTAATGACTTAGAAAAACCCAACTTTATAAAAATGCAAATTACCGTTTCCGAACATCCGTCGTCCGGTCTTTTCCCCGGAAAAGAAATGTGGAAGCACAGGCCCAATCATAAACCGTTGAGATCAATCCGGGAATAAATCAACTTAATTACCTGTTCGGGGAGGATTTGGATAAATGACCATCTTGAGGTTGTATCCACGGTAGGAACTGCCATTAGTTTTATCTCGAAAAACCGAAGTAAAAACCTAATGGCTTGCCCTCTTAAGACCCCCTGATTGTGTGGGCGCCTGTTTGACAGGGGCTTTACATCTAAATTAGCAACCTTTATTTTGATTGTGTCGATTATTCTTCAGCCTTTTTCCAACGTGAAAGAGTTCTTCAAAACTAATTCCTCCCATCAGCAAGCTGGTGCTAATCTTTCGAGTTATTCAAAATAGAACGGGAGGGTTTCAAAATGAGGCAAAGCCCTTGTAGGTGGGACATTAAGGGAGGAGGTTGACAGAAGGCCGAGAGTTTGAAAAAGAGTTGATTGTGACTTAATTAAAGTTGAAAGAAAATGAGGTTGGGCTAACCCGTGAAAGTTGAGTTAGTTTCACATAGTTGACGTCTCTCGTATTTTATAATATACAAGCAGGAAAACCCGTTGTACTAACTACAACGGGCTCTGGAGCGGTAGGCATCGAAAGGAAGCCACGAAAAATTCGCACTTGGTAATGGCAGTTTCACAAATTTCTCAAAAATGCGAACCTATTTCATAATCATGTCTATGTCTGTTTCATGTCTATTTCATAAATGTTCATTGGACAAATGATGAAAACTGTGAGTCCACTAATACTCAGACCGATTCGTAAAATTTTGAATTCCGCTTTTAACAAAGCATCGCCCCAGCCACTCCATTCTAAGGGTGGACGCTCATTTTCACGATCTGCATTGGACGGCAAGAAACACGAAGGCAACCGCTTATCAACTTCACGATTGCCAAGTGGAGAATGAAATTAAATGGTGCAAAGTCAGTGCATGTAGATTTCACGAATCTCCAAATTGACTATATGTGCCCGCCTACCTCAACAATATAGTTCCTTACGCCAACGAACAAATTATCTAGGAATGACATTAGAAGCGAGGCTGACATGGAATGCGCATGCTCGAAAGAAAACATAAGAATTGGTCCTAAAATTCAGAAAAATGTTCTGGATGATGGGCAGACGGTCTGTTGTCTGTGCAAAACAAATTAACCCTGTACAACCAAGTCTTGAATATGGAATTGCTCAGAGCAGTCGGGAGATAATCCAGCGCTTCCAGAAGAGTGTGCTCAGGAGTATGGTCACCACTATCTTGAGATGGAGACTATCGACGAAGCCATGAAGAAAACTCTGCAAAATATTACACAAAGGTTTATTATTTACCTGTATAGATGCCCCTTCTGCGTAGATCACTGTTTTCCGTGGTCAGTACTCTCGAGCTCCGCCCAGGAAATCCCTAAATAGAGCACTAGAGCCGGTCCAGGATTGAAGTTTCATAAAAATGCGCGGATTCAATCATCAATTAATTGTTGTTATTCATGAAGCATAAGGAAAATAATAAACCGTTGTGTAATAATTTACCTGGTCAATTCCCCCTCGAGCTCCCCCCAGGAAAGCGAGTAGCGGAGCCGGCCGTGGAAAAAAATGCGCGGGATTCAATAATTCAGTAATTTATTATTTGTTGTTTTTCATCAAGCATAAAGTTTGTTCAAGTTCCAAAAGTGCCCATTAATAAAATTCAAAAGATACATCATTTTTCAAATATGATGTATTTGAAGTCACATTTCATTTTTGAAATGTAATAATATCACAGAACAATCAACTTGACTTGATACAGTCATCCGTCATTATAATCAGGTGCTCCCTAGTGATGATATCTGGGCCGGATTCATACCGTTTTATTCACGATCATGTTCACGAAGCTTTTCAGTGAAAACGAAGAACTGGTCGTACAATGCTCCGGGTGGGCTCAAAAAATTCTTTCGTTCAAGATCAATCTAAAAACGAAAAAATGACGCAAATCTCTACACAACGGTTTATTATTTTGTACAGAACACCCTTCTGTTGCATATCACAGCTCTCTGTATAGGTAACCCTTCTATATCATATAATATTTATTATTCTATACATAAGATCGCAGACCCTCCGTAGGTTAGTACCCCGTACTCGTTACTAGGTACCTACCTAAATCACGAGTTAAACGTTGCTAAAATAGTTATGTCGATGACAAACAGTAACTAAAATGGCAAAAATAAACGCAAATAATGAAGTTCTGAAGGAAAATTGTTGATGTGGACTCAAAAAAGTTGCAAAAGTACCTATACCAACAAACTCCAGCTCCTTCTACGTAGATGGTATAATGAACCGTTGTGTAATAATTTAGCCATCAATAATACTTCAACGTTTGTTCAAGTTTCACTACCTATCAACCAACTCCAAAAGAGCCATCATTTTTCAAATGCAATAATATCACAGAACGACCAACTTGACTTCATACTCCGTGATTATAATCATGTGCTCCCTGGCAATGATGATCTTGGGCAAATCCCCAATTTTTAGCGCGTCCCTAGTGATGATATTTGGGCTGAATGTATATTATTTCATTCACCATCCTGTTGAAAATGCCTGTCGGTGCAAACTTCTGGGCATTACTGTGGTGTTAAAAAACTCCCAAGTTCGAGAACTATTTAAAACCGTAAAAAAATTCGAGAAAACGGCGTCCTGGAGACTTCAACCCATATTTTTCACCCCTTAGGGTTGACTGACATTAATGCCGAGCTTCGAGGACCAACTAAACCCCAAATGGGACCTATAAACCGAACTTCGTCAATTTTGGTTCATGGTAACTAAGAAAAGTGCGAAGTATGGCGTACGGACAGAATTTTTTTAAATTGCATTTTCGGATTCTACATACCTTGAAACGGAAACTATCAAATTGGGGGGGGGGGGGGGTTAAATTTTTTTGTCATGCTCGATCCTAAATATGGTGCGAAGCTGAAAATATCATAATTTCGTTTCTGGGGACGAGAAGACCGAAGATGAAGTCGAATTTGACCAGAGTGGAAAATTGAGTTCTCAAATGTTAACCTCCCGAAATTCATTTTTTATTAGTCAAAAACATGGGAAATTGTGTGAAATCACCATACATTTGTACAGTAACACTAGAAGTAGTATCAACATGTGAATCAATACAATTAAATGGTACTATCAATGATAAAAAATAATCTGTTTAAAAAAACCGAGCCTAATTCGTGGTTTTTGGGGCCAAAAATGGTGGAAACCATCAAAAATAGCCATTTCAATAATTGCACATGAAAGAAACAATAAATGAACAGCCAACATTTCTGTAAGCATGTCCAGTAGAATAATATACCCATGTGACAAGGACTTTTGTCGTGAGTCCCTCCCGGGAACACTCCACTAGTAACTTTAAGCTCTCACCAACATTCTAATGCCAAACTTAGTTTCCGTCAATAAACAACTGAGTGGGGAGACAAGCCACAGAACCCAGGGACACAACCTGGGGCCCCACCACCAACTCCCAACAGGGAGTTGGAGGGAGAGGCCTCCAGTTCCTATAAAACCCTGGATCCTGGGGCTTTAGCTTCATTCGACACTTCCTCTAACTAGCTCTCTCTCTTCTCTCCTCTACCTTGCTCCTCCTCCCAGATGATCGGTGGATTACCGCCGCCTGGGCAAAACCTTCTCCTCTAAGTTTCTAGATGATCGGTGGACTACCGCCGCCTAGATAACGTCTCCTCTCTCAAAAGATCCTAGATGTCGGTGGATTACCGCCGCCTGGGCAAATTCCAACACTCACCTCCATCCCTCCTCTTAAAAGAACGTAGATGTCGGTGGATATCCGCCGCCTGCGCCTTTCCTCACGCCACCGTGATGAACCAATTTCAAATTCATCACAGTGGTGAACCCGACGTTCACCCAACCTTCTTTTCCTTCCCACCTAATGTGTCAACCCCAGTCAAGTACAGTTCGGTGTCCCCATTTTTAACTTCAAATTCGGTCAGTAGTCAGTTTAAATTTCGCAATTTTTGCCCACCCTCCGCTCGGAGATCGCACAGCTCTCACATCTCCGCTCAACCACACACACCTCCGCTCCCAATTATTGCGAATTTCGAATTTGAAATTTAAATTTGAATTTTCAAATTTCAGACCCCAGCTATGGACCCGAACTCGCCATCGCCCCCGCTCCTACGACCAGCCACGCTGCAGCCGCCTGCCGCTCCGACAACGGACGCAACGGCTGCACTCGACAACCCGTTCGCCACCCTCTCACCGCCTGGCTCCGCCGCATCGACCTCCACTGCCGCCGCCACCGCCGCTGCGGCTGCAGCACACGCCGCCGCCGACGTCATGTGCACCTCCTCCGCCTAGCCGACACGGTGCACGAACTCGCCGCCGCCTCCAGCGTCGGCGAAATACGCAACCCCCGCACCACACCCCCTCCACGACAACACGCCACGACGTCCCGAGGCGGGCCCCCCTCCTCGCCAATACGGGGGGGACCACCTCCTTTCCCCCCCAGCCCGCATCAACTCCACCACCGCCACCAAGGCCTCCTACACCTCCTATGCCGCCGCCACGGCCGCCAACCTCCCACCAGCAACTCGCTGCGCCACCAAACCCCTTCCCGGACGCACAACGTTCCCCCACCCAGGAACGGCAACCCCTCCACCTCCCCCACGGCCGCACCTCCCTGCGCCGCTGCCAACCCCCTTCCCCGAACACACACCGTTCCCCCACCCAGGATCGGCACCCCCTCCACCTCCCCCACGACCGCGCCTCCCTGCGCCGCCACCAAACTTCCCCGGCCCCTCACCGTTCCCCCACCAGGGAACGGCCCCCTCCCGGCCACCTCCACGGCCGTCAACCCCACCACCGCGCCTCGCTGCGCCACCCTCTCCCAACCACCAACCGTTCCCCCACCCCGGAACGGCCCCCCCACATCCGCCACCAGGGCCACCAACCTGCCGGCCGCGCCTCACGGCGCCGCCAAAACTCTCTCCCTACCAACTACCGTTCCCCCACCCCGGAACGGCCCCTCCACATCCGCCACCAGGGCCACCAACCTGCCGGCCGCGCCTCACGGCGCCGCCAAACCCCTCTCCCTACCAACTACCGTTCCCCCACCCCGGAACGGCCCCTCCACATCTACCACCAGGGCCACCAACCTGCCGGCTGCGCCTCACGGCGCCGCCAAAACCCTCTCCCCACCAGCTACCGTTCCCCCACCCCGGAACAAACCCCCCACAACTGCCACCAGGTCCTCCAACCTCCCGGCCGCACCTCGCGACGCCGCTACCCCACCTCCAGACAACCCCCCCACTGTTCCCCCACCCCGGAACGGCAACATATCAACCCGCGTCTCTTTCGCAGGGGACAAACCCCCACCGCCACCACCACCCCTCAACTCCGGCACCCCTGCTCCTGGCCTTCCGCCCCCAATTATGTTTGCCTTGGCCCTCAGCCCCTGTCACCTTGCGCCTTCAGCCCTTCTCACCTTCCGCCTTCAGCCCCACGAATTTTAGTTTAGTCCTCATCTTTGGCCTTCAGCCCCACTTATGCCACTTATGTTTGCTATAGCCCTCAGCTCCTGTCACCTTGCGCCTTCAGCTCCACGAATCTTGGTTCAAACTGGGGGGACCTCTGTCGTGAGTCCCTCCCGGGAACACTCCACTAGTAACTTTAAGCTCTCACCAACATTCTAATGCCAAACTTAGTTTCCGTCAATAAACAACTGAGTGGGGAGACAAGCCACAGAACCCAGGGACACAACCTGGGGCCCCACCACCAACTCCCAACAGGGAGTTGGAGGGAGAGGCCTCCAGTTCCTATAAAACCCTGGATCCTGGGGCTTTAGCTTCATTCGACACTTCCTCTAACTAGCTCTCTCTCTTCTCTCCTCTACCTTGCTCCTCCTCCCAGATGATCGGTGGATTACCGCCGCCTGGGCAAAACCTTCTCCTCTAAGTTTCTAGATGATCGATGGACTACCGCCGCCTAGATAACGTCTCCTCTCTCAAAAGATCCTAGATGTCGGTGGATTACCGCCGCCTGGGCAAATTCCAACACTCGCCTCCATCCCTCCTCTTAAAAGAACGTAGATGTCGGTGGATATCCGCCGCCTGCGCCTTTCCTCACGCCACCGTGATGAACCAATTTCAAATTCATCACAACTTTGTAGCGTTTTTTCTGACTGTTTTGGCGGTTATACAGGCCGCGGCGGTTTTTCATGGGTTGGCCGGTATAACCGATCGCCTATACCGGCCAAAAGTGCCCAGAATCGATTTGGCCGGTGTAACCGGCGACCACTGTATATAGTTTTAAGTTTACTCCTTAAAAGAAAATTGCGAGCCTTTCTGAATACATAAAACAATTTTTGTAATCTCATTATAAGTGATTCAATACGACTTTTATAGCTCAATTAGATGTCATTTAATATTCCCAAATATAACGCATCAGTAACTTAATTCTCAACCAGATTCGTGTTTTCTTGACAATTTTTTTATAAAACAGGTTGGGGATAGGCCAGCCCTCGAGAACCTCAACCTGTGAATCCCAACAGTAATAGCAGAACGTACCTAATCCATCTTTTGAGGAGTCTTGGAAAGCTCATGAAATGGCCATTCTCAGTAGTAATAGGTATCGAATAATACAGAGAAAATCCATATAAAAATGCAGAAACAAAAACCCGCCGATGTCTTCGAATGTTAGGGATAGGGGCGGTAGGAACCCCCGAGCGACATGTTCTCGTGATAAATTCAGCCCTCCGCCCCTGAACCGATTTTCATAAATCTCTCTCAAAAGAGCGACGTCGGCGTCGGGAAGCTTCTTGAACATTCACCGGGTGTTCGACTTCACAATTCGCATTACGATTCCGAGCCGGCATCGATCTGATTTCATTTTCGTGGACGTTTATGTTGTGGAGGGGGGACGAAAAAAAATGGGCGAAATGGTATCGCAGGTACGCTGCAAAACCTTAAAGCACAATACGGTCAAATATTCTGGATGCTATATTTCAAGTTCATTCCTACATAAACCTGATCGGGATCATTGAGAATTTTAATGCGGGATCCAGCCGCGTTACGGCAAGGTCGTTTCTGCAGTAAAAATATTCTGCCGCAGTTGATACCGCAAGTCTACACAAATCCCTACAGGAATAGATACTTACTTCGAATTCATGGAGATATAAGAATGAGAAGCTACGTACGTCGCTTAAAATTCCGAGTGCCGTATCATGAAAAACGCTGCGAATTATTACAGAGCGGTTTATTATTTACCTGCGTTCTGTAATAAAGAATAAATAATGAAAAAAAATTATTATTTATTCTGCGTAGATCACTGTGTTCTGTGGTCAGTACCCTCGACCTCCTCCCAGGGAAGCCCTAAATGGAGTACTGGAGCCGGCCCGGGAATTGCAGTTTTGTAAAAATGCGCGGGATTCAATAATTCAATAATTATTTGTTGTTATTCTTTAAGCATAAAGTGAATAATAAACCGTTATGTAATAAGGAGTTGTGTGAGAAACCGTTGTGTAATAATTTACCCTTATAGATACCCCTTCTGCGTAGATCAGGGACCCCCCCAGGTGCCATTTTTCAGCTCATCAATGCCAGTGAATTGGTCGACTTTATCTTAAAATTTAATTATTCATTTATTTTTTCTTAGTTTGCAACTCCTTTGTTCAACTCTTTAAATACGCTTAGCCGTACTATAAAATAAAATAAAATCAGTTTTCTTCAATACCTTCAATACCTACCCTCCAGCCCTTACAGCCCTAAATCGAGAAATTCAGCCGGCCTGGGAATTACATTTCATAAAAATGCGCGGGATTTGATCATTCATTCATTAATTAATTTTTGTTATTCATGAAGCATAACGTTTGTTCAAGTTGCAGAAGTACCTATAAAAAAAATCGAAAAGAGCCATCTATCATTTTTCAAATCACAGACTAACCAATTTACAGTTCAAAGTAATTTATAATTCACATGTGTGATAACCTACAGTCGAAAGGAAGGTTCGAAAGTAGGTACTGTGGGAGGGTATTCACGTATTCAATAAAATAATGTAATTCACATATTACGTAGGGTATTCACGTATTGAATAAAATAATGTAATTCAAATTCGTACAAACACAATTTCATGAGTATTTGGTGAAATCATAGTCGTCCTTAGGTACGTCCCAATATTGATAGAAGTTAGCCCTGTTTCATAAAAGGTATACGAATAGCCTGACTTCTAAATAAGTACTTCAGTTTTCGATATCACCCTCAGTCTATTTCACTATTAAACCTTCCGATCTTAATATAATATGGGTTAGTAAATTCGTTCGTTAAAACTCAGTCCAACCCCCGTTTCAACTGACAGTGAGTCGTTGTTTTTATAATATTCCACCGTTGTCAGTGTACGTATATATAGGTAGGTACCAACCTAGATTAATCACAAATCACAATCGTTCTCACGACTCAAATGATCCGATCAATCCTCCATATTGTAATGCTTCCTCAAATGGCAGGAGTCCTTTATAATGAGATTAATGAGTCATGCAGTCGTTACCCTCGAGTTCCACTGAGTCACGAATAGGTGACGATCGAAAGGGCAAACCTGAAGAGACCCATGAAACCGCTCAAATCCCATGAAATGACCCAACTTCCAAAATATTTCCGTTCCAAAAGATCGAAAAACCTGGGTGGACCTTTTTGTGAGCGCAGCCAATTTGAAAATTCGCTAGTGACGAAATGAGGTTCGCTGGTACGAATAATATAATTATTGATAAAGAATAGGATTTTCTTTAAATCTATAGTACACAAACGTGAAAAGCGTAAATTAAATGGGCTTTGTAGAGGAAAATAAGGGGAAACTGCCTTTGAGTTGATGTTTAATCATCGGACTTTGAGTTAAATTGGATGAAATATGGTCAAAATCATTGTCACGTGTCATAGAATAAACTTGATATTGATACACATCTCTGTCCTATACCTTGATACACGTCCTCCGTCTTGGCCATTATTACCGTCAATATCAATTTATCGTATCGTAGAGGTTTGACTTGGTGACAATGTTCCAGTTGAATGGATACCACTCAATGAATTGTCAGAGTACTGGATATTCCTACTTTCTCGTTCAAGTCCTCTGATGTTGCAGTATTGGGCCTTAGGTTCTGTGATGTCTTTCAAGTTATGAGGTAGCTGTTTTGCTTCATCACTACCGAAGGTAGGGAAGCCTTGGATTCGTGAATGAGTAAAAAATTTGGAGGGTCTGTGCGGGTTGGGTCACAGGTAGTCCCATACTAAAATCATTGTAAAAGTACGGTAACTTTCGTCAGCGCATGCGCAAACGTGAAAAACTTGAAACGCCATAACCACCCTGAATATTGTTGAAATCCCACATGGATTCCCACATGGATTTCACTGGAATCGTACTGTAACTTTCGTCTGCGCATGCGCGATCATGAAATATTTACCGTTTCCTTGTAACGCTTCTAACTACGCGAAAAATAGTCGTAGAGTGCTGAAATTTTGAGGGTACACGCGGGTTGGATCGCAGATATTCCTGTATGAAAACGAACTTACCCAAGTATTCTATACGTTCATGTGATTCGAAGCTATCCTGCCTACTCGACTTGGCAGACGTTTCTTCTACGGAAAGAAGGTTATTTCAGTGTTTGTACCAAGAAAAATGTTCGGTTCTTCTGCAGCCAAAATGACCCGGTCATAAATTGGTGTCTGAAATTCCTGAGTACAGGTTGGCTATTTGGGCACAAATCGAATTTTCTCGATAATGTTCAGCGCAGGGAGAGAGAATGAGGGGGAAGGGTGGGAGATATTAAGTGTTTTATTTAACAATCAAGGTGCAGGTAGGCCCAAGTGACCCTTTCTTACTCCAATCTGGCGAAATATATTTCTTTATGGGTAATTCCTCGCTATACATTCAAAATTATGCATACTTATCAGTTATCATATCAATTATTATATATTTGTTCTTTCATATTTCTCAAATTATATTAATTATATCGCTTCCCTCTGTTTCCTTGTAAGTACCGGTATTTTGGTTTATTATTTTCAATAATGAACCATTGGAATCGAGCATGAAAAAAAAAATCTACCCCCCCCCCCCCCCCCTCAAAATTTGATGGTTTACGTTTCAAGGTATGTAGAATCCAAAACTGCAATAAAAATATTTCTGTCTGTCCGCCGTACGCCGTACTGGCCAATTTTCTAAGTTACCATGAAAAAAAATTGATGAAATTCGGGTTATAGGTTCCGTTCTGGGTCTAGTTGGTCCTCAAAGCTCGACGTTACTGTCAGTCATCTCTAAGGGGTTTAAAATAGGGGTTGAAATTTTCAAAACGCCGTAGCTCGAAAACGTTCAATTGAAGGGTATGGTTTTTTTTACGATATTAAATTTGTCTTGAGCTAAACAATTTTTTGAGACCACCCGGAGCACTGTACGTCCAGCCGTTCGTGTGCACCAAAAAGCTTCGTCAACACGATCGTGAATCAAACGGTATAAATCCGGCCGGGATATCATCACTAGGGAGCACCTGATTATAATCAAGGACGGCTGTATGAAGTCGAGTTGGTTGTTCTGCGATATTATTTCATTTGATAAGTGATGGACTATTGGATTTTGTTGGTAGGTACTTGTGAAACTTGAGCAAACGTTGAAGTATTACTGATGGGTAAATTATTACACAATGGTAAATTATTACGCAACGGCAAATTATTACACAACGGTAAATTATTGCACGACGGTTCATCTACCTACTCGGTACTTTTGCAACTTGAACAACCGTTGAAGTATTATTGATGGTCAAGTTATTACACAACGGTTCATTATACTTGACCACGAGGGTAGGTATTGACCACATAAAACAGTGATCTACGCAGAGGGGGCATCTATTTCACTCCACATCAACAATTTTCCTTCAGATCTTCATTATTTGCGTTTCTTTTTGCCATTTTAGTTACTGTTTCTCATCGACAGAATTATTTTAGCAACACTTAACTCATGTCATCACTAGGGACGCGCTAACAATTGGGAATTGGTCCGAGATAAAATCATTGCTAGGGATCACCTGATTATAATCAAGGGGTATGAAGTCGAGTTGGTTGTTCCGTGATATTATTTCATTTGAAAAATGATGGCTGTTTTGGAGTTTGTTGATAGGTTCTTTTGCAACTTTTTTCACTCCACATCAACAATCTCCCTTCAGAACTTCATTATTAGCGTTTCTTTTTGCCATTTTAGTTACTGATTGTCATCGACAGAATTATTTTAGCAACATTCAACTCGTGATTTAGGTAGGTACCTAGTAACGAGTACGGGGTTAGGTACTAACCTACGGAGGGTCTGCGATCTACATAATATGTATAGAATAGTACATATAATATAGACGGGTTATCTATACATAGAGCTGTGATCTATAGCAGAAGGGTATTCTGTACAAAATAGTAAACCGCTGTGCAGGGATTTGCAGCGTTTTTGGCTAGACGTTGTTCGTTTATGTTCAACCAGATACATGGGTATGATAAATACTCCAAATACCAGGTTTTTCAAGCGATTCATGGCACTTGAGGTGTTTATAAGTTATTTCTTGCCGGTTTTTGAAACGTTTGAACACCTCAAATCCCTTTTGAGGCGTTTTACCTTCACACTGAATGGGTTTTATCGGAAAGATTTTGGTGCAAAAACGCCTCAACTTTCATTGTTACTGTGTGTGTGACGAAAAACACCTCACGGTCGGCCAGCTAGGTAAACATTTGGAGGAGAAACGCCTCTCAGAGTCATTTGAAACGCCTCAACCCGATTTGGAGGACAAACGCCTCAGCCAACGCTTTGGAGGAAAAACGCCTCAACGACGTTTTTAGCGAGTTGAGGCGTTTTTCCTCAACAAAATGCACTAATTTTTTTTACTAATTTTTTGAGGCGTTTTTCCTCTGAATTGAGCATCTTTCAGATTTTGACCCTTAAAATTTCAACCCTTCCCTGGTCGAATTTCCAATTTTCGACTGGACCATCAGAAAGGTGGGGTTTTAATTACCATTTTTTGGCAATTTTGGACTTTCCAAAAAGTTTTTCCTTCACACGGCAGTTTGTACAGGACAGTTGTTGTCTAGACGCATAAACGTTTTCAAGATCTGTAGTTCCTCTTGTGATTGAGTATTCGAATATAATTGTCTTCTTCTTCACCCACGAACACCTTCCTGCTCATCAGTAGAACGTACAAACACAATTCCAGGTTTTATAACATTTTGAATTCATCGCAACTCTCTTTCATCTCCTACCGATACTCCAAGAAAACTGAATTGAAGCGTCGGTCCCAAATGAAAGGAGTAATTAATTTTTACGTGGATTCCCCGCTTCACATGAAACGTTACACTTAATCTTTTACGTATAACCAAATCGGCTTCTCTCGTTTCCACCCCAACTTGCGGGTGGATGAGGTGATAAGATAGCACCTTTCGCGGTAATTGATAAAAACCCTAACTAGAATCTCGCGTGATGTGTCAACTTCTCCCGTTCTCTTTTACTTTTTCTCTTTCTTTCTTTACCTGCTGGCACATGAGGAGCTTCTTGTTAAGGGAGAAAAAAACGTTCATTCCCTGGTACGTCCATCCGTCCTTCCAGTACAAAGCGTGACCTTTGGGAGATGATATTTGTGAATATTAATTTATTTCATCGTTGAGCCTATTAAAAATATTACAGGTCAAAAACAGGACTTGTATTAGGACCTATAAATTGGACATATTACAGTTAAAAATATTATAGGTATTTTAGGATCTTTTGTATTTCATTTTCCACGATTTATTACAACTACGCACTTTATCCATAAAGCAAGAACCCACCGAAGCTCCACATTTTCTCCCATTTTTTGTGGAAAAAACACTCATGTTAATGAAATACAATAGCAACGGAACCAGTTTGTGAAACCAAGTTCTCACAGCTCTACGCCAGAAACTAAACGCTGCAAATCAATAATACTTCAACGTTTGTTCAAGTTTCACTACCTACCAACAAACTCCAAAAGAGCCATCATTTTTCAAATGAAATAATATCACAGAACAACCAACTCGACTTCATACTCCGCCAATATAATCAGGTGATCCCTACCAATGATTGGCCGTATTCACAAATTCCTATTGTGGGCGCGTCTCTGGTTACGAGATTTGGTTTGGATTGTATACAATTTCATTCACACTGGAGTCGAAAATGCCTGTCGGTGCAAACTTCGGGGCCTTACTGTGAACGAACGGCTGGACGTACGATGCTCCGGATGGTCTTAAAAAACTCGCAAGTTCAAGAACTATTTAAAACCGTAAAAATATTCACGTAAAAAAATGGTATAGGCGTTTTGAAAATTTCAACCCCTATTTTGAACCCCTTAGAGATGACTGACAGTAACGTCGAGCTTCGAGGACCAACTAGACGCCGAACGGAACCTATAACCCGAATTTCATCAATTTTCTTTCATGGTAACTAAGAAAAGTGGCCCGTACGGCGTTGTGGGAGAATTTGGGATTTTATTTTGAAGGATAGAAATGTTGTTGGGTTTGGTTTATTATTCTGTGAATAATACACCTATGTATTCGCTCAGCAAATAATTTTATAACACCCCCTCAAATTGTCTTCTTTTACGTTTCAAGGTGCGTAGATTCAGAAAATGCAATGTCCGTCCGGTGTACGCCGTATCATGCATACCGGCTTCATTTTCGGTCTAAAAAATTCGTTCTTTCGCACACATGCTCCATTTGGGCCCTAGTTATGTCCCGAAACTTTGCAGCCCGATCGTAATATACCCAAGGGTGTTGTGGGTGAAAACATTGGGGGGTAAAAATGGGGTTTTTTTGGTGTTTTAGTAACATGATGTTGTGAGGTATCGTTTTCCATGTTTTTTAGGACGAGATGACCGAATATGAAGTCCATTTTGACCAGTGGGTAGAAAATTGAGGTTCTAACGAAGTTTCAGCCTTTTGATCTAAAACTGTCGTTATTCCGCACACAGTTTGGGTCACCATTTGGGAACACATTTGGATCCTAGTTGTGCTCCAAAGCTCGGCAGCCCGATCGGAATACACCGAGGGCCTTATGGGAGAAAAATGGTTGTAAAAATAGGGGTTTTCGAGTTGGTTTTGGTTTATTATTCTGTGAATAATACACCTATGTAATCGCTCAGCAAAAAATTTTTATAACACCCCCTCAAAATTTTTTCTTTTCCGTTTCAAGGTACGTAGATTCCAAAAATGCAATGTCCGTCCGCCGTACGCCGTCCGCCGTATCACGTGTACAGGCTTCATTTTCGGTCTAAAAAATTCGTTCTTTCGCACACATGCTCCATTTGGGCCCTAGTTGTGTCCCGAAACTTTTCAGCCCGATCGGAATATACCCAGGGGTGTTATGAGTGAAAATGTGTATAAAAATAGGTACTTTTTGCGTTTTAGAACATGTTGGTAACATGAGCTTTTAAGGTATCGTTTTTCATGTTTTTGGGGACGAGAAGACCGAATATGAAGTCGATTTTGACCAAAGAATAGAAAATTGAGGTTCTGCCAGATGTTCAGCTCCCGAAATTGATTTTTTATGAGTCAAAAACCTGGGAAATCGTTTGAAATCACCATCAATTTGTATAATAACACTGGAAAAAGTGTCAACAGGTGGATCAAGACGATTAAATGGTACTATCAATTATCAGAGATAATTTATTTTTAAAAAAAGGAGCGTAGTTTATTCGAGTTTTGGGGGCCAAAATTGGTGGAAACCTCCAGAGATAGCTATTTCAATTATTTTATATGAAAGAAACAATAAATAAACAGCCAACATCTCTGTAGGTAGGTATGTCCAATGGAATAATAAACCCATGTGACAAGGACTTTGCAGTGTTTTTGGTTTATTATTCTGTGAATAATACACCTATGTATTCGCTCAGCAAAGAATTTTTATAACACCCCCTCAAAATTTTTTCTTTTCCGTTTCAAGGTGCGTAGATTCCAAAAATGCAATGTCCGTCCGCCGTCCGCCGTACGCCGTACGCCGTATCACGTGTACAGGCTTCATTTTCGGTCTAAAAAAGTCGTTCTTTCGCACACAATATGCTCCATTTGGGCCCTAGTTGTGTCCCGAAACTTTTCAGCCCGATCGGAATATACCCAGGGGTGTTATGAGTGAAAATGTGTATACAAATAGGTACTTTTTGCGTTTTAACAACATGTTAGTAACATGAGCTTTTGATGTATCTTTTTCCATGTTTTTGAGGACAAGAAGACCGAATATGAAGTCGATTTTGACCAAAGACGCGGAAATTGAGGTTTTACCACAGGTTCAGCTCCCAAAATTGGTTTTTTATGAGTCAAAAACCTGGAAAACTGTCTGAAATCACCATCAATGTGTACAATAACATTGGAAAAAGTGTAAACAGGTGAATCAAGACCATTAAATGCCACTACCAATGATCAAAGATGATCTTAAAAAAAAGAAAAAAAAGCGTACCTATTTCATGTTTTGGGGGCCAAAATTGGTGGAAATCATCAGAAATAGCTATTTCAATCATTCCACATGAAAGAAACAATACATTTAACAGCCAACAAAAATCTCTAGAACTCCAATAGAATAATAAGCCCATGTGACAAGGACTTTGCAGCGTTTTTTTTTTTAGGTTTTAGTGAACACGAGCTTGTGATGTATCGTTTTCCATTTTTTTTTAGGGCAAGAAGACCGAATATGAAGTTGATTTTGACTAAAGAGTGATGAATTGAGGTTGTAACAATGGTTAACCTCCCGAAATTCATTTTTTATGAGTCAAAAACCTGGGAAATTGTCTGAAATCACCATAAATTTGTATAACTAAGCACTAGAGCCGAGGTCGTGTTTTTGGGGGCCAAAATTGGTGGAAACCATCTAAAATAACTACTTATTTCTATTATTGCACATAAAAGAAACAATAAATGAGCTGCCAACATTTCTGTAGGTATGTTGGCTGTAGGTATACCTACAGAAATGTCAACTTTTCATTATTTATTATTTTTTTCATTTGCAATAATTGAAATAACTATTGTTGATGATTTCCACCATTTTGGACCCCAAAATTATGAATTACGCTCCTTTTTTTTCAAATCACCTTTTATCATTGGTAGTGCCATTTAACTGTCTTGATTCACCTGGTGATACTACTTCTAGCTTTACTATACAAATATATGGTGATTTCAGACAATTTCCCAGGTTTTTTACTCATAAAATAGGAATTTCGGGAGCTTAACCTTCGTTATAACCTCAATTCTTCACTCTTCGGTCAAAATCAACTTGAATATTCGGTCTTCTCGCCCTCAAAAAAACATGGAAAACGATATATCACAAGCTCATGTTCACTAAAACCTCAAAAATCCCTCGAAAACCCCTGTTTTTACACCCATTTGTCTTTCATAAGGCCCCTGGGTGTATTCCGATAGGGCTGCCGAGCACAACTAGGACCCAAATGTGTTCCCAAATGGGGACCCAAACTGTGCGGAAGAACGGCGATTGTAGACCAAAATCAATCACCACTCACCATAAATGTATTTGTATAACTACTCTAGCCAATGTCGTGTTTTTGGTAGCCAAAATTGGTGGAAACCATCTAAAATAACTACTTATTTTAATTATTGCACATGAAAGAAACAATAAATGAGCAGCAACATTTCTGTAGGTATGTCCAATAGAATAATAAACCCTTGTGACAAGGACTTTGCAGCGTTTTTGGATTAAGGTGTTATATTTGGATTATAATCATAAACAAACTCGCAAAGACGTTTTTGTCATTCTATGTGCCATCACCGTGATAACACTGACACTATCTTTGAGGATGATTGCTGGGTCCGAGATCCGACCCCGGGCGTTTGGGGAGGCGACAAATGTTGCATCCTGCGGTTTCCGGCTGTGCCATCAGGCGGTGCCTCTCCTCCACAGATTAGGTTCGGTTTTCGGAAGAATGGTAGTGAGGAGGAAGCAGTATTGTAGGAATGAAACGAAATGACCCCCAGGTACCGCAGGCTGTCCGCATCATTAGCGCTGTGTAAATGGTGGAACATAATAATATGATGGCGCATCATGATAATTCATACAATCATCACACAGAACTCAGTTTACTTCCACTACAAACGAAAACCGCGCCATTATCCCCCTCGCCTCCTCTCAGCTGTTATTGTGGAAACCGAAGTGTTTACCGAAAGTAATAGGTAAAGCAGCCATTACTACGAGGCACACTCTTCATGCGATACGATGATCACAAAACGAGAAGGGAAAAAAAGTTGTTATTAATAAATTGAGGGTATTGAAGATGCTCACGCCATCCGTCCATTACTTGAGGACGGGCCATTATTATATCTTTAGAAAGCGATCTGGACGGCAACAGAAGCCCCTTTTAAAAGGTTAATTTTCCTTTTCCTCGAACGCTTTTTCATTTGGAGGTAACCAGATGTGGGGTCCGCTATCCCATGGTATCAGGGTGATGGGGGAGAACAAATGATTTGAGGTCATTCAGAGAGTTTCAGAATCACGGTTATGACAACTATGAGCAACATAAATGGTTGAAGAGGAAATAATGAGCTCTTTTGTGCCTTACATACAACTTTTTGTAGTTTGCAAAAATTTAGAGTTTTCAAGGAAAACACGTTAGGGCATTCCAACGTTGGATCATCCCGCCATTGCCCTCCATGTCACCCAGTGGTGTAGCCAAGGGAGGGGGGATATGTTATCACAGATTAAAATTAAATCTTCAAGAATGATATCAAACACAGCAGTAACAAACAAATACAACAATAACAGATTAAACGGTAAATCAAACATGAATAAACAGTCAAAAATAATATTATGTTTATTTGATTACAAACGAGCAATGTGAATATTTCTGAAATAATGAATGTCTATATGAATGTGAAAAATATTGCTATCATCAAAATAGTCCCTCTTTCGGTCTTGAATCATCATCCCACACAATCTCAGGTGAATTAGTACCTATATATTTTAGCCCTTAATACCAATCTCCCCCCCCCCCCCCCACCCAAATTTGGCTTCTATTCTGTATGAAAAACAATGAAATGGTATTTTTCTGTCTTTACTCATCCTTCCATTCCAATTTCAGTAATTTTATATTGCAATTTTAGCCGTTTTTACCAATTTTTTACCCTAAAAACAAATTAGACCCCCTTGGAATGTTTAAAATAGCTCATCTTCGAACTCATCGTTTTGTTTGGCAATAAGAATATATGTTGGCGAAATTTGGAATTTTCATCACGTACCCAAGGTCAGATATCGTCTGGAGTGACACATAAATAAATATATATAAATATACGTATAAATTGTGTTAAAATCTAGGGATGAACTCAGGGTGATCTGGAACGGATTTGCCTATAAAACAATTTCAAAAATTTATGTTCTGAAAATTTTGGGCCCATTGCAATAAATTCATTTTCTTTCAAAATTCGCTAACATTGTTGCCAAATAAATATGTTTTATTTTACAGTTAACTTACCTAACGTTACCTGTAACATTCAGTGCTTTATTAAATTTACATTCAGCTTTGTTTGTAAAGTCAAACCTTATAAGCGAATATTCAAAGAAAATGAAGCTATTGCAATGGGTCCAACATTTTCAGAACGTGAATTTTTGAAATTTTTAATGAAATTAGGGACAAAAGTCTGTAAAAACTGTTAAAATTGCGAACAGTTTATAGGAAATCACTGAATGTGGTATGGAAGGGTGAGTAAAGACAGAAAAAAACCAATTCATACAGAAAAAGGGTTAGATTTTGATTTCTGGGAGTCAAAAATTGGTATTGAGTGCTGAAATCAATATTACTTCTCCTGAAGTTCTGTGGGATGGTGAATCACGACGGACGGACTATTTCGATCATAAAAATACTTATCTGAAGAACGAGTGGGTCAAATTTGTCTTTATCAGGGTGAAAAATCGGTAAAAGCTGAAATCGGAAACCATCAAATTGGGGGGGGGGGGGGGGGGGGGCTTTTTTTAATGCTCGATTCCAAAGGTTCATTATTGAAAATAATAAACAAACAAAAAAAGAGGAAAATGCGTCTTGAAACATCATGAAACCAATTTCTTATTTTTATTTTCCATAAATGTTATTTTATTTTTTCACGCCTGTTAGAACACATTGATTTGTATAAATTTATTTCTTGCACTTAGTTTATGCCTCTCAGGGTTAGTATGTAGAAGTGCAGGCTGTGGTGAATTTGTTATTGACCCACTTTTGATTAAGTTATGAAAGATAAATGTCCAAGTAAGTAACTGTATTATTATATCGACTCTCCGTCTAGTTGTTGTTATCTGCGCTGTGTGGCCACTTATCATTTTCTTTGTATGTGTTACGTTCCCATTATAGGGAAACATTTTTAAAAACGCTGCAAATTATTACACAAAGTTTTATTATTTACCTGTATAGATGCCCCTCCTGCGTAGATCACTGTTTTCTATGGTCAATACCCTCGAGCTCCCCCCAGGAAAGGCCTAAATCGAGTACTGGAGCCGGCCCCGGAATTAAAGTTTCCTACAAAAATGCGCGGGATTCAATAATTCAATCACTAATCATTTTGTAGTTATTCATGAAGCATAAGGCAAATAATAAACCGATGTGTAATAATTTAGCTGTATAGGTGCCCCTTCTATGTAGATAGTATAATGAACCGTTGTGCAATAATTTTCCTTTGAGTAATAATTTACCGTTGTGTAATAATTTGCCCATCAGTAATACTTCAACGTTTGTTTGAGTTGCAAAAGTACCTACCAACAAACTCCAGCCCCTTCTTGGTAAACAACCGTTGTGTAATAATTTACCGTTGTGCAATAATTTACCTTTGAGTAATAATTTACCGTTGTGTAATAATTTACCCATCAATAATACTTCAACGTTTGTTCAAGTTTCACTCCCTATCAACCAACTCCAAAAGAGCCATCATTTTTCAAATGAAATAATATCACAGAACAACCAACTCAACTTCATACTCGGTGAATATGATAAGGTGATCCCTAGCAATGATTATCTTGGGCCATTTCCCGATTGTTACCGCGTCCCTACTGATGACATTTGGGCTGAATGTATACAATTTCATTCACCCTCCTGTTGAAAAAGCATGTCGGTGCAAACTTCTGGGCCTTACTGTGAACGAGCTGGACGTACAATGCTCCGGGTGGTCTTAAAAAAACTCCCAAGTTCGAGAACTATTTAAAACCGTAAAAAAAATTCGAGATAGCGGCGTCCTGGAGATTTCAACCCCTATTTTTCACCCCTTAGGGATGACTGACATTAACGCCGAACTTCGAGGACCATGTAGACCAAAAATGAGGCCTATAAACCGAATTTCTTCAATTTTGGTTCATGGTGACTAGGAAAAGTGCGAAGTACGGCGCGCGGCGGACGGGCAGAACTCTTTTAGCATGGAACATGTTTTTACGGGAGTAAACCAGGCTGGAAAACGTCCGCGTCCAGTCCAGGTGAACGCGGCTCCCCTCCCCGTCGCCCGCACAGTTCTCCCTCTACCCCACTCCAGCCACCCAACTCCGAGGAGAGCATGGCCAGACCCCACTCCGCCGAAAACTGCCAAGGGGGTTCTACCTACCCGAAAAACGCCAAAAGCATCTGAGGACGTGTATTACATGACATTGCGTTAGGTCGCTGGTCCGAGGCTTGGAAATCCCACGACGTTTTTTTGCTTCCTCACTACCCAAGGCAGGGAAGCCTTGGATTCGTGATTGAGTAAAAAAAACAGTTCATGTCCTCCAAAATGAAAATTTCCAATACCATTTTCCGTTTCAGACATCGAGGAACATAAATATTTGGTTTCGTGTCTGTCTGTCTGTCTGTGGTAATTCCTTGCAACACCCATAACTACCCGAAATAATGGTCGAAGTGGGCTGAAATTTCGAGGGTAGGTGCGGGTTGAGTCACAGATGGTCCCATACCAAAATGATTGAAAATGTACCGTAACTTTCGTCTGCGCATGCGCAAACGTGAAATACTTGGAGTGCCCATAACTTCCTTAATTATCGTTGAAATGAATTCACATTTGGAGGGTCGATCAGTATAATAGTTTGATGGTTCCGTATGAACTTCATTGGAATCTTACTGTAATTTCCCTCTCCGAATGCGCTAACATGAAATGTTGACCATGTCCTTATAACGCTTCTAACTACGCGAAAAATAGTCGTAGAGAGATGAAATTTTGAGGGTACACGCGGGTTGGATCGCGAACCTACCCAACTAGTCCATACGTTCATGTGATTCAAGTGAGGAAGCTTTTGTGCCTACTCGAATTGGCAGACGTTTTTCTACATATCTCCATATCCTCTGTTATCATGTACCTATTCGAAAAACATGTACCATGTTTCCTTGCTTTGATCCTTGATCTAAACTGTTATAATCCTGGGGTCTGGGGGCGTCCCCCAGATTTCATTCGACAATAAACGTACCTTCATGAACACAAACCACTGGCGTTAAGCGCCCCTTAGGGCAACGCATTTTTTAAAAATTTTTTTTAAATTGCATTTTCGGATTCTACATAAGTACCTTGAAACGGAAACTATCAAATTTTGAGGGGGTGTTAAAAAATGATTTTTCATGCTCGATTCCAAAGGTTCATTATTGAAAATAATTAACCAAAATCCAATTTTTATTTAATGGGCTCTGTCTTTTGTCTAAGCCCCGTCTGTTACGCACGTAGGTGGACAGAATTTTTTGTCACACTCGCGGTGGACCGCCCTGTTACGGGAGATGAATCCATCCAGATTTCTGCGTTCATTCCGTAGAATTGTGATAGGAGAGGAAAAAGGTCCCCCGTCACCCCACCTAGTGAGAGCGCAAAAAAAGGTTGTTAAATTTGCCGTGAAGCTCAATCAGTCCATTTAGTCGGGAGGGGAGTATTTTATACGCTCCACCGACCGAACTGGTGGCTTCCATCGGAAATCTTTTGATTGAGGTCTGCGAGTGTGAAACGTTCATTTGGGAGCTCCTACGTGCGCCCTCTTCCTCCACATCTACCGCTACCACCACTAGCCAAATAATGAAAGGCAGTGGTGGAAGGACAAGCCATCGTGATTGCCTTTTCGGATGCTTCGCCAAGCTCATTCTGGGGCCCGAGGTTCGAAACGTGCTCGACATTAATGGGCAGTTAGTGGGCGTTGCCTTTGGTTGGAAAAGACCTTCCATCTTATCACTTCCCTATCACTCTGTCGGTCCCCGACACCCCACCACCAAAGCTAATTGTATGGTTATCGTTTCTCGAAAAAGAAGTCAGTTATGGATAGGTTTAATTATATTATTGAGCAATGGTTACCACTGATATGAATCTACCCGAGTTAAATTCGAGTTCTATTGTCGCTCAGTCGTTTGAAATGTTGCGTTATAGCCCATTTAGGTTTTTATCTTATTCTAATTCCTCACAATCAGCCATCTTCATCTTAATGTTGATACGATCCGCCTATTAGTTGTAATTGATCTCATAAGCTCTGTTCTAGGATTACGAGTAGCTGTTGTGAGGAATGGTAACGGCCGATAAACTCCAAAGAACTTCCGCTTTTTTAACCGACATGCCGTAAGAGATTTAGTGAGGAAAACCATTCAGTAAAGCCTTTTGCTTCAGGGCTGGCTTGTTCGTAGGTAATTATTTCTACTTACTGATTGTACGCTCACTTCCGAATTCATGCATCATAGTTTTGGCTTGAAGAGAGGAAGGCACAGTGAATATGGCTTCTTTCTTCTTTTCTGGTTAAAATGTCTTCGGGAGGCGATCAAGTAAAACGACAGCAAACCATGTAGTTATTCCTCCTATTTTGCTCAAACCACACTTGATCTTAGCCGCAAGTTCAGATTATTTCAACCGTCTTTCATGAGAGTTATGGTCGTTCCAAGGATTCAATACACTTAAATTTAACGAATATATTCTATCATATTTCTATGAACAAAACTATGAATTTTGACTGAAAATTTGAATTCATAAAGCTTCAAGAAAGGTGGAATGACATTAAAATACCCTCAAAGAAAAACGGAGTTATTGAAAAATAGTCTATTTCCACTAATACACGAAAAACGCAAAAACACTGTTATACCGGTTTCGGTGATCAAACCATCGTCAGTAACACACAATAATAAGTTATTGTGTGTTACTGACGATGGTTTGATCACCGAAACCGGTATAACAGTGTTTTTTGCGTTTTTCGTGTATTAGTGGAAATAGACTATTTTTCAATAACTCCGTTTTTCTTTGAAATGGGTTTCCACGATTTCGTCGCGAGTGATTTAGTTCGTTAAAATACCCTCATGTAACATAGCAACGCCAGCTTGTTGCTGTGCGCAGCCGCATTGATGGAGTTACGGTAGCTCCAGATCAGCTTGGGATTTTAAGGAGTACGCAGGTGTATCCTGTAGAACTGCCTGCCTACCTCTGATAGGATAACAATTGAGTCGTTCCTTGGTGATCTCCTGTGCACAGATTTCTATTGCATTTCGCCTGACCGCAACCGATAGGTTTTATTGTTCAGGCATAAAACGTTAAGTGTGAGGCGTCACTCTTCTTTCCACACCCACGTTCAGGCGATATGGTGGCTGATAACTATGGATCGTATGCTTATGAGTACTGTTATCTACCACAGTGTGTAAGGATTGAATAATTGCTATTTGTGGGTATACAATTTATTTATTACTGAATATAAAAACAACGCGTGACTACCATACTTCAAAATGCCCGAAGTTCACAGGTAATTGCAGTGCAACAGGCTTGAAGAAATTGGTTGAAATTCGTGTAATACGGGTAATTCATAGAAATTCAATCAAAATTATCAAAATTCCTGAGTAAAAAAGGGTCAAAAGGTAAGCTAAAAAGGGGGATTTTTTAGGGTACATCTGAGGTAAATTATGCGTGTAATAATATGCTTTAAAAGGTGGTTTTTCTACAGGAGCTTCCTTGGGTATAATACTTATAAGCCTCGAAGCCGAAAATTGTTTACTAGGTTCGAGGAGGCCGGAATCTTGTACAGGGTTTACACTTGTAAACAGCCGGTGCCGGGGCCGAGCGCTCTGTCACTTGGTTGGAGCAGCGACTGCGGTACGTCGCGTCGGTTCGATTCCCAACGCCCCTCGTCACAACCCAGGGCGGGAATGAGGCGGTTGATAGGTAAACTCGAGCGAAATGATCGAATCAAATTCTGATCCTCCTGCGAGGACAGCCGAACACGTCTGCGTCTGCGTAAGGGCAGTTGGACGTAAGCCATTTGTCCTTGAAATAAAATTAATGTGGTATCAGGTTGGGTGAACAATCATGAACTGGTTGTCTGAGCAATACTACCGAAGGTCCCTTCCTTGGATTCGTGATTGAGCTTAAAAAAAAAATTATGTCCTCCAAAATGAAAATGTCCACTACCATTTTGCGTTTCAGACATCGAGGAACATTTTTCGTTCCGTGTCGGTCTTTCTGTGGTAATTCCTTGTATCGCCCATAACTACCCGAAATAATGATCAAAGTAAGCTGAAATTTGGAGGGTAGGTGCGGGTTGGGTCACAGATGGTCCCAAACTAAAATCATTGAAAAAGTACGGTATCTTTCGTCAGCGCAAGCGCAAACGTGAAATACTTGAAACGCCCATAACTACCCTGAATATCGTTGAAATGTTCATACTTTGAGGGTCGATCAGGAATAATACTTTGATATGCCCACATGGGTTTCACTGGAATCGTACTTTAACTTTCGTCTGCGCATGCGCGATCATGAAATGTTTACCGTTTCCTTGTAACACTTCTAACTACGCGAAAAATAGTCGTAGAGAGCTGAAATTTTGAGAGTACACGCGTATTGGATTGCAGAGGGTACCACTTCAAAATCATGGAAATCGTCTCGTCAGCGCATGCGCAAACGTGAAATACTTGGAACGCCCCAAACTACCTCAAATATCGTTGAAACGAGTTCAGATTTGGAGGGTCGATAAGGAATAATACTTTGATAGTTCCACATGAATTTCATTGGAATCTTAATGTAACTTTGATCTACGCATGCGCGAACATGAAATGTTGACCATTTCCTTGTAACGCTTCTAACTACGCGAAAAATAGTCGTAGAGTGCTGAAATTTTGACGGTACGCGCGGGTTGGATCGCAGATGGTCCGTATCAAAGCGAGTTGGCAGTCTTTTTTTCCAAGATGATTGCAATACTTTCCTGTTACTGTTGAGGTTGGGTAAGGAAGGTCTGTGTGTGGGGAGGGGGGGGGGGGGGTAACTCATTTCATCGAACGGAGGTTTGGTATAATTCACTGGTTGAATTAAGAGTTTAATTGCTCCACAAATTCATCGAACCCACCAAGTCCGAACTTGTAGGTACATTAAATCGGGAGTGTTGTACTCGGCCGCAACATACAATATAATGGCCCGTGTTCCCACCGCCCGGGGCCCATAGAACACCAAATGAAACGACCGTATAAATAACCCCAACCGATTTCCACGGAGGAGGTCCGGGGGCACTTGATAAACAGCTTGTTTGTATTCCACACTGCGACGGGCGGCTTTCCTCGCAGGAAGTACTATTTCGTTCCTGGACCAAGCTCGCTTTCATGCCAAAAACAGTTTTATACCGAGAAAAGCCTATATATATACAGAACTCTCGCTCTTGACGGATGTGGGAGGTAGTTTAGAAGTTGAATGAGGGAAGTGATATTTCCAAGTGTGACAGGTTTTTATATGCAAGTTGGGAGGGACGGATCTTTTTTCCCTCTACATTTCTCTAGGAGAAAGCCGGTTTGAGAATGGCTAGAAAAAGTATGGTGCAAATCCATCTTCGGGGTAATATTACACATCAATAACCTTCCCTTTCCAGAAAGTAGGTCGAAATGTGCTTTCCAGCTTGCCATGAAGAATTCTGTTAGGCTCTCTGAAACCGCTTATCTCCAACGTGAGAGGGTTATTCAGATGACCATAACAGTCAGACCTGAAGCGAGTAGATGGTTGGCCAGGCAGCTCGGTGCACAGCCTAGTTGTTGACGTACACACTACAGGGATTTGGCATTGGGTGACCTCAGACAATTTTTAATTACTAAATAATTATGTAATTTCCAATCAAATAGTATTAGCCTCTCCATTGCAATGTAATTGTAGTCGTATCACACCTACTTATTACGGAAATATGAAAAATCCTAATTTTCATGGTTTAGGGCCATCGGTCACGTTTGCAAGCCTGATTAACATCTGATTAAGTCAAATTTCTGGTTATCTCTCGCATACCAGTTTATTAATTCACTTTAGCAGCTGATTATCGCTAATCATTGACTATCTTTAACTGGAGATCGAAGTTCTAGTTAAACGAACTAAATCACTCGCGAAGAAATCGTGGAAACCCATTTCAAAGAAATACGCAGTTATTGAAAAAATAGTCTATTTCCACTAATACACGAAAAAAACGAATATAAAACTAAAAATAATCTCAGATCTTCATCAAGTTCAGTTAAAGATAAAATTAATTTTCAAGATAAAAGTGGTGTTTATGAGTTAAAGTGTTCTTGTGGACTTGACTATTGTGGTCAAACAGGGACCGCTCTAGTAATACAGGCGCCCTAGGCAAATGATAAAAAAAGCGCCCCTAAAAAAATTCGCGCGAATTTTTGTTATTGCTATCTTTGATATCATAACAGGTACAAATAAACAACAAAGCATTTTTTATTAGAGGATAAATATTACTTTACGCTTACGCTTACGTAAAAATAAGTTATTTCTCTTTTTTCACCTGCAAAAAAAATCAGTAACGAGAAATTGCTGATAAGCTTTATCGTGCATTTTTTTTTTCTTTTTTTTCCCAATTTTTTTTTCTGTCCACTTGCCATTTTGGCGCCCCTCAAATTTCGGCGCCCTTCACTTTGCCTAGTTTGCCTATATGGTAGAGCGGGCACTGTGGTCAAACTGGTAGGAAGTTTAGAGAAAGAATAAAGGGACATGAAAAATATTTCAGGGATAATAAGGGTGATTCGGCCTTTGCACGTCACTTGAATGAATCCAGTCATAGCTTCAATTTTCATCTTGCAGATAAAAGTTCATTGAATATCTTCATTTCTGCCCAAAAGGGAGCATGTTGGATGTACTTGAAAAATTCGAAATTATTAAGAGTGATAGGTTGGGTAAATCTTGGAATGATGTAATTCCTTTAAGTTTTTTCCATTATTGCGTTCATTTCTGTAATAGCTTGGTCCCCCCCTTCACCTTATGTTCCTTTCACTTTTTGACATTCTCTTCCTGGGCCAATCAGAATCGACCCCCCTCTTCCTTTCTTCCCTTCACCATTCTTCTTCACAACCAATCCCAATCGACCACATTTCACTTTTTGACTATTTATAAGGTCACCTCTCCAATGTGCCTTCAGTTATTGTTTGTTACTGACGATGGTTCGATCACCGAAACCAGTATAACAGTATTTTTCGCGTTTTTTCGTGTATTAGTGGAAATAGACTATTTTTTAAATAACTCCGTTTTTCTCTAATTAAAATTTAACTATCCATTCAAAGTCTGATTAGCGGGCAGCACATTGCATTTTCGTTTTTTCTGTTCCTATTTGTCCCCAAACTTGGCGAGAAGTGAGTGTTTTCATTCTTTTTTCATGGATTCTAAATAGAAATAGATGATTAGGATTCCTCCGACGGAGAAATGAACTTGTACCTACATTGAATGGGTACGAAATACTTGGTTCGGCCGGGAAAATAACGTATTTTGAGACATAGGACGACGTGGATTTCCACTGCAGATTCCGCCTCTCCAATGAAACTAAACATTTTGTTCTTTAAATCTTCATTATTATTTGGTTCGTTATCGGAAACTATCATCACTTTACACTTGAAGGAATATTTTTTCGTTCATTACAATTTGAAAAACAAAAAGACCCGTAGGATTTGATTCCTCCAAACATAAAAAGAATATATCAATGGTTTCCCATTGATTTGGTACATTGACGTCTTATGAAGTACGTAACAACCTTTGCAGCATACCAAACCCACGTACGGATAGGTAAATTGATAACTACTGGAGCTTAATTTGTCTACGTTTGATGGAAATATTACATGAAATAGATATAAAATACATACGAATACTGAGACATTTCAAGTTGTTCTCACGAAAGCACGTAACTCCGAGAATACAGAAATATGGCGGAACTCGCGAAAATACAGAACCGAGCGCGAATGATGCTGATTCTACACGATCACATAAGTCAAGAGAAAATAAGGCGAATCCGGTGAGGGACAGCAGAAGCAGCCGCGGAACCAAAAAGAAAATACATTGGTACATTCGTACAAATAAAAATTTATTACAAAAATATACGGAGGAGCACAATAATTTGGCCGCGTTTGGCGAGGCGAGGAATGTGACGATAACGATAACATTACCATGGAAACGCCGTCCAACTCGCAATGTTGCGCCTTACTTTTACGGGATTTTCACGTTTCAAGTATAGTGGTGGCGCTGTTTTCTCTCGTCAATACTCTGACTAGCTAACTAGCTGTTATTTAGTATCCATGAAGTGATTGATAAACGCATCCTGAGCTCTGATTAGTTAAAATCTCTGATTAACGTTAATCAGTGACTAGCTACTTGGAGTTTTAACTAGAGAATTGATAAACCGTCCCTTAATCTTGGATTTTAAATCAGTACAATTTGATATTACTTGAACTTCTAAATCAGTAAAATGGAGACAGTTGGTACATGTGCGGCAGAATGGTTAAGTAATTATTCGATGAACATTGCCGATGGTAAATTCATTCTTGGAATAATAGGTGCACCGAAAATCATGTTATCGAATTCGTTTGAAGGTAAAAATGTAGGGAGTGGGTAGCTAAATCGCAGCAGATGCAGTCGATGCTTTATTTTAATGGTCGACGTGAAAAATTTTCTTCATCAATAATTATTATTGTCAGCACCTATGGATGTACGTTTGTACAGTAGTGCTGTTTTAAGGGCCGGTTTATCAATTCTCTAGTTAAAAATCCGATTAGCTAGTCACTGATTAACGTTAATCAGAGATTTTAACTAATCAGAGCTGAGGATGCGTTTATCAATGACTGCATGGATACTAAATAACAGCTAGTTAGCTAGTCAGAGTTTTAACGAGAGAAAACAGCGCCACCACTACAATAACGTGAAAATCCCGTAAAAGTAAGGCGCAACATTGCGAGTTGGACGGCGTTTCCATGGTAATGTTATCGTTATCGTCACATTCCTCGCCAAACGCGGCCAAATTATAATTGTGCTCCTCTAGTCCTTTGAATATTTGTAATAAATTTGTATTTTTTTGTAGGAATGTACCAATGTATTTCCGCGGCGGCTTCTGCTGTCCCTCACCGGATTCGGCTTATTTTTTCTTGACTTATGTGATCGTGTGGAATCAGCATCATTCGCACTCGGTTCTGTATTTTCGCGAGTTCAGTCGTATTTCTGTATGTTCGTAGTTATGTGCTTTCCCGAGGACAACGTTAAAAAGTCTCAGCATTCCAGCACTTATGTGGTCTCTATTTTATGCAATATTTCCATCGAACATAGACAAATTCACCTCCCGTAGTGATCAATATACCTATTCGTACGTGGGTTTGGCATGCTGCAAAGGTTGCTACACTTGATAAGATTTCGATGTGCCTAATGAATGAAGTGTACCCATTAAATATTCTGTTTATATTTGGAGGAATCAAATGCGGGTCTTTTTGTTTTTCAAACTGCAATGGTGCACGAGAAAATATTCCTTCAAGTGTTAAGCGTTGATAGTTTCCGATAACGAACAAAATAAGTAATAATAAAGAACAAAAACTGTAGTTTATTTGCGGATAGGCGGAACCAGGAATGGAAATCCATGTCGTCCTATGTCTCAAAATACGGTAGTTTCCTGCCGAACCAAGTATTTCGTACCCATTCAAGGTAGGTACAAGTTCATTTCTCCGTCGGAGAAATCGTAATCATCCATTTTATGTCGGAATCCATGAAAAAACTAATGAAAACACTCGCTACTCTTCAAGTTTGGGCACATGTAGGGACAGAAAAAACGAAAGTGAATTATGGCTACCCGCTTTGACTGGACAGTTAAATTTTTAACTAGAACTTCGATCTCCAGTTAAAGATAGTCACTGATTAGCGATAGTCAGCTGCTAAAGTGAATTGATAAACGGGTATGCGAGAGATAATCAGAGATTTGACTTAGCAATTAGTCAGACTTTAATCGGGGTTGCAAATGTGATTGATAAGTCGTTGAGTTTTTGATCAAGTGGGTTGAGATCATTCACTTTTTTTTAAGCTGGAATATTCTGTTTTGCGGGTACCTACAAAGCCAGTCTCTTCAACAGCTAATAGCAATCGCTTGGTTGGATTGCCCAATGTGATTCCTTAAATTACGTGGGATCTGGGGGTTCTTGTTGTGTACGGCTGCCGTATCTCCATCCATTCTTATAAGAGAAGAGATTGAGCCGATAAAGAATTCCCTGTACCGAGACCGCCAACTCTTAACTCTCACTGGAGGCATAAAGCAGCCCTAGCCCTTATCACTGAACGCGTGTTTAACGGTTTTGGCCCAGATTGGCCTGGCTCTTGGGGCTGGTGAGGGAAAAGTTTGAAATCCGTCCAATTCGAATTGCACCGAGATTTGCAGTGTCGCTGTGCACCTTTTCGAGTCTTCTTTTCCTGAAGGAACGAAGAGGCGCCTTGTGCTGGTCGAATGAATTGCTAGTTGATTGAATTCAAGTGGCAATTTTCTTACCGGCAATAAATTCTCGAGTAAGTTACACAGACATACAAGTAGGTATTAACCTACATAAAGTATTTAAAGGACAGGTAAGACGACCGAACGGAGAATTCCCCAAAATTTCATCTACGTCTACCCCTTTTTACACCATTGAGAAAAAATTACCATCTCTTCTCCGTAGGAGTGCTACCTGCGTACTGTTGTTGCTTGATTCTTTTGGTTTATTATTCTATGAATAATACACCTATGTATTCGCTCAGCAAAAAATTTTTATAACACCCCCTCAAAATTTTTTCTTTTCCGTTTCAAGGTGCGCAGATTCCAAAATGCAATGTCCGTCCGCCGTCCGCCGTATCACGTGTAAAGGCTTAATTTTCGGTCTAAAAAAATCGTTCTTTCGCACACATGCTCCATTTGGTCCCTAGTTGTGTCCCGAAACTTTTCAGCCCGATCGGAATATACCCAGGGGTGTTATGAGTGAAAATGTGTGTAAAAATAGGTACTTTTTGCGTTTTAGCGACTTGTTTTTAACATGAGCTTTTAAGGTATCGTTTTTCATGTTTTTGGGGACGAAAAGACCGAATATGAAGTCAATTTTGACCAAAGAATAGAAAATTGAGGTTCTACCAGATGTTCAGCTCCCGAAATTGATTTTTTATGAGTATAAAACCTGGGAAATCATATGAAATCACCATCAATTTGTAGAATAACACAGGAAAAAGTGTCAACAGGTGGATCAAGACGATTAAATGGTACTATCAATTATCAGAGATAATTTATATTTAAAAAAAAGGAGCGTACCTTATTCGTGTTTTGGGGGCCAAAATTGCTGGAAACCACCAGAGATAGCTATTTCAATTATTTTATATGAAAGAAACAATAAGTAAACAGCCAGCATTTCTGTAGGTATGTCCAATAGAATAATAAACCCATGTGACAAGGACTTTGCAGCGTTTTTACTTTGCAGGTCGTCTCTGTAATAGGCATGGCACCTAATTACTCATAAATTATAATAAATTACTAATTAAGTTCATTAGTAATTTAATGTTAATTTATCATTAATAGAAGAATGGATGGCATGACCACGAGTACAGTTGTATAACACGTATATCAGTGGAGTCCTCTCTATGATATGTGAATTCCCGTTTTTCTTATCTCTCTCTTTTGGAGCTGATCTATCTACCTTCTCGTACTAGTCTAAATACAGTACGTTTGAAGTTATACTTAGTGCTTTTTGGGATCGAAATGTTATCATTAAAGCCTGGAATCATTTATGCGAATTATACGCCCCTAATATGCAACGAGAAGTATAAATATAATATATTATATGCTAAATAAATATGCAAATCCCCATTCAAAGCTTAAGCATTTTTAAAATCCGTGATAAAGGTGACAAGTAGAAGGGAGAAATCAAAAATACTAAATTCGTATTGCTGTAACTCATATAAAACATAGTTAAATTGTAAAATTATTATGTTGTTCGAGATTTTCTGTAGACATACATCGTTTTTGTCAGATAATATACCTATATGATGTTTAACATTGAAAATGAACGTTCAAATCACAAGATGCGATAGGTAAATAATTCAAGGTGGCGATATCATTGGCACTGTATTCTATAGAAAATTTAGAAGTACCTATATCCTTTAATAATTTTTTTAATATCCACGACGGACGTCCATCGTGGGTTTCTCTGTTGTACTGCTTTCATCATCGTTTTTCGGGTCTTCTCCAGTCCAGCTTGCTGTATTCTTCTGGAACTCGCACCGCGTCACAGAGCGATCCCAGACGCGTAATTAATGGGTTAATAAATCGGATTGAAGAGAAAATGGGCAAGATGGACACTTTATCACTTGATATCCAGCAAGAAAATGTGACCTATGTTAAAGGGCTCTTGTATTAATTTATGCGGGAAGGTCTTGGTTTGGTGGGGAGAAAATAATAGAAAGGCGAGGGTATTTACACCTACTCAGTGCCCGCTAAATGTGACGTTTCTCAAGACCAAAGAGTATAAGAAGATAGTCCTGGGTATTATAGCTAAGGGCGACGCACTTTTGTAATCCGCTTTATGCTAGTTTAGCCATTAGCCTAACCCTCTCGTTCCGTCCACTGAGAATAGAAACCTTCTATTGTCAGTGTTCGTAATTCCAACGGAAATCTAGGTCGATACCCCAGCTCAAGAAAACATTTTTGAACAAAAATAGCCAACTCCCACGTTTCCAGAAGTAAAATTCTTCTGTTTTTTGTTTGCTTGTTTTTTGAAATTTGGTTTGCATTTGGAAAATATGCTTAGGTTATGCGAATTCCCGCTCAATATGCAAAGGTGCTCAAAAATGTAAATAGATGCAAATTTGAAATTAAAATTTTTGGCTGGATTAGGTTGTAAATGCTTCATAACGTCCAAGTTCTAAGTAGACAGATATACCAAATAAAAAAGACATGTGCAAATATGCACAATTCCAGGCTCTAGTTATGATTATGTCCCCCCCCCCCCCCCCACTGGTTGACATTTTAACTAGTCCGAATCTCGGGTTGGAAACAGGCAGTTTGTCGTTTTGCACTTATTGGTTTTGGGCTTTTGGGGGAGTGATTTTCCCTCATAAGGTCATCCTACATGCACATGGCAAATTGTGCCGATTGTTTTGTCATTTTGCTGGCCATAACACAACTGGCCGTTGGTAAATAAATGACTGGCTCATAATTCTCAGGTGAAAAATCAATATTGTTATTCGATACTTCGACTGAACTTTTTTATTTAAACTATATAACTCAATCACAGTGAAATTTGGAGGACCCTCTAGAGACGCCGTTTGTTTGTTTTACACGGTGTCCCCAGATGCATCAGAGAGTCACTGGCAATTTCAAACGAAATAGGGCAAACTTCTATAATTCATGGGGGTCCACCCCCCAACTTCCTGCCCCAGAGGTCGGAAAAAGAGTAGCCGCTTTGGTCCCACCGTGCCAACTATATATTTTCACGATGAAAAGTTGGTTTCCCAGGGCCTTTCCATCCTGAACAAAAGGGTTCTGTTGGTCAATTGAAGGGATTGAGAGGGCAGCAAGTTTCGCTACCGGTGTAGAATGTAAACTATGATTATTCCATGTGTGGAGCATAGGTGATCATGATCTTGAATGTTTGGAGTGACGAAACAAATTCCATGTTGATACGGATAACAAAGGATTTACAAACAACATGTGAGACTTGCTACTCATTTATGGAGTAGATATTTTTAATGTAGGTCACTCGTTCTTGTCAGTGCCTGAAAGATATTGGTGTTGGTTTTGGTGTTAGAGTTATGGGTAGAATCATTGGCAGCAAACTCTCAAATGACTGTGTAAGTAGTGATGCGCAACTATGAGGTAGGTAGCTATCAGAAACTCCCGCAAGATAGTATTTATTCAATATTTATATGATGCAGTGAATACGTCCTAACCTTCATAGCACTTTTATGGCAACATGTCGAAATTAGTTCCAGCAAAAAAAAAACGCTGCAAATCCCTGCACAACGGTTTATTATTTTGTACAGAATACCCTTCTGTTACAGATCACAGCTCTCTGTATAGATAACCCTTCTACGTAATATAATATGTACTAGTCTATGCATATTATGTAGATCGCAGACCCTCCGTAGGTTAGTACCTAACCCTGTACTCGTTACTAGGTACCTACCTAAATCACGAGTTGAATGTTGCTAAAATAATTCTGTCGATGACAATCAGTAACTAAAATGGCAAAAAGAAACGCTAATAATGAAGTTCTGAAGGGAAATTGTTGATGTGGAGTGAAATGGATGACCCTTCTGCGTAGATCACGCACTGTGGTCAATACCTACGCTCGTGGTAAAGTATAATGAACCGTTGTGTAATAACTTGCCCATCAATAATACTTCAACAGTTGGAGCTGGTTCAACGGTTGAGCTTAACAAAATCCAGCCCCTTCTTGGTAGATGTACCGTTGTGTAATTTACCGTTGTGTAATTATTTGCTGTTGTGTAATAATTTACCTATCAATAATAATTCAACGTTTGTTCAAGTTTCAGAAGTACCTACCAACAAAATCCAATAGTCCATCACTTATCAAATGAAATAATCTCGCAGAACAACCAACTCGACTTCATACAGCCATCCTTGATTATAATCAGGTGCTCCCTAGTGATGATACCTGGGTCGGATTTATACCGTTTGATTCACGATCGTGTTGATGAAGCTTTTTGGTGCACACGAACGGCTGGACGTACAATGCTCCGGGTGGTCTTAAAAAATCCTTTGGTTCAAGATCAATTGAAAAATGTTTTAAAAAAAACCGTACCCTTCTATTGAAAGTTTTCGAGATACGGCGTTCTGAAAATTTCAACCCCTATTTTGAACCCCTTAGAGATGAGTGACAGTGATGCCGAGCTTCGAGGACCAACTAGACCCCGAACGGAACCTATAACCCGAATTTCATCAATTTTTTTTTTCATGGTAACTAAGAAAAGTGCTCAGTGCGGCGTACGGTGGACAGGTAGAAATTTTGCATTTGCAGAAATTTTATTGCATTTTCGGATTCTACATACCTTGAAATATAAACCATCAAATTTTGAGGGGGGGGGGGGGGGGGTTAGAATTTTTTTTTTCATGCTCGATTCCAAAGGTTCATTATTGAAAGTAATAAACCAAAAAAAGTAATAATAATAATAAAATAGTAATAATAAATAAATAAATGAAATAAAGAGGTGTTAAACCCAATTTAGCACCCAATTTAGCACCCATTTTAGTTAGGAATCAATTTACTCAACCATATTATACTCAACACACCCCGAGTTCCCTCAAATCGGTGGATAACCAAATTGAGGTTACGCACAATACATTACGAAGGTCTTGTTGATATTAAGTGTGAAGAACCTCGTAGGTCTGAGTGTTATTTGAGATTTTAATGTTTTGATAGGTGTATTTCGGTTGTTCTTGATCCCTTATTGATTCCGGTAAAGCGCTTTCATAGTTTTGAATTCATTCCTTCTGTATGGCTCCATCTATCACCCTGAAACCGAATTACAGACCTGGATATTTCCTCCCTACTAAAATTTAGTTTTTAACTTTTTCTGTTTGTATCCAGTGGATCCCCCAATTTGGGCCTAACCCACTTTGCGGGGGGGGGGGGGGGGGGGGGGATCAAACTTTCCTCAGGGTTTAGGGTAAGAATACATTGAACAAAAAATGCATTTTGGTTTATTATTTTCGTACGTTCGTATTCGTACGAGTATGGTAAGAACTGGCGAGAAGCGTACTGGTTAGTGTAAGGGTGGTGGGGTGTGTTAGTGCATAAGTACTGACTTGAATCGATTTTATGAGGCGTCGAAATCGGTTTATTGCCTGGATCGGGTCCTCGTGGTTTTGCCCCATTTAGAGGTTTATCCCACTTTAACCTTGGTTTACCCCATTTTAGAGGTTTCAAAACACATCCGCAGCACCTGAAACCCGTCCGGGTTCCTCCCACGTACGGTGCCGCGCCTTCGACGATGAGTGGTATCTGAAGAGCACCTTCAATCGGGTAACATGCGATTTTCGAATCGATCCCCCCTTGAGAGGCCCCGAAACACTTGTTAATGTTCACACAAGGGTATTCTGTTCACACAGGGATATTACAACGACGGGGGCTGAGGCCTTAGGTGCTTTTCTCCCCTGCAACATAGTTTCCCACTTTTGCCTTCGCCTTTATAACTCCGCCTCAAATGGTCCGCCTCGAGTGAGGGCGGACCATTTGACGGTCCGTTGGCCCCTTTTTCGTGAAGGGGGTCCACAGCGGAGGCGACAAGATGTATGCATTAGGAGGGCTTTTAGCCGATTTTCGCGTTCTTAGTCAAATCTTTACCCTCTTTCCAACTAAAGAAACGCGTTTAGTTTATGGTTCTTATGAGTAAACTTTTGGTTTATTATTTTCAATAATGAACCACTGGAATCGAGCATGAAAAACAAAAATTCTAACCCCCTTCTCAAAATTTGATGGTTTACGTTTCAAGGTACACGTAAAATCCGAAAATGCTATAAAAATATTTCTGTCTGTCCGCCGTACGCCGTATGGGCCACTTTTCTTAGTTACCATGAATAAAAATTGATGAAATTTGGGTTATAGGTTCCGTTCGGGGTCTAGTTGGTCCTCGAAGCTCGGCGTTACTGTCAGTCATCTCTAAGGGGTTCAAAAAGGGGTTGAAATTTTCAGAACGCCGTATCTCAAAAACTTTCGATGGAAGGGTATGGTTTTTTTTACATTATTAAATTTTTCTTGAGCTAAACAATTTTTTGAGATCACCCGGAGCACTGTACGTCCAGCCGTTCGTGTGCACCAAAATGCTTCGTCAACACGATCGTGAATCAAACGGTATAAATCCGACCGGGATTTCATCACTAAGGAGCACCTGATTATAATCAAGGGTGGCTGTATGAAGACGAGTTGGTTGTTGTGCGATATTATTTCATTTGATAAGTGGTGGACTATTGGATTTTGTTGGTAGGTACTTGTGAAACTTGAACAAACTTTGAAGTATTATTGATGGGTAAAATTATTACACAATGGTAAATTATTACACAACGGTAAATTATTACACAACGGTAAATTATTACATAACGGTAAATTATTACACAACGGTAAATTATTACACAACGGTAAATTATTACACAACGGTTCATCTACCAAGAAGCGGCTGGCTTATGTTGATCGGTACTTTTGCAACTTGACCAACCGTTGAAGTATTATTGATGGGCCACAGAAAACAGTGATCTACGCAGAAGGGGCATATATTTCACTCCACATCAACAATTTTCCTTCAGAACTTCATTGTTTGCGTTTCTTTTCGCCATTTTAGTTACTGTTTGCCATCGACAGAATTATTTTAGCAACATTTAACTCGTGATTTAGGTAGGTACCTAGTAACGAGTACGGGGTTAGGTACTAACCTACGGAGGGTCTGCGATCTACATAATATGCATAGACTAGTACATATTATATTATATAGACGGGTTATCTATACAGAGAGCTGTGATCTGTAAAAGAAGGGTATTCTGTACAAAATAATAAACCGTTGTGCAGGGATTTGCAGCGTTTTTTACTTAGTTACAGCCTTGTTTCGACATTTCATCAGATAGATAAGTATAATAGATGAAGTATAATAGGTTCTGTTATATCTGTTGGATTATGGTTAGACTAGCGGAAGTACCACTACGTTGCACAGGATCGTTGTGGTTACATATCAACATAGGAAACGTAGGTATCGGTTATGGTTAATTGCTCCACTGCCATCTCTCATACTATGGATAAATTCTTCATGTTTTTTTAATTACTTTTTATTATAATCAACCATTACTTTATTACTGATGCGAGTTTCTTGAAGGAAAACCCCACCTTCGACGAGTGCTGGTAGTTCAAATCCCCATCACAATAGACCTTTTTCCCTAAGCGTAATGCGCTTGCGCGGCCTTATCACAAATCTTCGGCCGCCATATTGTGGTACCATCGGTCACTCCCCGTCCATATCCGTGACTCTGTGCAACTATCTACACTTGATCTCAGCTAGTTACCTTACTATTATTATTTTTTACCTTAATTACCTTAATATACACTGTGCGTACGTTTCCTGCTTCAGTTACAATAATAATTTTTCACAAGTGTGCTCCAACTAGTCTGAAAACACCGAAGTGCAATTAAACGTGTAAAGAAACTGCAATTCGTTGAAATGTTCTTACACCTACTGTAAATATTGTTGGTTGTGGGGAAGGGTAGAATGATAGTTCCCTTTTGTGTTCAGTGGTATATTGGTCGAGTACTTTTGCCCATAAGACCTCTTCAGGAGTACCTATACTGTGATTTTAGTTATATGTACATAATTAAGAGTAGTCTTATGTTGGAACCTAGTTCGTTTTAGGAAAGCAGTTACGATTAATATTGCTGCACGCTTCATTTAAATTACTTTACCATTTTTGTTCTTTGTGCTGTGATGTTTAATATTGTCCTATTTTTAAGAAAGCTGACTACCAATAAAAACAATTTAAGTTCGTATTTCGAATGTTGTACTTATTTTATTAATATCCTTGCTTGATAACGTTTGTTCCCTGACTTTTCAGGATTTGCAAAATTCCCTGAGTTTTACATGTCCGTATACACCCTGAATAAACCTGTAAGAAGTACTAATAGTTCAGTTGCTACACGTTTAATTTAAGTATAAATAGTTGTCAGTTGTTATTCCGTTTCGTTTCAGTATAGGTAATTGAACTCATGAACACTCAAGATTTCGATGTATAGTTTATTTCGTCAAAAAGTACAAAAAATGTGTAAATAACAACAAAAGTAATGAAAAAAAGTGTATACATTGCCTATAGAAAAAAACTTTTTTGAGGGTGCAATATTATGTAGGTAGACGACATAAGGAATACAAAGTAGGTAGGTACTTCATGTTCGAGAAATGATTGATGATGAACAACAATGATTCTTTTCAAAATCTTTAACCATTAATCTATAATTAAAGGTTTACGAAAATTTAATAGGCAAGCACAAACAAAAACACTTTGAGACAAAATGTGCAGAAGACGCAGCTGATGAAAAATGTGGTACCACAATATGGCTGCCGTCCCTTATCAGCTCGCGCGTAGGCTCCGCCCCTTTCTTACGGAAAAAGGTCTATTACTGTGAAATGTTCAACAAAAATTACACGTTCCAAGTAGTTACTTGTTCTCCCTGATACAATAATTTATGACAAACATACTATGCTGAGGCCAGTGTATTTGAGGCACAGAGGCACACAGGAGCATATAAAATTCGGTAGTTCAACCCTTCTTCTTCTGATGGATCAATTGTGAAGAGCATAAAAAGATATTATCACACCTAAATGACCATAAGACAACCTAAATACTTCTCGTCTTAATTTCTACTTTCCAACTTGAAAATAATGAAAAATACATTGCCAGTTGGAATTATTAGGAACCTGTATCTATGCTTCAATGCTAATAGAAGTGTTTAACCCATCAGTAGGTAAACGAAGTGTTGTTGTGTACTCGAGGTGATTTCGTGATTAATACTGGTAGGAGCGGACATACGTTATTGGTTTATTATTTTAAATAATGAACCTTCGGAATCGAGCATGAAAAAACATTTTAACCCCCCTCAAAATTTGATGGTTTACGTTTGAAGGTATGTAGAATCCGAAAATGTAATAAAAAATGTTCTGTCTGTCCGCCGTAAGCAGCACTTTTCTTAGTTACTATGAACCGAAATTTAAAAAATTTGGTTTTAGGTCCCGTTTGGGGTCTAGCTGGTCCGCGAAGCTCGGCTTTACTTCGGTAATCTTCAACGGATGAAAAATAAGGGTTGAAATTTTCAGAATGCCGTAGCTCGAAAACTTTCAGTTGAAGGGTATGGTTTTTTTGCGTTTTTAAATAATTGATCTCGAACTAAAGAATTTTTTGAGACCACCCAGAGAATTGTACGACCAGCCGTTCGTGTGCACCGAAAATCTTCGTCAACATGATCGTGAATGAAACGGTATAAATCCGGCCCAGCTATCATTGCTAGGGAGCGCCTGATTATATTATAATATATAATCACGGATGGCTGTATGAAGCCGAGTTGGGTTCTGTGATAATTCATTTGAAAAATGATGGATCTTTTGGATTTTGTTGATAGCTACTTTTGCAACTTGAACAAACGTTGAAGTTATTGTATAAATTATTAGACAACGGAAAATTATTGCACAACGGTAAATTATGGCACCACCGTAAATTATTACACAACGGTAAATTATTACACAACGGTGAACTATTAGACAACGGTTTATTATACTATTTACGTAGAAGGGGCACCTATACGGGTAAATTATTACACAACGGTTTATTATTTGCCTTACTTCATGAATAACTACAAATAATTAATGATTGATTTATTGAATCCCGCGCATTTGTATGAAGCTTTAATTCCGGGGCCGGCTCCAGTACTCGATTTAGGACTTTCCTGGGGGGAGCTCGAGGGTATTGACCATAGAAAACAGTGATCTATACAGGTAAACAATAAACCTTTGTGTAATAATTTGCAGCGTTTTCTGTCTCAGTGGTCCTCTAAAATTATGCACTTTTTTCTCCTCTTTTTTTTTTTTTTAAATATATGAATACAACGTATCACGACACTTCTAATGGGGTCACACCGCTCACCACCTAAAGTTTAGAAATCCTCCAAAACTCCGCAGGTTCTCTTATTAAGCCTAATTCTGACCCCTAACGCCCCTCGAAAACTCCTTCACCACTGAAGCAGGTAAAAAAAGGTAATGTTCCCTTCTTTGGCGTAAAGCAAGCGTTTAATTAGGACAGATGAAAAAGTACGAAAGTATGGTCGGCGGGGGGGGGGGGGGGGGGGGCAGAACAGGGCGTTACGGAGCTTCCATTTAGGTCCGTCTAAACGCAACAAATAACTGGTTACGTAGAGAAACGGCTGAGAAGTTTTTGCATGACACTCTCTCTCCAGAGGTAATTGCCTCCTTTTGCTCTCTACCTCTTCAACCTTTTTTTTTAGCTTAAGAAAAGTTTACTGGTCAAAAGAGCAGAAGATAGAAAAGGTCTCTCGGAAACTCCTAATGTAAAAGTTTTTCGTTTTTCCTCCCCTGTTTCGCCTTTTCTCACTGTTTTCGAAGAAAATGATTATGATCAACAGGTTTTTCTTTCGGTATTAACCCAATAACAAGACTCTTTGTTCAGGTTTGGGAAAGCTCGTGTTGTTAAGGGTGTTGGTATATTATATGTAAGTTCAGTGTAATTACAAAAGAATCCAACAACTTTGAAAATCTAATCGGATATCTACTGTAATTTTCGTTAAATGGTTCGAGTGCTGAACAGTTAATACCTGGTTTTCTTTCCTACGAAAGACTCCTCTTCATATTTTTTCAATCCAAGTATGAGCAATGTCAGATTGGTGGATCACGGGGTTTTTTGGACCCTATAATCAATCTACTACTTGCGGGTACATCCTTGAGTCCCCAGCAATCCTAGGGACCACCCATATCACGTAAGCACTGACTAATGACTAATGTAGGTCGGGTTTTACCTCGAGGGTAATACACACGACCTTGTCCACCTCGAGGGCACTCCAGGACTTGAGCCCGCAATTAACTTTGAAGAGAAAAAGGAGGGAAATTACGAAACTAATAGTGATATGATTTTAGGCAGTATTTATTGAGTTGAAGTTATATGAAGTTCCTGTGAAATGTGAAATATGGGCTTTAGAGCTACTTATCTCTAAACTAAGCAGTCCTACCTATACCTTCAGAAGCAATCCTAACGGCAATGTCGCGGGGACGCGTATTCGCGACGGCGCAGGATGGCAAACGGCATATGCCCTGATGGATGATTGACGTTAAATATTTGAGAAAATTGCGAACTAACCTGGTGCCTTAGTTCAGGCTCCTGGGTGCGGAGTTGGCACCGAAGATGGCTAAGCTGCAGTACCTCCCTGCTACGGACTCCTTCTCCGTGTGGACGTCTCAGCTTGGCAGGGTGTCCTGAAGACGTTCGGTCAATCAGTGCGCCTTTGCAGATTCGGGCCGCTATCGTGGAAGAAGATGTAGCTTGAGCAGGAGCACTTCAACCGTTCTTGATTTCGGCAGCTTTTCACGAAATCCCCGATGGGGGAGACTTGGTTTCGGGGGACGAAATTTCGGGTCCCACTTGTTCTGATCTATCCAATCGCATTATGTGATTCCGATAGGCGTGTTCATATGCCCAATCAGAAGCGATTTAAGATCTGGGGATTTTCGCTTGGGTGTCGAATTTTCGGTCCGCACGTGGCTTCAAGGTTTTTCGTGGTCCGCATCTTTTTCGCTGTTTCGGACAAAGGGAAGTTCTGGATCGTGTTTCGGTGGGAAACCGATCCTCAGCGGAAAACTTGTCGTACCTATAGGTGTTCTCACGAAAGTTTTTGTTGCTGCCGCCTTATTCTTGAAGTGATGATGAAATATGTTTATTTTCCAAAACTGTACAGAAAGAATATATACATAGTTTACTCGAAAACTAATCCCCTATATGGGCAATGCCCGTGTTAGGGAGATGAGTCAAACCAGCAAGTCCACTCTTATCTCATACTACAAATCCAATCTAAATCCAACAAAAATAAAAAAAGAAACTAGATCTCATACAAAAAAGAAGCTCATACAACAAAAATCAATCTAAATACAACAATAATCAAAAAAGAAAGTAGATTAACACATTACTTGCAGCCTGACCAGTAGTGTTTTTTAACAACTTATTGATGACACCGAAATCACGGCACATAAAAAGCTGCCTTCGAAGGCTTACAGGCAACAAATTAAAATGCGCCCAGTCCCGTGATTCTCCCGGGAAAATGAAATAATATGATGTCTGGCGCGGGTCTGAATATTCGCGTCCTGACAAGCAATATCTTCTCCATTGTTCTTGTTAATATTATTCCTCCAATAATCAAATTTATAAATCGTTAAACTTTTTTATTTCAACCATCTGCCAATTGCCAAGCATTTACCAACTTTTTAATTTTTTTTGTTTCAGGTTAGCCAGTTCTCCGTACAAAAACTACTTGTAAGTAAGTAAATACCGTCAGTATCTGCGTCACATTAAATTGGTTTGTGCATTTGCACAAGAATTCATTTATTGTAGTTTTATCCTGTCACTGCTTTCCTTTAGACTCATGTTCTCACAGTAGTGCCTATGGTTTTCTAAATTCTAGAGCTTGGCATTTACCCTATGCTGGAAGATTGAGGAGTTTGGATAATCGAGGTAGATGTACAGCGGACGATTGATGATTCTGTCGGCTTCCCAATTAACTTCCGTACTAAATAATCACTACCACACCCCCCCCCCCCCCCTCCCTGACACCACCGGAACCGAAAAAGCCAACCTCACACCTAAAAATAACTTCCCCATTAATTTCCACCGTTTTACGGTTCCCATCAGACCTTCTCTCAGGGTAGGAAAAAAAACCCTCCGACCTTTTTTCCCCAACGAATTTCCCCGCCACTAAGTGAACAAGGGGGTCAAAGAGAAAAGGGGTAGGGGAAGGCTTTTAGGGAGTTTTTAGAGATTAAACAACGCCCTCTGGACGTTGGTAACACATGAACACACTTAGTCTACAAGAAGCACTTGCAGTGACTAATCGTTGTTTGCTAGGTCCCTCACATTACAACCGGCCTCCCCCTTCTCTTCTGGTGTAGTTTCTTCAGACTAAACATCTGTTGTGAAATAAATTCGTCTGGGCGTGTTGTGCAAACTTGACACGTGAAAAAGTCGGTCGGTTTGGGTATAAGGTTTTGTTTACATGATGGAATGCCCCACGAGATTGGTTCTCTGAATAAGTGGGCTAGTGAATGGTGAACATAAGTTCCATATTATGAAATTATAGAACTTGCAGAGAATAATTTGCAGTCTGGTCTCTGAACTGCTTTAATGAGCTTGTGGGTACATGGTCATTTTGTCCTAATAAAAGATTTCGTTGGGAGCATCCCAAAAAGTAGCAATATGTGGAGTCTCCATTGAGTAGAAATGGGTGTTGAAATTAACAAGTTGTGACATAACCAACCTCCCGCTTTTTTTGTGGAGGCGGGCTGTAGAAACAGTACCATCAAGATCAGTATCATCTTCTGCTGATGCACTAAGTAATATGAATCATTTCTTGATTTCGATTTTCTCGTTTTGAAAGACATTCAGATTCACTGGTTCGTTGGTTGATTGGTTTATCGTTTCAGGGTTCTTAATCTCAGTAGTTACTGTTTTTGCAGTTTGGTTGCGAGATGGGCTGCAATAATAATGCTTCGTATTATGGTCAGCATTACTTGATTTCAATGTAAATGTACCTGCTGAGTTCTTCACGTTTTTACTTCATCGACCCCATTAATTTAAGCCCACTGGGACATTCTTTGCAGGGACCTCCAGATCACGTGTATGAGGCAGCTTTCTACATTCATTTGAAGTCCGATGTAATCCGAATGTAAGTCCGAATTGGACTTCAAGAATTTTTTTCTTCTATGAAAATTAATTCTTTCTTTTGTCAAAATGGTATCAACACCCATTTACCTATCGATCTACTAACGGATGAGATCGTACTCAACAATTATTAATACATAATTCTGCGCTGCAGGCTTTGGTCCCACTCCACCAGGGATGGGTATACTGGCCATGATTGCCGAGTAGGTAAATTCTAGGGGGTATTCTCGGAACAGAAGTTCTGATGTTTTTACTAGCGTTCTCAGTTTTCCAAAATGTTCGTGTAAATTCTTCGTGGGCTTGTTCTCTGAACATGGCTGCTGCAATTGGATTCACTTATGGCGAGTCAACATCACACTGATATTAATGTCACCGTCCGTTGCATCAAGCATCATTTCCAGTAGTTCCGTATCATGTTTTGATAACCTGATCAGGTTCTGGCGCATCGAGAGCCCTAGTGCACGCCTAGTGAGATTGCTCATTCTAGCTGTAGCGACCCGGAGTTCTTCAGAGGGACTAACTTCACCTGGTCTCCTGGACGATAAACTACCTACCTATCGAGTTATTTCAATGTTTTACGGTATGGGGTGGTACGTAACTCGAGACGAATGTTAGGTGCTTTTGAGACCAGACGCAGGTGGAACCACAATTGGGTAATGATAGAGGAGCGGCCTCACCCGTATGAAGAGGGATGCAATAATAGAGGGGTCGGCAGCCGAGGAAAACTTTTAACAAGTTGAGCAACCCCCGCTTCCAATCTCCTGCCCTCTTTCGGTTTTGAACGGAATTCATCCGAAGGGAGGTTCAGCAGAGCACAAAAGGACTCAGAATCCTCCCCTGGGTAACACCAGGTAGATGTCGGTTTTGATATCATTTGGTGAGGGTTTAACTTTGGAAAGATCTTGACCAAGGGTGGGGGCCTAGTGGTCAGCTGAACAGTAATATCTACTGGTGGCGGTAAGGGGGGCGGTAACCTCAATATAGTTGTACACCTCCCGTCCTAAACCCTTCATTCCATCCGCTTATCACTCCTGGCTTTTGTTCTCCCCCGTTTCAACGATCCTATTATAGCCAGCCGACTGTTCTGCACACATTTTCCTTTAGTCCTTTTGAACCTCCTTAGTACTATGTTTCACGCAACGATTATTCAACTTTCAACTCGAGGGCCTTGTTCATTGTTTCTGAAGTACTGGTTGGCCGGTAGGGAGAATGGATAGTATGATTACAGATTGAAATTCCTCCACCTATCGGGAACAACCCCTTCCGGTTACTCATAAACTTGTACTTGGCAGACGTTTCACAGCGCTAATACTCTAGAAAACTTCCACACCCTTTTCGTATTTGTGCTTATTGTGTTTTGCTGAAGGCTGAGGTAAACTACCTCACAGTGCTTACCAGTAATGAGTCCAGCGTCCCTTGCTTCTGTCGTAGACTCCTTGGAGCCCCGCTCTCTTCCACGCCACTTTAAACGGTGGTTTTATAGGTCGCCAATGTGCAAAAGGGTTGGGGGAGAATATCTTTGCAAGCACCTAAGGATAGATAAGTATGTCAGTAAGAACGAGATGCATTGCGAGTTTCTCATGGAATTCCAAAGCTCTCCATATCCTCGATCAAGATCTCCAAATTGACTCGTGTCAGTAGAACGGTAGAAGATTTATTCGTTGCTGTTCTCTGTGATACCTCTATACTGATTACAAGCAAAGCAGAATTGTTTAAAGTTGTCTCAATGTATCCAAACTTCTAGATTTTCAGTGGGCGTTGTCCAAATTAATAGAGAGTTGTCGCAACCAAAAATTGACGATCGGGCGAGAGAAAGTAAACGCAAGTGTTACGTTCGAGACGTATGTTTTAGTGTTTTCAAGACTTGCGTTGTCCAGCACCACGTAACTATTGGAAAGATGCATGTCGCGAGTCTCAATGCTACGTACTAGGTAACTTGGTAAGGAAACTTCTTCGCGGATAACCAAATTCGATCTCCATGGCTACCATATCGCGTCACCTAGAATTTTGTAGACAGACACGAAGAGCCGGCCTCGGGAAGGTTTTCCGCCGTTCGCTTTCTCCTTAGATATATTTGGAAGCTTGAACTTCATGTGGTTCGCGTACCTGTTCATCTTGAGCATTGCCATCCGAAAGCGATGAGCAAGGTAAGTGAGTGCCTTATATAGCAAGTATTGAGGGTATGTAAAATTATACAAAGGACCCAAGGTCTCACCGTGCCGTGCGTACGGTTTTACAGTAAAAGGGCACGGTTGCTGTTCTAGAAATTGTTCAACTCATAGAAAAACATCAAAATGGAATAATTACTATTACTGAATAATTATGTTACGAGCTATTATGAGAATGAAGAGGTTAACTTGACAGAGAAATTATATATCATTGACAAATTATTACGTTAACGTCACTTCAAAAATGAATTTGCATGTGCACTGAAAGGTTACATGTTATGGAAGTGTAGGAGGTGATTGAAGAATGAAATTAATAGAATGAATTATTGGTATCTGACTGCAGTAGGTAGGTATCTACACCACAGATCTGTTGATGACTGGAGAGCCTAGTTTTCGATCTGTTAATAACGTGGATTTTCATCAGTTGGACTGAATAACTCGACATTTCTCGATTGCCCCAAGGCACCAGTCAACAATGCTGTTGATTGCCTTGTAGCTCATCGCGGGTAGTTGACAGTGACTACTGATGTTACTGGGCTTTTACTAGTAGGTGTATTATATCATATCACGAAAGATGCGCATTTTCTTGGTTCGTAACGTTATCTACTGGCAGACCAAAACATTATTTTCAGTTTGTTTTAACCACCTTTTTTTCAATCAACGTTCATTATATTATTATTTAACTGTTTCTAATTTTATTGATATCATCCGTATAACCTCGTTCCGTAGACGGATCCTCCTGCTTAAACCTAGTCATGGTTTTATATCAACTGACTGTCAATACAGGTAGCATCGAATTTTAACGAAGTTTTATTATAATTTGTGCAAACCCCTGATAAGTACTAAATTATATCAGTACCTATGTACCTACTTACAGAGGATGTGGAGGGATGACAATAAACTTTTTTTTAAATAAATAAAATACAGTGAAATCCCTTTATAGTGCCAACTCTATTTTTGCCCACGGGGCCAAAATAAGTGTCCAGTATGGAGGGGTGTCCACCATAGAGAGGTGCCCCTCTATAGTGGACACGCGTCTGACCAAGAGATGTCCACTATAAAGGGGTGTCAAAAAATTCCAACCTATTTCTTTAATAATACTGTTTTACTATTTAGTGTGTACGCGAAAAAAATCCGTAAAATTTGTCTATGTATGAAAATTGCACAAAAATTAGGGTACTTTAGGTCAGGAAATACAAGAATAAATGGATAAATTCACGAATGAATAAAATTTTATAATTTTGAATCTGAAAAAACTGGAGAATCGAAGAATGTTTCTTCATTTTTGATTCGGTCATTTCCCGTTCGTGATGCACTGACAATTCTCACGAGTGAAAACATGCGACTGGCGACGGAAATAACGTACATAGGTACTTTCCGGTCAGCAGGAGAGTGTCAGTGGGTCAGGGTCAAATGAATCAAAAATTATGGTCAATGTGAACAAAAAAAAAAATGAATTCGAACGATGGCAAATTTACTCGTAAGCAAGCAGAAAATGAACTCAGTCAGATCAAATATAGCTGTCAGATAAGAAAAATGTAAACTTTTCTACACGTCTAAACGGGTATACTGTCCAGTGCTAGGTGTTCAGGATGACGAAATGAGTGTCCACGTCCGCTATACAGGGGTTCAAATACATTGAATCTCCTATCTCTACGCCGGGACCATGGCCAAACCGTCCATTAAAGAGGGGTGTCCAGTATACTGGGGTGTCCACTAAGAGGAGTTTCACTGTACTTACTTCTTATGAAAGAGCTCGTCCATGTATACAAAACGGTACGGTGCTATCACATCATTATTTAAATGATACGTCTAAGACAAATGGTAGAGGTTATCATCTATTCATCACCTTTAATCAAAGAAACCCAATTTGCTTATCGATTCTTCGAACAATGTGAGCACCCTCCTCCAGTGTCTTCGAAGACTCCAGTGAATATCATCAGGGAAGCCAGGCCTCGTAAACATAATTTTACCGGGAAGGCATTGTTCGCTCACGAGTGTTTTAGAGAGCTGGCGAGAGGGAGCAGGGGAGTGAGACTGTTGTTCAGAGCGAAAACTGCGGTTTCAGGTGGAGGACGCCAAAGGAAGAAGTCTCTTCCTACCGAAATTAAGTGAAGACAACTCACCCCAGACAAGCCGACCGCCCTTCAGGAAAAGGGAGGGAAAACGAAACAATGGCAGGAACTCATCCCCTTCGCCCCGCCCGCCCGCTTAATTACACCACAACAGGAAGATCATAGCAGGGAAAGTACAGGTTTATTGTGGACGACGATCTTTGTGAGGGTTAAAAAGTTGTTGTCAGATTTGTGCTGAAGGCGTGGAAGTTCGTCGCAAAGAAAAGGTTTGATCACACAAATCGTTTTGGTGTTATTGGAATCAGCGAGAAAATCTCTTTCCATCACATCCGAAACCGCTTCCAAACGTTGTACCGCTTACGTCACGTCCTTAGTTACGGCGAAATGTCGTCGGATTCTGTTATCGTGAAGGACCACCTAGTGAACGATGAAGAAGTCAGGTTTGGAAAAATGTATGTAGCCTATCTTAGCCGCCGGTGTTTGAGGCTAAATATCCCTGATTTTATTAAGAAATTTTTTTTCAAGAGATGGCAGCACTATTGGGGGCAAATTTGGAATCGGTTTTGTGCCCGGACGGCTGACCCGATTTTTTTTGGTTTTTGTGGAAAATTTGAAATGAAAATAGAAAAAAACGCTGCAAATCCCTGCACAACGGTTTATTATTTTGTACAGAAACACAGATCACAGCTCTCCGTATAGATAACCCTTTATATCATATAATATGTACTATTCTATACATACCTACTATGTAGATCGCAGACCCTCCGTCGCAGACTAACCCCGTACTCGTTACTAGGTGCCTACCTAAATCGGTTTCATATTAGTTTTAGCTCATTTTGAAGCACAACGTGGTGGCAGCTTTTGGAACTAAACCGGGATATTTAGCCTTAAGAGCACGCCGGAAAATACCGCACCAAGATTCGTCCAATCGTTTGGCCATCCACTCGAGACTGCAAACAGAAAAGCTATGATATACAAAATAATATACAATTTTATAATATACAGTTCATATATAATTCGTACCTATATTTTTGTATAATATACAAAACTCTACGGTTAGAAGAATGTTTATTCAACTTGAGGACAGTGAGGTGGGGTGAGGAGGAACAAAGGACGGTCTTTCAAATCGCGTTTTTTGTGTGAATTTTACCTCAGTAAAATCTCCATCTATTATAAGTGTCCGTACAATTAAAAACTACCTAGATATTTCTGTCAATCAATCATCATCAATCAAATCAATGCCTCATTAAAAATACTTGTTTAAACGTAGATAATATTGGATTTGGCATCTATCTGACCCCATCATAATTATTAATTCACCTAGGATTATAAGCTTATCCTTGGATCAGTCCAACTTGGATTATAAGCTATTTGGTGTTATCAATTTTTGAGCATTGGTGGTTGGGGGGGGGGGGGGGGGATATAATATCATCAAACTTTTTATTATTTTATCAATCCAAGTCATCATGTGCGACGCACGAGTAAACCAGCTAGTAAGTACTGTGTTATGGGTAATAAGAACGTGAGCGAGAAAGGTTTTTTGGTTATGAGCTGTAGTAACGTCGTGTGCAAGACCGTGAATTATTTTCTCGAAAATATCTTTTGGAACGACGCTGTGTAGAAACAAATGAAATCTAAGTAAAGTGCTTTTCGGAAAAAAGTGTAAACTTTCAAAAACGTGCCGTAGAGTTTTCGTCCGCGCACTTTAAATATTGGTAAGTTTTACCCATTTCGACTAAGTATTAACGATTTTTGACTCATGAAAGTATATTAAACCCATTTCACTGTATTCCAAAAATTTCTGTCTTCATTTCAGCGAAATTTGGATTTTTTCTTTTTTTCGTAGCAATGTAAATCGTTATCTGGAATGACGTACGTATTATAAATACACTGCCAAGGTGATGGCACAGGAGCTTCCTCGTCACAATCAGAGTGACCCATTATAAAATAGAACAGACTCGGAAGCAAAATAACATAACATTACATTACATTACATTACATAACATTACATAACGTTAAATATACATATTACATAACATTACATTACATAACATAACATTACATGAAATATACATATTATACATAACATGACTTCCATAATACATTACGTCCATTATACATAACTAGCCTGACCGCTCGCTTCGCTCGCTATCCGAGATTCGCTGTACGCAGTATCGTGGAACCAACAAACGACGGAAAAATCCCTTACCCTACCGGGTATTTTTGCCCAATTTTATCAAAATCCGTCAAGCCATTCAGGAGTTGACCATGGTCGACCATATTTCCGCTATGGTCAGGGAATTAAAAATGCGCCTACGTTCAACTTGGGAGGCTACCGGATATTGGTGCCAAATTTGGTCGATATCCGTTGAGCAATTCGGGATTCGACCATGGAGGGGCCCATGGATGCGCTATGGTCGACCGCGGGGGTAGTCCGAAGGGTCGATCGTAGATAGAATTTCACGTAGATTACGAATACGCGATAAAAAATAGGGGTTACCATTTCAATTAACGAAGTTGACCATGGTCGACCATAGTTCCGCTATGGTCAGGGAATTAAAAATGCGACGTTGCACAACTTGGGAGCCTACTGGATATTCGTGCCAAATTTGGTCGATATCCATCAAGCCATTCAGGAGTTGACCATGGTCGACCATAGTTCCGCTATGGTCAGGGAATCAAAAATGCGACGTTGCACAACTTGGGAGCCTACTGGATATTCGTGCCAAATTTGGTCGATATCCGTCAAGCCATTCAGGAGTTGACCATGGTCGACCATAGTTCCGCTATGGTCAGGGAATTGAAAATGCGACGTTGCACAACTTGGGAGCCTACTGGATATTCGTGCCAAATTTGGTCGATATCCGTCGAGCCGTTTGGCCGTGCATAGAAGGACAGACAGACAGACAGAGCGCATGCGCAGGGCGAACCGCTGGCTCTATCATGTTGAAATTTATATGGGACCTCAATGGGCCCTACCCGCTTAATCCCTGAGAATTACATTGAAATTGGGTGAAATATTTGGTTACTACGGCTGTAACAAGGAAATTGAATCTATTTCACGCCAGCGCATGCGCAGAGCGCACCGAGGGTCCGATCATGCTGAAATTCATACTGGAACTCACTAGGCCTTGTCCAAACAACCCTTGAAAATTTGAGCGAAATTGAATCAAAATTGTGAAAGTTATGCGTGTTTGTTGAATTTAACGTTAGCGCATGCGCAGGGCGTACCGCTGGATCAATCATGTTGAAATTTGTATGGGACCTCAAGGGGCCTTATCCGCACCATCCCTCAAAATTTGAGCTGAATCAATTCAAAATCGTGGAAGTTATGGCTGTAACAAGGAAATGCGGACAGACTCACAGACTCACAGACTCACAGATTCACAGATTCACAGACTCACAGACTCACAGACCGACAGACACGGAACCAAATTTGTTCAGTAGGCTTTGAAACGCAAAATGCAAGTGGAAATTTTGATTTCTGAAGACAAAAATTTTTTGGCTCACGAAAGTGAACACAAGGCTTCCGCTGCTTCGCAGACTCGGAAGCAAAACTGACGAAATTCAGTGATGAATATTGAGAATGCCCTCAAACGGAGTTCTAAAAAAAATCATTTAGGCTTGTATGTAGGTACCTAATTTAAATGTTTGATCCATTTAAATTTTTACCTAGTCAAAACTAGCACTGAGTTGTGAAGGATTTCGAGTTTTCGCTGTATCTAGTTAGGTATTGATCAAATTCGTCTCTTGCTCAAAAAAAAAAGAAAAAAACCTTCGTCGTCATTCTTGCGACAACTCCTGGGGGGGGGGCCCCCTTCATATCCAACCTTTCGGTGAAAAGGCCCAATGCTCTGGCAACAATCAGCGAAGAATCCGGACAAATTGTTTCATCAGGCCTTCATTGTTCTCCACTTCGATACCAGTCCCTTTGCAGAGTCAGAATGAAGGGGACTTCTAACCGAATTTGATCCATTTCGACCCCCTCCCGCTCATCAGGGGAATTTCGATTCGATTCCCCGACCCCCCCTTAAAAACTCCCTTTGCGAACGAGCATAATATAGAAAGGGACAAATATTTCACGCTCAATTATTACTGAAAAGGAACGCTTGAAAGAATCGACTTCAAACAGATTCGTCTTATCTGCTTGGTGAGGAGGGAATCACGACGCGCTCTCTCAAGATGAAAAGATTTGGTTTTATGAAAACAACAGCAATACGGAGCTAGTACTAACGATGTAATGTTCCTAACAGAGGTTTCTATTCACCGTTGTGATCCTCAAAGATCTCTGTTGTTGCCGAACTTGGTAACAACTCTGTTAATGGTTTTTTAAACGTTGTTGTAGATATTGACGATTTCGTTTTGACATACACCTGTAGTTTGTCAATCTCGTTGGATAATGATACATAGGGCTCTTAGAAATAATAATATTAATGTGATTCGGTACAGCTGTGAAAAGAAGCTACTCGTAATCTCGTAATTTTGGAGCAAACAAAAACAAACAAACTTAGGCATCCTAGCCGTTCTCTTAGGCGTTTTGAACGGTAGTTTTCCTATTCACATCCATTTAGGATCATTCCATCAATCATTGTTCTTTCCCTCCGTATTTAGAAGTTTTTATCCTTGTCAACCTAATAACCAAAATTACTTCTATCTTGTACTACAAACCCAGGTGTCTGTACCTTGTGGCGTCATGCAATTGTTGATCCATGCATGAATTACGCTCGCCCTGATATTTTACTGGGCATTCATCCCACGGTCATATTATAAAAGTCGTGCTTACTACGCAAAGGCGGCAAGCTGAAGACAACCGTAGCGTGTGCGTCCAACGAAGAAAAGCAGTAGCAGACCCTCTACCGTTTTTTGAAGCAAAATTTACCTCACCTTCTACAACGGGGTAAAACAGTTGCTTACATAAACTTATGTGTATTCTTCAAAAATTGATGCACCTTGCTGCTACAGACGTAGAAACAAATTTTGGATCAATTGCAACAAAAAAAAATCATTGGAAAATATTGAAGAATGCCCATTTTACAGCCTAAAAACTTACCAGCGTTTTCCTCAAAACTATATTTCCTTGTCCTACGGCTTTCTTGCTTTGGACGGCAGTACGGTCGATCGCTCGAAGCTTTTGGCGCTCATCAAAAAATTAAAAAACGCTGCAAAGTCCTTGTCACATGGGTTTATTATTCTATTGGACATACCTCCAGAAATGTTGGCTGTTCATTTATTGTTTCTTTCATGTATTGTGTAATAATTATTGAAATAGCTATTTCTGAGGTTTCCACCAATATTGGCCCCCAAAAACACGACTCACGCTCTTTTTTTGGTTTATTATTTTCAATAATGAACCATTGGAATCGAGCATGAAAAAAAAAATTCTTACCCCCCCTCAAAATTTGATGGTTTACGTTTCAAGATATGTAGAATCCAAAACTGCAATAAAAATATTTCTGTCTGTCCGCCGTACGCCGTACGCCGTACGCCGTACGCCGTACGGGCCACTTTTCTTAGTTACCATGAAAAAAAATTGATGAAATTCGGGTTATAGGTTCCGTTCGGCGTCTAGTTGGTCCTCGAAGCTCGACGTTACTGTGAGTCGTCTCTAAGGGGTTCAAAATAGGGGTTGAAATTTTCAAAACGCCTATACCATTTTTTTACGTAAATATTTTTACGGTTTTAAATAGTTCTTGAACTTGCGAGTTTTTTAAGACCATCCGGAGCATCGTACGTCCAGCCGTTCGTTCACAGTAAGGCCCCGAAGTTTGCACCGACAGGCATTTTCGACTCCAGTGTGAATGAAATTGTATACAATCCAAACCAAATCTCGTAACCAGACGCGCCCACAATAGGAATTTGTGAATACGGCCAATCATTGGTAGGGATCACCTGATTATATTGGCGGAGTATGAAGTCGAGTTGGTTGTTCTGTGATATTATTTAATTTGAAAAATGATGGCTCTATTGGAGTTTGTTGGTAGGTAGTGAAACTTGAACAAACGTTGAAGTATTATTGATGGGTAAATTATTACTACGGTAAATCATTACTCAACGGTAAATTATTACACAACGGTAAATTATACCATCTACGTAGAAGGGGCTGGAGTTTGTTGGTAGGTACTTTTGCAACTTTTTTCACTCCTCATCAACAATTTCTTTTCAGAACTTCATTATGTGTGTTTCGTTTTGTTAGGTACTGTTTGTCATCGGCAGAATTATTTTAGCAACATTTAACTCGTGATTTAGGTAGGTACCTAGTAACGAGTACGGGGTTAGGTACCAACCTAAGGAGGGTCTGCGATCTACATAATATGTATAGAATAGTACATATCATATTATATAGACGGGTTATCTATACATAGAGCTGTGATCTGTAACAGAAGGGTATTCTATACAAAATAATAAACCGTTGTGCAGGGATTTGCAGCGTTTTTTCAAACTGTTTCTGATCATTGATAGCGCCATTTGATTGTCTTGATTCACCTCTTGACACTTTTTCTTGTGTTATTATACAAATTGATGGTGATTTCAGACAATTTCCCAGGTTTCTGTCTCATAAAAAATTAATTTTGGGAGCTGAACCTTCGTTAAAACCTCAATTCTTCACTCTTTGGTCAAAATTATTATGACAGTATATGGGAATCCCGTCCATAGTGGATCCGGGCTCTTCCCGATCTTTTTGACACGCGGCTGAAGGGGCGGTCGATTCGCGAAAACGAATCGTCAACTCCTGTAGGTATTGCGTTATAATCAAACCAGTGTCTCCGGGGGCAGCTGTCTCGCTGTCTCCCTACCTTTCTTGAGAATGGAAAGGGGGAAACTACGCTGTATGGGCAGCGAAGTTAAACCCCTCATCCATTACAAAATCGATTTCATATTCGATCTTCTGGCCCTGAAAAACATGGAAAAACATACCTCAAACGGTAATTTTACAATAATACCAAAAAACCCTATTTTTACACCCATAACAACCTGACGTTCAGTCCAACAACCCCGGCCCCCCACTCCGCTACCTCACAGCGTCACAGCCCAAGATAAAATCATTGCTAGAGATCACCTGATTATATTCACGGAGTATGAAGTCGAGTTGGTTGTTCTGTGATATTATTTCATTTGAAAAATGATGGCTCTTTTGGAGTTTGTTGATAGGTAGTGAAACTTGAAAAAACGTAGAAGTATTATTGATGGGTAAATTATTACACGACGGTTCATTAAACCATCCACGTAGAAGGGACTGGAGTTTGTTGGTAGGTAGGTATGTTTGCAACTTTTTTCACTCCACATCAACAATTTCACTTCAGAACTTCATTATTTGCGTTTCGCAGCTTTATTATTGTATCGTCCGCAGCTCTGGATGGGTAGTGGGTACTCTTCAAAATCCTTTTTTGTGCACCACAGAACGAATTTCTAGAGTTTTGACTATCGTATTTTATATGCATCTAATCTATATTTTATTCTACGTGAAATACGTTTAATAATAATAGTACCGTATTTTATGATTATATATTTATTCAGGTATTTATGCACTTATGTCCTTTCGCATAATAACGCCTTTATAGTGCCCGCTAAAAAATTCTTTCTTGCTCAGAAACATCCGTCCCCCGCAAGAGTTTTTATGAGTTCGTAGTATTTTGCAATATAGGTATGTGGTGTCGGGAAATGATTGCGAAATTGGTTCCAACACCACTGGATGAACAAAAGGAGAAAATATTAATGGTAAGAAAAATATCACAATATTCATAATTTATATTTGCACATACTGAAAATTTTAAAGGAGTCAATATGCAGTCTTAACTTGAATGAAGTTAGCAGGAAAAACGCTGCAAATCCCTGCATATCCCTTATTATTTTGTACAAAATACGCTTCTGTTACAGATCACAGCTCTCCGTATAGATAACCCTTTATACAATATATTATTTACTATTCTATAAATATTATGTAGATCGCAGACCCTCCGTAGGTTAGCACCTAACCCCGTACTCGTTACTAGGTCCTAAATCACGAGTTGAATGTTGCTAAAATAATTCTGTCGATGACAAGCAGTACCTAAAATGGCAAAAATAAACGCAAATAATGAAGTTCTGTAGTGAAATTGTTGATGTGGAGTGAAAAAAGTTGCAAACGTACCTACCTACCAACAAACTCCAGCCCCTTCTAGGTAGATGGTATAATGAACCGTTGTGTAATAATTTACCGTTTTGTAATAATTTACCATTGTGTAATAATTTACCCATCAATAATACTTCAACGTTTGTTCAAGTTTCACTAACTATCAACAAACTCCAAAAGAGCCATCATTTTTCAAATGAAATAATATCACAGAACAACCAACTCGACTTCATACTCCGCCAATATAATCAGGTGATCCTTAGCAATGATTTTATCTCGGGCTGTGACGCTGAGATGTAGCGGAGTGGGGGGCCGGGGTTTGTGGACTAACGTCGAGTCCCATAACACCCCTGGGTATATTCCGATAGGGCTGCAAAGTTTCGGGACATAACTGGGGCCCAAATGAAGCCTGTGTGCGAAAGAACGCATTTTTAAGACAGAAAATGGTAGTTATGCATGCTCCGGCGGACGGCGGATGGACATAGCATTTTTTCAATCGACGCACCTTGAAACGTAAAAGAAACAATTTTGTGGGTGTGTTATAAAATTGTTTTTGCTGAGCGAATACATAGGCGTGTTATTTACCGTATAATAAACTAAAACAGTGCCGCCTGACGAATTCAGACAACTATGAGAGATGTACAACAAAGAAAAACAGTGCTGTCCTGATGAGCATTAAATTAAATTCACTGTTCCAGTGAATTAACGCTATTGGTCTGGGATCTACTGTTTTTCTTTGTTGGAAGAACAGCTACTGCGTTTCATCGTTGGAAAACCATCAAAAACCGTAGACCTTCTCCTTGAATAACTTTTTTATGGAAATTCTCCCGACTTTCAGAACTAGATATCAAAACAGTTCTTAACATACGAATCCAGCCATACCAAAATCTCTAAATTGGAAAAAATCGAGTCTACGGCTTTGCATAATTTGGAGGGCACCAGTGCTATAAACAGTTGTCAACATTGTGCTAGAGTCCTCAGTAACTCATGGAAATTCGTTCGTAGGATCAACGAAAGGACGGAGACATTGATCTGTGTATTATATTCATCAGTTTCGTTGCAAGAGTGTGACAGTGGGGGTGGACCCTCGTGAGTCCCCCTCCTAGACCAGCGACATTCACCGGTTAAGAAGGGATATCGATTAGGCTTCTGCTCACCGATTCCGTCTCCACCGGACCAAAAAACGACTCGAGAACAGCCGCGCTGTTACGCTCCTACCCACATGACATACTTCTGGGTAGCAGAAGTTTGAGAAGGAAAAGGGGGAATGAAAATTAGTATGAATTTCTTGTTCAGGAAAGGGCATCTGAACAACTTCAAGGTGACTAACCTCCGTCTTAATGGTACTACCTCAATAATATTTACTGGTGGAGAACAAAGCTCCTACATAGGAGTACTGGCGGATAATGATGTCAGAGGTTGTTGTCCAGTGAATTGTGCTCATCTGGGCAACCTCTAGGTGATCAACCTACATAGTTAGGATGGAACTACTGGGACTTGTAAATTGGGACATAGTATCTTCAAATGAGCTCAGCATATTTTAATTATACTGCCACTCGAATGGGGGTGGGGAAGCCAATATACGTATGTATTATCAAAGGGAAAGGTTGTTAGTAAAGGAATCCTTCTGGGAAAGCTTTCGGCTTATCCATCTGGTAAGCCCCCTAAAAGTGGATGGAGTAGGTATGGTGAGTTGCTCAGCGTATACTGCCGAACCACGCTCTGCTACCATGTGACATAGTGTATGAGTGGGGGTGGACCCTCGAGAGTCCCCCTCCTAGACCACCGAAATTATCTCTGGTTAAGAAGGGATATCGATTAGGCTTCCGCCCACCGATCCCGTCTCCACCGGACCGAAAAACGATTCGAGAACAGCCACACTGTTACATAGTTCCGTATGAATTTCATTGGAATCGTACTGTAACTTCAATCTCCGCATGCGCGAACATGTAATGTTGAAAAAGTGTTGAATTGTCCCCCTATTACGAATGTTAGGTCATTTATGACTGCTCTATTTATTGCTATTCAATCATTTTGACGCGTCATTTTTTTTAATAACTGCTTCTACATGTCCATGTTACAATAAGTGAGGAAGCTATACTGCCCATCCAACTTGGCAGACGTTTTTTATTAGCTTCGTAAAATAGGTAGTACATATTACGATTCACAGTAATTTCTCTTCTTGAGCGATATTAAATATGTTAAGTAATAAGTAACAAATTCATAAAAAGTAATTACACTTCTTATGTTTTGATTACTGAAATAATAATAGATGCAGACAACTTATCTTCTGATGTCTCTAGGTTTATAGATAACGACGCTTAACCACGCTCTGCTACCATGTGACAGATTGTGACAGTGGGGGTGGACCCTCGAGAGTCCCCCTCCTAGACCAGCGAGATTATCACTGGTTAAGGAGGGCCCACCGATCCCGTCTCCACCGGACCAAAAAACGACTCGAGAACAGCCGCACTGTTACATTTTCAACACCCGACAGAGCCGCTGGTCGGTGGCTCAACCAAGTGACGAGTCCGGTAAACAATCGCTGCTTGTTCCGCGCTGCTTGTTGGGCGCGTTGAAACGTCGCCCGCCGTCGTTTTGAATTGTTCGTTATTACCTCGACAGACCCTGCTTGTTGTACCTTCAGAACAAATGCGCAAACTATTCCTTGATGCGCCCGAATGAATATTCAAGAGACGGACAGGTTTATTTCTCCCAGGTCTGGTTCAGAGTGACCAGTTGTAGAGGGGAGCAGGGCAGATGTCGGAATGACTTCGCGAACGTATCCCCCTTCCGCCCTACCATTGTCCGCCTCCTGATAGATGGGTTTCCATTGTGCCTCCCAACTGTAATTTTCCTATTTGCAACTAAGGAATTGTTTATAGCCTTATTATAACCTCCCTTCCATTAGGAGTTCTCACTGTCCCGCACCTTAGTTACGGTATTAAATTGCTCGGATCCCTTAGAATTTTCGCTATGCTCTCCCCTCCCGACTCCGCGCCTACCTTTTTGCGGCTGTACTCGTAAATTCGAGCGGACTTCTCTTTCATTGGGTAACCGGCGTTTGTGCGGGCCGTCCCGCGCCTAAATGGCCACTCTTTTCCGCTCGTTTACAAACAGTAGCTGCCCGAACAAACTTACAACCACCCAACCATTCCATTTAGTGGATGTTCTAATTGCCTACCCATTTCCACAGCTCTCAGACTAGATGACAAACGCTGCAAATTATTACACAAAGGATTATTATTTACCTGTATAGATGCCCCTTCTGCGTAGATCACTGTTTTCCGTGGTCAATACCCTCGAGCTCCCCCCAGGAAAGCCCTAAATCGAGTACTGGAGCCGGCCCCGGAATTGAAGCTTCCTACAAATACGCGGGATTCAATATTCAATTCAATTCAATTTTTTTATTCAGCAAATACTTTATACAACAAATATAATGATTTTTAGAGAGTCTATATACATAATACAAGATCTAAACTTATGTTGGTTTCTGAGCCTAAGGTCAATGACCCGTCCAGGCTCAAATAATTCAATCATTAATTATTTTGTAGTTATTCATGAAGCATAAAGCAAATAATAAACCGATGTGTAATAGTTTACCTTTGAGTAATAATTTACCGTTGTGTAATAATTTGCCCATCTTCAACGGTCGTTCAAGTTGCAAAATTACCTACCAACTAAATCCAGCCCCTTCTTTTTTTAATTGCTATTTTTACGCAATTTTTTTATTGCATTTTCGGATTCTTCATAGGTATACCTTGAAACGGAAACCATCAAAATTTTGAGGGGGGGGGGGGGGGGTAAAATTTTTTTTTTTTTCAAGCTCGATTCCAAAGGTTTATTATTGAAAATAATGAACCAAAATGTCTGTCTGTCTGCCGTACTGCTTAGCACTTTTCTTAGTTACCATGAACCAAAATTGACGAAATTCGGGGTCTAGTTGGTCCTCGAAGCTCGGAGTTACTGTTAGTCATCTCTGTGACATTTTCAGAACGCCTTAAATCGAAAACTTTCAATAGATGGGTATAGTTTTTTTAGTTTTTAAACTGATCTTGAAATAGAGCATGTTTTAGACCACCCGGAGCACTGTACGACCAGCCGTTCGTTTGCACTGAAAAGCTTCGTCAACACGATCGTGAATCAAACGGTATAAATGCGGCTGCGATATCATCGCTAGTGAGCACCTGGTTATAATCAAGGATGGCTGTATGAAGTCCAGTTGGTTGTTCTGTAATATCATTTCATTTGAAAAGTGATGGATCTTTTGGAATTTGTTGATAGCTTTTATAACTTGAACAAATGTTATGTTTCATGAATAAGAAAAAATAATTAATGAGTGAATTATTCAATACTACGTTTTTTTATGAAACCTTAATTCCCGGGCCGGCTGCAGTACTCGAGTTTTCATGAGGGGAGCTCGAGGGTATTGACCACAGATAACAGTTTTCTACGCAGAAGGGGCATCTATACAGGTAAATATTTTGGTTTATTATTCTGTAAATATTACAACTGTGTATCTGCTCAGCGAAAAATGTTTGGAACTCCCCCTTCAAAATAAACACGCTGCAAAATCCTTGTCACATGGGTTTATTATTCTACAGGACATACCTACAGAAAGTTTTGCTGTTCATTTATTGTTTCTTTCATGTGCAATTATTGAAATGGTTATTTTTGATGGTTTCCACCAGTTTTGGCCCCCAAAAACACTAATTAGGCTCGGCTTTTCCTTCAACAGATTATTTTTGATCATTGATTGTACCGTTTAATTGCCTTGATTCACCTGTTGATACTACTCCTAGCGTTATTATACAAATTAATAGTGATTTCAGACGATTTCCCAGGTTTTTGACTCATTAAAAATCAATTTTAAGAGCTGAACATTTGGCAGAACCTCAATTTTCCACTCTTTGGTCAATATCGACTTCATATTCGGTATTCGTACCCTAAAAAACGCTGCAAAGTCCTTGTCAGATGGGTTTATTATTCTACTGGACATACCTACAGAAATGTTGGCGGTTCATTTATTGTTTCTTTCATGCGTAATAATCGAAATAGCTATTTCTGATGGTTTCCATTAATTTTGGCCCCTAAAACACAAATTAGGTACCCTACGCGTTTTTTTTAAAACTATCTTTGATCATTGGTAGTGCCATTTAATCGTCTTGATCCACGTGATGACACTTATTCCAGAGTTATTATACAAACTAATGGTGCTTTCAGATGATTTCCCAGGTTTTTGACTCATAAAAAATCAATTTTAGGAGCTGAACATTTGGTAGAACTCCATTTCCCACTGTTTGGTCAAAATCGACTTCATATTCGGTCTTCTCGTCCCCAAAAACATGGAAAACGATACCTTAAAAGCTCATGTTAACAACATGTCGCTAAAACGCAAAAAGTAGGTACCTATTTTTACACACATTTTCACCCATAACACCCCTGGGTATATTCCGATCGGGCTGAAAAGTTTCGGGACACAACTAGGGCCCAAATGGAGCATGTGTGCGAAAGAACGAATTTTTTAGACCGAAAATGAAGCCTATACACGTGATACGGCGGACGGACATTGCATTTTGGTTTATTATTCTGTGAATAATACCTATGTACCTATTCGCTCGGCAAACAATTTTTATAACACCTCCTCAAACTTTTTTCTTTTCCGTTTCAAGGTGCGTAGATTCCAAAAATGCAATGTCCGTCTGCCGTCCGCCGTACGCCGTATCACGTGTACCGGCTTCATTTTAGGTCTAAAAAAGTCGTTCTTTCGCACACATGCTCCATTTGGGCCCTAGTTATGTCCCAAAACTTTTTAGCCCGATCGGAATATACCCAGGGGTGTTATGAGTGAAAATGTGTGTAAAAATAGGTACTTTTTGTGATTTAGCAACATGTTTGTAAAATTAGCTTTCGAGGAATCGTTCTCCATGTTTTTGGGGACGAGAAGACCGAATATGAAGTCGATTTTGACCTAAGAGTGGAAAATTGAGGTTGTACCAGATGTTCAGCTCCCAAAATTGATTTTTTATAAGTCAAAAACCTGGAAAATCGTCTGAAATCACCATCAATTTGTAGAATAACACTAGAAAAAGTATCAAGAGGTGGATCAAGACGATTAAATGGTACTATCAATGATCAAAGATAATTTGAAAAAGAAAAGGAGCGTACCTAATTCGTGTTTTGGGGGCCAAAATTGGTGGAAACCACCAGAAATAGCTATTTAAATTATTTTATATGAAAGAAAAACAATAAATAGCCAACGTTTCTGTAGGTATGTCCAATATAATAATAAACCCATGTGACAAGGACTTTGCAGCGTTTTTTCGAATTATTCGATTTTTTATTCGCTTTTTCTAGTGTTATTATTCAAATTTATGGTGATTTCAGACGGTTTCCCAGGTTTCTGACTCATAAAAAATCGGTTTTGGGAGGTGAACATTTGGTACAAACTCAATTTTCCACTCTTTGGTTGAAATCGACTTCATATTCGGTCTTCTCGTCGCAAAAAACATGGAAAACAGCGTACGGCGGACGGACATTGCATTTTTGGAATCTACGCACCTTGAAACGTAAAAGAAAAAATGTTGAGGGGTGTTCTAAAAGATTTTTGCTGAGCGAATGCATAGGTGTATTATTCACAGAATAATAAACCAAAATGTATCAAATCGCCATACAGATGGGCCAACAGCTGTCTAGTATGGTTTTTTGAGAAAATTGCAGGTAGTAGCATATTTTATTAGCTGCTGTTTTCTCAAAAAACCATGTTTAAAAAATCGAAATTTTGGCCGTCGAGACTAGTTTTGTATTAAATAAAAATTGTAGCCAGATAACCAAGTCCTGCATCAAATCAAACCAACTTGAGCTCTCCAGCAATGTAATATCATTTTGGGGATGGTTGCAATGGTGGAGAGCTCATGTTGGTTTGAATATCAGAATTTGATTATCTGCAACTTCTCTTTTATTGGAAAATCAGTTTAGTCGGTCCAGATGGGCGAAACCCACGTCGATATACAAACCTGGTGAGCTCAAGTAACAAAACTCAGTTAGGAGTCGTTGGATTCCTGGCGTCAAGTTTGTTCATTCCCGCTGATCCTAAACAAATATTTGACGAGAAAAGTTCAAATCGTATCAGTTACGGTCAGATTATTCAGATACTGTCGCGATTGTTTGAAATTGACCGACGATGTCCCGCAGACCTACGTACGATTAACCTTTCTTAGATTGTTAATTGTTGTGTTGTGTTGTGAATTTAAAACATTTTTATAGATTTTTTTTGAAATGCATATACATCTAGAGATAGTATTGTACAAAATTTTATTGTTTCAGCTACCCCTACCACCTGTGAGCGTGGTTTTGAGGGTACTAGTGGTGGTTTTCGCGATGGAAATAAATATGGGATCTGGTGGTTATTTATTTCCCTCTCGTAAAATCACGCCTCTACGTAAAAATTCCCACTCACCAGGAGAGTCTCGTGTAAGGAACTGAAAAAGCCGACACCCCTGCAACCCTCTTCAAGGAAATGGAATAAATTAAACGCCGTTGACCGCAAGGGATTCGAAACCTGGGTCTTGGCGAAGAAAATGAATTTAATCAGAGGGATGGACCTTCCTCCTGGCCCAGGTCCTGGAGCCTATGGCGTTCATTCAATCCCAGAATATCCCCGTCTTTCCCTCGAGAGTGTCTTCCCTATTCCTGGAGGGGCCTCTTGTTACCAGGTTACCTTCGAGATAACCATACCATTCCCTTCCCACAAGGAACACCTTCCTTCACCTTGAAGTGGATAGTTTTGCGAATCAGGCAAATGGACTTCTATTCTTCGCCCTGGAGCTGCTCGAAAGAGAGTCTTTCTGCTACCTGTTTTTTTCTTCTAATTCTGAACTCACAAAAGCTCCGCGTTTTTCACTTCGGGCGGGAAAAAGGGCTTTCGGGAAATGAAAAATATATGTTGATTGGATCACCGGGGATTTTTCACTGAGATGAATGCAAATTTTAGTCCCGTCGCCACCGTTTCCATCGAGACGAGAGGCAAATTCGATTGGTTGAGAAAGCACTTTTGTGTATCACTTTTGTTAGTGCATAACAAACGGCAGAGTGAAGGAGACATTTTTTCTAATTCAGTTTAGTGCAAATCGGAGAGGCAAGTACGAAAAATAGCACGTTATTCCCCATTTAAAAAAAAAAAAAGTTCGTATAGAATTATTGGAAAGGATTGGAATTTGAATTGTGCTTGGTATGACGCCATAAGAAACACGGGTGATGTATTAAATGATTTATTCAGAGTAGTAGTATTAAGTCAGTTTCATTATAATTACCATCTAGATAATTTCGAATATAAAATATTAACGTAGCGTTCTTTCATTATCAAGCGATAGACATCTGAAAACCCTGGATTCATCAATTATGGCCTCGTCTCGGGTTCTCGGGAGGTAGGAGTAATCCTGACATAATATTAGATCATGGTCTTTGCTAATCCATGTGGCAGTGGCCTCCGCTGACTGAACGGCGTGTCCTGTCCCACAGCTGGTCAATTATAATAGCAATCTGGGCAGGGAGTCTGAATTTAAAATGAAATTCCGACAGGGAGTCGGAAACGCCTTGGATATAGGTGGTTTAACAAAATCTTGGACGTTCTGATCGCGGGCCACGTTATAACAGACTAGTGTTGGGCAGTTTATTGGTAAAATCCGGAGAATAAATTGGTTTATTATTTTCAATAATGAACCTTTGGAATCGACCATTAAAAAAAATGTACCCCCCCCCCCCCCTCAAAATGTCAAGGTTTACATTTCAAGGGACGTAGAATACGAATACCAAATAAAAAACGCTGCAAATTACTACACAGCGGTATATTATTTACCTGTATAGATTTGTATCTATTGTATTTGTATTATTGTAGAACTGTATCTTCTGCGTAGATCACTGTTTTATGTGGTCAATACTTACCCTCATGCTCCTCCCAGGAAAACCCCAAACCGAGTACTGGAGTCGGCCCATGGAATTACAGTTTCATAAAAACCAGTATTAAAATGGCAAAACTCATAATGTAGTTCTGAGGGTAAACTGTTGATGTGGAGTGAAAAATATTTGTTGGTATCGGCTGGGATACGAACCTGCGACCTTCTGCGTCCGATTCCGACGCCTATCGCACTGAGCTACGCATACGCTGGTTAAAAAGCAAGTGATGAGCACTCTCCGTGTTGGTTGATTTGAGACCGTCCGGGGCATTCCACGATGTTGCCATAAAATTGAATTTGCCCATAAGAGCAGCGCGTATGCAGGCGTCAACCTGGATTGAGAGCGCACATGACTTCCTTCTTACCCATATGGCCCCGTAATTTAGTGGGCTAGGCGTCGGAATCCTACGCTGAAGGTCGCAGGTTAGAATCCCAGCTGGGGCCAAAAAATATTTTCCACTCCACATCAACAGTTTACCTTCAGAACTACATCTGAATTTTGCCATTTTATATACTGGTTTTCATGAAACTGTAATTCCCGGGCAGTCTGCTCCAGTACTCGATTTAGGGCTTTCCTGGGGGGAGCTCGAGGGTAGGTATTGACCACAGAAAACAGTGTTGTACGCAGAAGGGGCATCTGTACAGGTATATAATAAACCGTTGTTTAATAATTTGCAGACTTTTAGCGAATTTTCGAAGAAAAGGAAGCTATTGTTCTCGGTCCAAAATTTTTAAAACTCGAATTTCCGAAAGATTTTTATACCAAAATCCGTTTCAGACCATCCTGAATTCCCTTCCGAAAGACACCAAAAATTATATGTATATATATGTATATTTATATATATATTTATATATTTATATATTTATATATTTATATATATATTTATATATGTATGTGTCATTCCAGACGATAACTCTCGAAAGAATTGAGATAAAAAGTTCAAATTTGCACGAAAAATCTGTCTTGGCAATCGACAGGCTAAGTTCGAAGATGGGCAGAATCGGGTCACCCTAAGGGGGAGTTTTGGGGAGTTTTAGGGGGGGAAATTACCCATAAATTCCCAAAATGAAAAAGTCTGACACGTGACACCTCATTTTAAAGGTTTTTGTACGCTGAACACGATGGTGAAATCAGAATTGCGATATCTCATTCCATTCTCAAACTGGAGCACTTTGAAGATGAAGGAACGTGGTTATTTCTTGAGATGTTCTTCCTGGTTCGTCTGCTCTAATCTGATAACGGAATGGGATATCGCAATTCTGACTTCACCATCGTGTTCAGCGTTGGAAAATCTACAAACCGAGGTGTTACTCGGCAAAAAATGGAGAAAAAAATTTGTTACGTACCCAATAGGTACCTACTCTTCTGGTATACAAAACATTTTTGATTTCCCCCTCCCCCTCCTTCCACCCCAAATTTTACTTTGCGTAAAACTACTCCTGTTTTAATTTTGTATGGTATCAAGTTGGGAAAACATTGGCCGAAAATTAATTTTCAGAAAATTTTAGGCGGAGGAGGAAGATGCCGAAAACTTCGAAAATTCGCTCTTATAGCCATGCTGCATGACTGTGGTTTTTTTTTTTTTTTTTCATTTATTTTTGTTGAGGGAGGGCCCTGAAGATGATATGAACAGTCTTGAAAAATATTGGCTTGAACATTCTCCATCTTTTGACCGACCCTAAACACGGTTACAACAACAAACATTACTATAATAATATTATAGTGGATATAATTATATGGCGATTCTCTTCATGGGAATGTCTACGGGAACCCGATTATTTTTTGCCTTCACTCTATAACAAGTGAGATTTTACGAATTTTTCAAGGGCTTTCCGGCGCCTGAAGTGCATAGTAAATGAGCTCCCAAGGCTGGAAGGTCTTAGGTCGCCCTACAATGCCTTCAACCAGGGGCCCTTTGCTTTATTCAACCTCCTCGCAATTTTTTTTTCCATCCTTTCAAACTTTATCTTAGACTCGCGATCTCTGAGACGTTATTCCTTCGAAGAGGGTACGGAGAGAGTAGACCGGGCCCAAGGATAGAATAAGGGTTGCGGGGGAGGTGGAAAAGCGGAAAATAAATAAATAATTACCTCATTTTTCTTGGGCGAGAGAAAAGATTTAAAATGAGCTCGGCAAAGATAAAGAAGGGCTGATAATAAGGATGCTAAATGAGGCGTCACGGAAGAAAATATTCATTGTTTCAACTTCCCCATTTGGAGTCAGCTTTCCTGTTGGGGTACCTATTAGCGTCCGGTTTCTTGAAGGGGCACAGCCCCCCCCTTCACCCAGATGAACCTAATTGAAGAGAGCTTCAATACTAGCTTACTGCTTACTTAGTTTCGGACTCCTTTTCAGAGCAAATTAAAATTAATGAGCTACCACCGTTTCACGCCTAATCCCTTCTAAATATTCAAATGGATTGCGAAAAGGGGGACGCGGCTGAAGCTTTTTCGACTGATTAATGCGGTTCAAACTTTTCTCTCTTGTGGGAGTTGCTGAGATATGACCTTGCGATTTCCTTCATGAAACTTGCAGTATGACCAGTCTTGCCCATTGCAGCTGCAACGTTTTACTGGTTCATAAAAGATGTTTTTCAAATTAAAGAGGTGATACACGCAGCGTATTTTTACGTCGAACAGGCATTTGACCGAACGTGGCCCAAGGGCCTATTTCATAAGCTGATCTACTACCTTCCAAACAATCTTTTCTTCCTAATTTCACGCTACCTTAGTAGCGACTGTACGTTCTTAGTGACCGTTCAAAGCGAAGCTTCAACTCCACGACCAGTAATGGGGTGTCGGGTTTCCGTATTTATACCTTTAACATGTTTTCGTAGTGCCTCCACTTTGGCGGGCCAATGACCCCATGATACCGTTGAATCGGCGTTCAAATGTTGAATCGGCGTTTCATGGAACAACGTTTTATGAAAACATTATAGTCGTTGTCGATTACACTAGGTACTAATTCTAATTAATAGTACAGTAAAATTATTCGGCTTCAGGGGAGGGGGGGGGGGGGTTGAACTAGGGATCATAACTGTCCTGGTACCCCTCAAATTCTTACATTTACCACTTCTATGTGATATAATAGAGATTTTTCCAAATTAGCGAGGGGAACTACGAGCTGAGCAGCGCCGTGGAGAAAGTAAGAAAAGAACCAACGAACTGCATCCCCCCCTCAACGGTTGTAACGGCCGTTGATGGACGAGGGACGGGTGGCAGTGGCCTTTATAAGCATCCCGGCCAGCCCAGCTCTTAATTCGACCAATCACACTCTTGCATGCGACTACTCTCTCACAAACCTCACAACTCCTTCCTCTCTCTTGCCCTTGCATCTGTTGTGGTGTTAAGCGAGATGCTTCCTTTCCTCTAGTACTCGCTGTGGTGATAACCGCGGGGTTCGAGCATCCCATACATCCTCTGGATCTGCTGCGGTGATAACCGCGGGATGCCTTCCTTTCCTCTAGTACTCGAAGTGGTGGTAACCACTGGGTGCTAGCAAAAGACTCCTAAGGAGCACCTAATACCTGCTGTTGTGGTAACCGCGGGATATTAGTTTCCTTCCTCCTGGTGCCTGCTGTGATGATAACCGTGGGGCACCATCCTCTCTCTTCTCTAGCACTCGCTGTGGTGGTAACCGCAGGGTGCTAGCAAAAGACTCCTAGGAGCACCTAATACCTGCTGTGGTGATAACCGCGGGATATTATTTCCCTCATATATCCTTCCAACTAACTCCTGCTGTGGTGATAACCATATTACCGTATTAGCTCCCTTCCTATCCAAACCTACCCTACCACAGGGATCACAACAATAACCAACGCTTCAAATCTCCGATTCGATAAAACAATGATCTATTTTTAACCATGGTTTGGAAGTATTGGTGAAACCCGCCCTAAATTATGGATTCAAATCCAAACGCTCTGTCAAAATCTGACTGTATCTTTCGCTGGTTCGTCTGCAAATGATCCAAGGTTTTTCTGGAAAACCTGTATTGATCGAATTCCTTGGGTTCTTGTGTGTTTTCAGTACAATCAAGATTTTCAGATTCCTTATTTAAAAGTCCACAATTATCAGCATCGATCGACAAGCTCATCAACAGTTATCCTATACCGCAACATCCAGGCACTGACATTAAAATAATTTCACGTTAAAATAATAATTTCATATCCGTTACAAGGTGTGATGAATTTAAAATTCTCATCACGGTGGCGTGGAAGGAAGGTGAGTGAGTGAATTTAGGTAAAGGAGAGAGAAGGAGGAAAAGTCGCAGGCGGCTGTAGTCAACCGAACATCTACGACTTTTGGAGGAGAGAGAGGTGGTGTGGAAGGAAGGTGAGGAAAAGTCGCAGGCGGCTGTAGTCAACCGAACATCTACGACTTTGGAGGAGAGAGAGGTGGAGGAGGGAATTTCACCTAGGCGGCTGTAGTCAACCATTCATCTAGGTGAAGGAGAGGAAAGGAGAGGTCCCTTGTCTAGGCGGCTGTATTCAACCGATCATCTAGACAAGGAGGAGGAGAGAGGAGGTGAAATTCCCAGGCGGCTGTATTCAACCGATCATCTGGGAGGTAAGGTAAGAGAGAGAAGAGAGAGCTGGTTAGAGGAAGTGTCGAATGAAGCTTGAGCGCCAGGATCCGGGGTTTTATAGTACTTGGGGGCCTCTCCCTCCAGCTCCTTGCTGGGAGCTGGTAGTGGGGCCCCAGGTTGAGTAACCCTGGGTTCTGTCGCCTGTCCCCACTCATATCTTTATTAACGGAGCTTTAGTTTGGCGTTTGGATATTGGTGAGAACTTAATATGATAGGAGTGTTCCCGGGAGGGACTCACGACAGAGGTCCCCCCAGTTTGAACCAATATTGGTGCTGAAGGCGCAAGATGACAGGAGCTGAGGGCTACGGCAAACAAGAGGTGGTCGCTGAAGGCGCAAAATGACAGGAGCTGAGGGCTACGGCAAACAAGAGGAGGAGCTGAAGGCGCAAAGTGACAGGGGCTGAGGGCCGATGCAAACAGAGGTTGAGCTGAAGGCGGTCCTTAAAAACTAGTAGTAACATGGTTATTATTATAAGTAACATGATTATAAGTAGGTAGATGATAAGTAGGTAGAAGATAAGGTAGGTAACATAAGGTAGAATATAAGGTAGATGATAAGTAGGTAGAACATAAGGTAGGCAATATAAGGTAGAATATAAGGTAGAATAAGTAGGATGAGATGGCGAGAGTATATACAGTATGATGGGAGCAGTGGTCAGGATCCATAAACATGTGGCATTTAGGGAAGTGATCGGCAAGGGCGAGATGAGGAGGATGAACAATATTTACAAGTACGATATTTACAAGGTGAAAGTGAGCGGCAAGGGCGAGATGAGGAGGATGAACAGTATTTACAAACATGATATTTACAATGTGTGTAGAGGTTACAAAACTCGCAATATGTACAATATTTACAACCTTCGTGCAAATTCGGGGAACAAAGCGGAACGGGGTGACGGGAATCCGCCGATTCCTGGGCGTGTGTTGGGTGTGTTGAGTGTGTGCGTGAGTGTAGTGTGTGGGGGCGGCGGTTGCTCCGAGCTTGTGGCGAGGCGGGCACGGCGGAGCTCCGAGTTCCGGTACAGTGCGAGTGGCTGAAGAAGACACTTGCACTGTCCCGGAATCTCAAGGCCCCGCCGTGATTGCTCATAGCGGGGCGGGGGATTTGGCCGCCGGGACGAGGGGAACATGGGGACGCTCCCTCCGTCCGTTTCGCCGCCCGGGCCGTGTCGTCCCGGCGGAAACTATAGTGGATATCCCCGGCGATGGAGGGGGGGGAGGGGGTGTCGGAGGGGGTGAAGTTGATACGGGGGGTCGAAAATCGAAAACGGGGGGGGTGGTAAAATTGGTGGGGTTGCAATTTTGGGGGGGTTGGTGATTTGAACGGGGGGTGGGGGTTTGAAATTTATTGGGGGCAAGCAAATTTGAACGGGGGGCGGTGGGGGCATGAGTTCCGCGAGGCGGAACTCGCGAAGGATGGAGGACATTAGGGGGTCTGTGGGGGAGTAGGGAGGGTGTACCCCCGTGGACTGCGCCGTGCGAAATTCGCGCAGTATTTTCCACTGGGGGTACTTCCATCGCCGGGGCCGGGGAGGTAGTCCGGTGATCCGTTGCGGGACGAATGGAAGCGGTGTAGTCGGCCCGGGCGAAGGGGGTAGGGGGGAGAGCGGGTCCGGGACGAAAACGTCCCGGAGAATCGCCGCCATTTCCGGATCCGAGTCGAAGTCCGGAAACGGCGACGGAGGTGACTGGTACATCGGGGAGCGGTGTGACATAGCGAACGGACGGCGGGAGACTGATAGTGTCTGTGGGTTGGGTTAGCACAGGTGCGGGTTTACACCTGGCTAACGGGACTGTATGTGGTTTGCCGTCAATTAACAGGGTCGCGGTGGTGTGTGTTGTGCGAATGACTTGAAAGGGCCCGGCATAAAGTGGTTGGAAAGTTTTATGGATGCCGGGCTCTTTCAGGTACATGTGTGTGGTGGTGAAAAATCGTTTGGGATAAGTGGTGTCGTTTGTCGGTGTTGTTGAGTGTAGCGGTTCCCTGTTAATAGACGGCGTGTGATTTGGGGTGAAAATGTCGGCTGGTAGACGTAACGGGTCTTTAAATGCGTTTTGTGCGGGGCTGGTTTGGTCTGAAGGACGGGCTGAAGTGCGTAGGCTGAGTAAAATGTAGGGGAGGGATTTAGTCCAGGAAGGGGAATTTGTTGAAGTAGAAATGGCCTGTTTCAGGACCGAGTGCCACCGCTCTATTTTCCCGTTGGATTGGGGATGGTATGGGGTAGTGTGGATTTTGTGGATGCCGAGGGAACGTAGTAAATCGGAAAAGTGGGCGGACTCAAACTGCCTCCCTTGATCGACCGTGACTGTTCGCGGACAACCGTAACGGCTAACCCATTGAGAGAGGAAAGCCGTTGCGACGGTGTCCGCGGTGATATTTGAGAGTGGGATGCATTCCACCCAGTTGGTGGCACGGTCGATCATCGTGAGGCAGTATTTTTTCCCCTCGGACGGGGGAAGGGGGCCCACTAAATCCAGATGAACATGTTCCCACGGTAGGGAGTCGGGAATGGTTTGAGGTGGGACATGGGGGTGGGCCGAGACCTTAAACCGCTGGCACTTCTGGCACCCCAGAACCCAGTTACGAATATCTGTGTTCATGTGGGGCCAGAAGTACCGCGTCTTGATAAGGTCCCGGCTAGCCCGAATGCCAGGATGGTGAAGGGAGTGATAGTGGAGGAACAACTGCCGCCTCAGCTCCGGTGGGACGTAAGGGCGCGGTGTATCGGCCGTTACGTCACACCAGAGGTCGAGGGGCGGCAGCTGTTCCAATTTGGAGGCGGAAATGAGATTGGAGAGGGCGGGGTCGGAATGTGGAGTTTGCTTTGATTTTAGGATTTGTGGTGAAGGGAAGGGCAGTAACTCCGCCACCGGCGCGGGGGTAGGGGTGGGTCGGGATAGCGCGTCCGCCACGCAGTTGTCGGCCCCCGGCAAGTATCGGATATCGGACGTAAATTGCCCGATAAACTCGAGTTGCCGGAGGCGACGCGGGGAGGCGGATTTGCGGTTCTGTAGGAGGGCGTGGGTCAGGGGCTTGTGATCAGTGACGACAGAGAACTGCCTGCCCTCCACGAAGTCACGAAAGTGCTTGATGGCTTCGTGGATGGCGAGGAGTTCCCTGTCGAACGTGGAGTAATTTTTTTGGGTGGGGGATAGCGTTTTGGAAAAGAAGCCTAGGGGTTGGGGGGTGGCGCCGGTGTGCTGGTGGAGCACTGCCCCGATGGCCCAGTCGGACGCATCGGTGGTGATGGATAAGGGGGCGTGAGGATCGGGATGGGCCAATAGAGCGGCGTCTACTAGGTCCTGTTTGCAAATTTTGAAGGAGGAGATGAGTTGGGGGGTCCAGGTAATGGGGCGGTTGTCATTTTTTTTGGAGGGTTGGGGAATGGCGTGTATGAGTGGTTGTTGATGTTGTGCTGCGTGTTTGATGTGTCTGCGGTAAAAGTTTAACATACCCAGGAAGCGGCGGAGTTCCGTCACGGTGCGGGGTTGCGGGAAGTCACTAATGGCGTGGACTTTGTCTGCGAGGGGTTTGATGCCCTCGGATGAAACGTGGTGGCCGAGGCAGCGGACGGAGGGTTGGCCGAGAACGCACTTGTCTGTGTTGACCAGGAGGCCTTCGGAGGAGAAGATGTCAAGGATCTGTTGGAGATGGCGGAGGTGTTCTTCCGGCGTCCTGGAGGCCACCAGGACGTCGTCGAGGAAGCAAAAGACGAACGGTAGGCCTCGCAGGATGCTGTCCATATAGCGCTGCCAAGTTTGTGCAGCGTTCCTCAACCCGAAGCCCATCTTAACATACTCGAAAAGTCCGAACGGGGTAATGATGGCGGTTTTCTGGACATCGGGGGGGTGAATGTTGATGTGGTGGAACGCCCGTGAAATGTCGAGGGTAGAGAAGATATTAGCGCCATGGAGGTGCGACGAGAAGTCCCGTAGGTGGGGAACATTATAAAGGTCCGGCGTGGTTTTCGAATTGAGTCGCCGGTAGTCCCCGCAGGGGCGGATATCCCCATTGGGCTTCTGCACGATGTGGAGTGGAGAAGCCCAAGGGGATTTTGAGGGGCGGACGATGCCGTCGGCTATGAGTTTATTAAAATGTTGCCGGGCTTTTGATAGTTGCAGGGGGTGGAGTCGTCGGGCTTTTGCTGTTATGGGGGGGCCGGAAGTCTCTATGTGGTGTTGAATGGTGGAGATGTGGGCAGAGGGGCGGTGCTGGGGGCGGTAGTTGAGGAGGAGGCGTTCAAATTGCGTAGGGGGGTGGTTGATGGCATGAATGAATCCGGGTATGGGTGTTTTTGTGGCGGGGTCAATCAGGCGCGCGTTCCGGACGTCGACCTGGAGACCGAAATATGCGAGAAAATCGGCCCCCAGGATCGCCTTCTCCACGTCCGCCACGGTAAATTCCCACTCGTACGCGAGCCCGCTCATATAAACAGAGGAGCGGTACGTCCCGTACGAGGGGATGGTGGTACCGTTGGCGGCGTAGAGAAGCTGCCGGTAGCAGCGCGCCTGACGACGGAGGATGTTGTTGGGAAATATTGATAGCGCCGCCCCCGTGTCCACCAAGAAAGGTACATTGGTTTTCCTGCAGCGCAGGAAAAGTCGCTGGTGGGTCGGGAGGGCGTTGGGTACAATTGCGGAGGTAGGTACGTGTGTCGGCGTTGGCTGGTCCGCCGCGAAGGAGACGCGAGGCGGTTTCTTGTCGTTCCGGAGGGGGGGAACGGTGGAGTCTGCAGGGGGGCTGGCCAGTTTGGTAGGAGGAGGCTTCGCCTCGTTCCGGGGAGGGGGAACGGTAGCGGCGGCGTGAGTGGCGGCCGGAAGGTTGGTTGCCCTGGTGGCGGGCGGGGAGGGGTTGCTCCGTTTGTGGTGGGGTGAGGGATTTGGCGGCGCTGCAGGCGCGGCCGGGAGGTTGGCAGCCGTGGCGGCGGCGTAGGAGGGGTAGCGTGGCTTGGTGGTGGTGGCAGTGTGAATGCGGGCGGGGGGGGTATGTGCATGGTCCCCCCCGTGTTGGCGAGGAGGGGGGCCCGCCGGATTTACCGGCGGGCGTCTGCGTTTCCCTGCTTAGGGGCGAAGGAGCAGGGGGGTTGGCACTTGCGGGCCTCCCCACCGAAGTTTACGTGATAGAAACAACGGGTGGGGTGGTCCGCAGGTAGGTAGGCGGAGTTGGTGGGGCGGGCTGCGTTGGATGCGCGCGCGGCTGCTGGGGATCGACCTCTGCGCTGGCGGGGAGGGGATGCGTTGCGGCGCTCGGGTGAGCGCTGGCGGCGGCGGTCGGCGGACGAGTCGCGTCGGCGATCCGCCGAAAGTGGTCGACGGCCGTCGAGGGAGGGTGCCCGGCCGCGGTCCCGGGATTTTGTGCGGTCCCGGAAAGGCGGGGGGTGGCGCGGCGTACGCACCTCACTGACGGCGGCCGCAGCGGCCAAGTCGTGCACGGTGTCCGCGAGGCGCAGGAGGGGCTCGTCGGGACCGTCGAGATGGCTGGCCAGGGCCATCTGGATGGGGTGGGGAAGGGCACGTAACCAGAACGTGCGTGCGATGTCGGCGGTCATAATCCCCTGCAGCTGGTGTCGCAGCCATCGGTAGAGGTGGGAGGGCTTCTGGTCGCCGAGGTGTTGAGGTTGGGAGAGGGCGGCGACTCGGGCGATTTTCGACGGCTGGTAGGTGTTGATGAGGCGGCTGCGGAGGTCGTCGTACACAGCGGCGGCGTCGGGGGAGATATCAGAAGTCTGCAGCAGGATCTCGTAGGGCAGTAGCGAAATGATCCGGGAATATCGAGTTTTCTGGCTGCGGATGTTGGCGGCCGAAAATGCTGCGTCCACTTGGAAAAACCACAGCGCCGGGTCGTGCGTGTAGAAGGGGGGCAGTGACAGAGGGAACGCAGCGGACGCCGTCATGACGTTGGCGGCGGCTGCGGCCGTAGCGGCGGCGGCGGCGGCGGCGTTGTCCGATGTCGCAGAGGTCGGCGGGGAGAGCGTGGAGAAAGGGTTGTCGGCCAATGCGTCGGATGTCGCAGCGGCGGGCGGCTGCAGTGTGGCTGGTCGCAGGAGCGGCGGCGTCGGTGAGTTCGGGTCCATTTCTGTAACTAAAATTCAAAAATTTGACGTGGTTTTGAATTTTGAAATTCGCAATCGGCGGGAGCGGTGGTGCGTTGAGTTGAGAGTTGAGCGGTGAGGGTTGGGCCAAGAAATGCGAATTTACACTGACTGGTTGAAATATGAATTTAAAATTTGGGACACCGAACTATTTGACTGGGGCGACACATGAGGTGGGAAGGTGGGAAGGAAGAAGGTTGAGTGAACGTCGGGTTCACCACTGTGATGAATTTAAAATTCTCATCACGGTGGCGTGGAAGGAAGGTGAGTGAGTGAATTTAGGTAAAGGAGAGAGAAGGAGGAAAAGTCGCAGGCGGCTGTAGTCAACCGAACATCTACGACTTTTGGAGGAGAGAGAGGTGGTGTGGAAGGAAGGTGAGGAAAAGTCGCAGGCGGCTGTAGTCAACCGAACATCTACGACTTTGGAGGAGAGAGAGGTGGAGGAGGGAATTTCACCTAGGCGGCTGTAGTCAACCGTTCATCTAGGTGAAGGAGAGGAAAGGAGAGGTCCCTTGTCTAGGCGGCTGTATTCAACCGATCATCTAGACAAGGAGGAGGAGAGAGGAGGTGAAATTCCCAGGCGGCTGTATTCAACCGATCATCTGGGAGGTAAGGTAAGAGAGAGAAGAGAGAGCTGGTTAGAGGAAGTGTCGAATGAAGCTTGAGCGCCAGGATCCGGGGTTTTATAGTACTTGGGGGCCTCTCCCTCCAGCTCCTTGCTGGGAGCTGGTAGTGGGGCCCCAGGTTGAGTAACCCTGGGTTCTGTCGCCTGTCCCCACTCATATCTTTATTAACGGAGCTTTAGTTTGGCGTTTGGATATTGGTGAGAACTTAATATGATAGGAGTGTTCCCGGGAGGGACTCACGACACAAGGTTAGGGTCATACAGCTAATTAGAAATTCTCTCGGGGATAACTTGAATCGGGGAATCATTGAAACCGATAAACTTCCGTTGATTTCCTGGCTGCTTTATGACTTATTGACCTGGACTTCTGTTTTATTGTTGTTTCTCTTTTATTCAGCCTTCCACTGAAAAACAAGGTTCCGCAGCACACAAGGGCTATATTATGTGAGAGAGTTAACGGATCCGGTCGAACGTTGGCCTAATTTTTCTCAATTTTTCAGAAGGCCGAACGACCGTGTAGCGTCAGTCTCCTTATTAATCACTGACTGACAGACGAAGGAGAGACGCGCGTTGGTAGCACAATGGACGGGGGTGTAAAGTGTGTTGTTACAGTATTTTTTCTTTTTTTTTTCTTCCTATCGAGCCTCACGGATTATTTTAGGGCGTTCAAAAGCGGGTTCGTTCCGACGAACGAATGGGGCTAATGTTGGGTTCTAGCTCCGACAAGAGTGAGAATTGATTGATACCGACATCGTGATAAAAGGTGGTATTCCAAGTTTCTAGTCGAGTATATAATACATGTTACCGATCGAGTAGGTACAAAGTGTGTTTCACAAGAATCTCGAAGCCTGTTCCTGTGAAATGTCATTAGTTAATAGATGTTCACAAATCTCAAACGCACAAAACCGAATTGTTTTATTTTTCGTTTATTATTTTTAATAATAAACCTTTGGAATCGACCACGAAAAAATATCTTTATCCCCCCCCCCCCCCCTTAAAATTTCGTTAGGCTTCAAGGGACGTACAATACGAATATCCGTCCGTCCGCCGTACGCCATCCACCGTCCACCGTACGCCGTCCGCGGCTTTTTCCTTAGTTCCCATAAACCAAAATTCACGAAATTTAGTATATGGGTCCCGTTTGGGCTATAGTTGGTCCTCGAAGCTCGGCGTTACTGACACTCGACTCTAAGGGGTGAAAAATAGGGGTTGAAATTTCCAGAGTATCCCTATCTCGGAAAATTTTGTTTTGAGTTGTGGATTTTTTCGCATTTTTTTCAATAGTTTGATTTTTTTATGAATTATTGTGAACATCCGGAGCGTTTTACGTTGTTGCCATAAAATTTGCTGTACAATTTGCCGTAAAGAGCCGGGTTTATGCAGGCATCAAGCTGAGTGGAGAGCGCAGATCATTGGTCTCTCGGCCAGGTTGGCGCTTACGTGACGGACTGTAACGCCAAAGTTCCCGAGATCGAAACCGTACTGGGAGCGAATATTTTTTCACTTCACACCAAGAATTTCCTTTCAGAACTTATTTGTGTTTGTTTTTGTCATTCTAGCTACTGTTTATCATTGACATAATTATTTTAGCAACATTCAACACGTGATTTAAGTAGGCACCTAGTAGCGAGTACGGGGTTTAGGTACTAAGCTACGGAAGGTCTGCGATCTACATAGAATAGTAGATCTATACATATGTATAGAATAGTACATATATGTTATATAGAAGTGCTACCTATACAGAGAGCTGTGATCTGTAACAGAAGGGTGTGTTCTATACAAAGTAATAAACCGTTGTGCAGGGATTTTCAGCGTTTTATTCATTTAAGGTGAAAGCACCAGTGGTGGAAAGCAAGGAACTTAGCAAAAAAAGTGCGTCTATTTTGCAATTTATCATTTACCAAAGAATTGCTAAAAGCTACTTTTATTGGCATGAATATCCATTTTTCTGAACATCTATCAGTTACCAGTTAGTAGTAGAAATGCGAAAATGTCGGACTAAGCTTAAATTTGTTTTTCCAATAGCGGATCGATGAGAAGTCACTAATTTGTTTCTAAATTTGTGTTTCAATAACGATTATTAGACGTTTACAATAATTTTAATAGGCATGAGGAACTACAAAAAAAATTTAGAATCATTAAACAAAAACTAATTTTTTTTCTGGCTCGATTCCAAAGGCCTATTATTGGAAATAATAAACCAAAATTGATTTGGTTTTTCCACTACGGTACAAGAGATAAAAATTGCGTTCCAAAAGTAGTAGGTTTAAAGGCATTTTTGGTTTATTATTATGTGAATAATACACCTATGTATTCGCTCAGCAAAAACCCCCTCAACATTTTTCTTTTACGTTTCAAGGTGAGTAGATTCCACAAAGTCCTTGTCACATGGGTTTATTATTCTATTGGACATACCTACAGAAATGCTGGAAATACATTTGTATCTTTCATGTGCAATTATTGCAATAGCTATTGTTGATGGTTTCCACCAATTTTGGTCCCCAAATACACGAAATAAGCTCCTATTTTTTACAAATTATCTTGATCATCGATCGTGCCATTTAATTGCCTTGATACACCTGTTGAAACAACTTCTATTGTTATACAAGTTTATGGTGTTTTCAGACAATTTCCCAGATTTTTGACTCATAAAAAAATAATTTTGGGAGCTAAACCTTTACAACCTAAATCCTTCACTCTGGTCAAAATCAACTTCATATTCGGTATTCGCACCCTAAAAAACATGGAAAACGATACCTCACAAGCTCATGTTCACTAAAACCTCGTACATCCCTCGGAAACCCCTATATTTACACCCATTTTTCTCCCATAACACCTCTGGGTGTATGCCGATCGGGCACAACTAGGACCCAAACGCGTTCCCAAATGGGGACCCAAACTTTTTGCGGATTTTAGACCAAAATTTAACGTACTTAAATTTAAGGCTGAAACTTCCTTAGAACCTCAATTTTCCACTCTTTGGTCAAAATCGCCTTCATATTAATTTGGTCTGATCGTCCCAAAAACATGGAAAAACGATACCTCGAAAACTCATGTTACTAATATGTTACGAAAACACAAAAAGTACTTAGTTGTGTACACATTTTCACTCACAACACCCCTGGGTACATTCCGATCGGGCAGCAAAGTGTCGGGACGCAACTACGGCCCAAATGGAGCATGTGTGCGAAAGAACGAATTTTTTAGACCGAAAATGAAGCCGGTATACGTGATACGGCGGACGGCGGACGGAGATCGCATTTTTGGAATCTACGCACCTTGTTTTGAGGGGTTGTTATAATAATTTTTTGCTGAGCAATTACATAGGTGTATTATTCACAGAATAATAAACCAAAAGGAGCGTAATTTTCGTGTTTTTGGTTGCCAAAATTGGTGGAAACCATCAGAACTAGCTATTTCAAATATTTCGCATGAAGAAAACAATAAATGATCTGCCAACATTTCTGCAGGTATGTTCAGTAGAATAATAAACGAATGTGAAAAGAACTTTGCAGCGTTTCAACCTTCTAATAATTATTATTATTATTGTAATGAAATTTATACTGGGTGGAACCGGATAAGTGACGAATTTTTTTTTCTCTGTTAATATCCATCAAAAATGTAGTACAACCCCGCCTGAACGAGTTTCCTATCTCTATGTGTTCGATAGTTATGATTTTTTTCGTGTTTTTTCGATTGAATCCGACCTTACGTCATAAAATCAATATTTCTCAACTTGTGGGTCACTTATTTCCATTTTTCACCTCATTTTCGGATTCAGCATTAAATTTCCTATGATAATAGATCATTTTCGTAGTTATTTAACTTTAATCAGACTCATTTATTACAATACAAACGTTAATTTTTTAGGAATTGAGAATTGTCATGAATTTTCAAAAATTAGCCTCTTCGACAAAATATTGGTCTTTGAGGCTGTACAATTTCATAAAAACTGCTTCATCTAGTACTCTTTCCAATGGTATAATCAGTTTCAATAATAGCTGTGTTTTTTTTTTGGTATATTATTACTGAGCTGGTGCTGAAAAACACGGTTTCAGTGAAAGAAGCGAAGGGGACTGGATGAAGCGTACTCGCATGTCATAATTATTTATTAACTAACAATAAATCAAGACATCCTCTAAGGCAGGCATTTCATTATTGAAACAAGTATGAACAGATATTTAGTTTACCCGGCAAGTTCAACGGCCGAAAAACAATATGACATGCGAGTACACTTCATCCAGTCCCCTTCGCTTCCTTCACTGAAACCTTTTTTTTTCCCCCAGCACTAGCTCAGTAATAATATACCAAAGAAAACAGCTATTATTGAAACTGATTATACCATTGGAAAGAGTATTAGATGAAGCAGGTTTTGTGAAATTGTACAGCCTCTAAGACCAATTTTGTCGAAGAGGCTAATTTTTGAAAATTCATGACAATTCTAAATTCCTAAAAAAATTAACGTTTGTATTGTAATAAATGAGTCTGATTAAAGATAAATAACTACGAAAATGATCTATTATTATAGGAAATTTAATGCTGAATCCGAAAATGAGATGAAAAATGGAAATGAGTGACGCACAAGTTGATAAATAGTGATTTTATCACGTAAGGTCGGATTCAGTCGAAAAAAACACGAAAAAAATCATAACTTTCGAACACATAGAGATAGGACACTCGTTCAGGCGGAGTTGCACTACATTTTTGATGCAAATTAACAGAAAAAAATTTTCGTCACTTATCCGGTTCCACCCAGTATATCAGTGCAAAAAACGGTGTTTTTGTTCAGCATAGATTTACGGAGCCTGCTCGGCAGTCGGACGGTGGAGCCCGTGGAGACCACACTCTTCGTCATTAGATTCATCCACCCGCTAAGTAACGCTGATTCTCCTTTTCCTCTCTGAGACAGAGTTAAACTCTAAAATAAGGACTCTTATTAATTATCAGATAGTATACCATTTGACAGAAAGTGTATTAAGTTATCCCAAAAGACCCCTGGAGGAGGAGCCCGTTAACAAACAAAGGAAACACTGAAGCAATTCACAAATGTCATTAAAGACAAACTTAGCAAACAGGCGGCTCTTTGTTCCCCCGGCCGTAATGACTTCTCAACCGTCTCCAGTACAAATAATGAGATGATTAATCTAGGGTTAATAATCAAGTTGATAATTACGAACTTGGCGGGGACCTCGGAGACCGCCTCTTGGAAAGACAAATAGTGTTATTGATTCAAATTTGATTTCGAAGACGAGTCGAGTTGGTTTCTACGTTTCATCGGGCTCTGACGGTTATTTGAGCGGCCCCGTGTTTGATGAGGGAACATCGCGAGTCGGATAGACTGTACGCAAGATTCGTGTTGTCTGTACGACGTTTCCATCGCGTTATCTTTGAAATAGTCAATCAACATCAAATCATCGAGTGCTCTTGTATTGCTCGCGTCCCCGGTTTTGGATTCGCTCAGCAAAAAATTTTTATAACACCCCCTCAAAATTTTATCTTTTCCGTTTCATGGTGCGTAGATTCGAAAAATGCAATGTCCGTCCGCCGTATCACGTGTACCCAGTAGCGGTGCGTGGGCTCTGAAAATGGTGGGCCACCAAACCAGAACACAAATTAACAGCTTTTTCTACAAAATACCTGTAAATGTTATCCAACAGTGGAGTCTTCTTATGAGAAATGGGTGGATTTTAATCAACTGCAGCTCTTAGCAAGTCAGAATGTAAGCACTGTGTTCACAATAGTTCTGACCAGTTCCCGGGGTTACCAGAAGCTAACGGTTCTATAGCTTCATACTGACTAATACTCAGCAAAGTCCTATCTCTTCCTAAACTTAATCATCACTCTATCTATCCTCGTAGGAAAATGTCGAAAATTTCGACTGTAAGTTAGCCACCGAATTCATGTGGTACAAAAATACAGAAGCAAATAAACTAAACAACGACTAAAAACAACGAACTAGACTAAAATACAACGAAGTAATGACCCGCCGGCCAGTACCTACTTGGATGGAGAATCAGACTAGAAGCCAGGTACTACTTATCTGTGTATGTTGACGTCGATCAATCCACAAGACCACAGACAGGACACAACGCACTTAATTATCGCAAATCCAAATCTGTCCCGGGAACTCGAATGGGAACATACAAAATTCGAATTCGAGCTTGAGAGTGGGTATTGACCACGGAAAACAGCGATCTACGCAGTGATCTATATAGGTAAATAAACAGTTGTGCAATAATTTGCAGCGTTTTTTAATTGCATTTTCGGATTCTCCATACCTTGAAACGGAAACCATCAAATTTTGAGGGGGGGTTAATTTTTTTTTTTTTTTTTTTTTTTTTTTTCATGATCGATTCTAAAAGTTCATTATCGAAAATAATAAACCGAAAGAGTCAACACCAATAAATCGATCGACCCTCAAAGAAGATGTGAAAACCAAGAAGTGGGCGCCTAAAGAGCAATCGGGAAAATTTGAATAATCATAGAAAAACAACTACTTATCGTAGGACAGTGCGGATGGTGTCAAAGTTTTCAGAATCGCATCCAGTTTCATTAAGAAAATAATGTAAACTGCCAATTATTATTCTCTAGGCCTCTGTCAATCCTCCTCAAAAATCTAGAAGCACAGCGTCCCTTCAAACGGTTCGTACAGTTCTGGTAATTGAACTAATTTCGACCTCCCGGATTAATCATCAGGAATCTTGTTGAAGTGAACAGTACTCCGATCTCCCCTCTCTCGAGGGATTTGGCTCATAAACCCGTTGGAGAAGCAAAGAGTGGGTCAGTAAACTGCGGAGTTTCGGCGTACTTTATTTGAAAATCCCTTTGCGAACCGAAGGAGGTTCTGCTGTACGAGGGCTCAGGTGTGCATTGCCAGCTCTCGTAATCCGCGTACACATCTGCCTTATGCTAACAAGGTCCCACGTATGCGTAGGTGCGCGACGAATATTTCCTGCAGCTCTAATCTGGTTCGCTCCATTCCAACCGATTTAAGTAGCGAATTTTGAAAGAGAAAATGCCCGAGTGAGATGGGCCCGAAACTTCTTGTAGATCCCTACGAAGTATGGAAAATTTGAAAAAATGTTCAATCATCTATTTTTTATAGTATGTACGTATACTACGTAAGTATATGTATACTTTTGTGTCACTCAACACGATGTATTATAGGTATCTGCCCCTAGCTGCGAGTTGATAAAACGCTGAAATTATTACACAGCGTTTTATTATTTTCCAGTATCTCCCCCTTCTGCGTAGATCACTGAACTTCTATAAGCATAAGACCCTGAATTATATATTAGACTTTTTGTGGTGGTCGATACCTAAATACCCATTCACACACACAGACACAAAAAATGCCATCGAAGTCGAATTGTCTCTAACGTTCAGCATTTACAGTTACATAAATGTGCCTTTTTTCACCGCCCCCATTTCCTGTAACGGGCCATTTCGTTTTTTCACCAAAATCATTTTCATTATTTCGGTGAATAACTACCGAATATAACCTATAAATCGCCGTTCTTGGCACATTTGTTTACCCTTTTCCTCGAAAATTGTTATGACCTAGATCAAATTTTCACGAATTCCAACAAATTTCATCGAGACTACAATAGGCGAATGAATTTCAACAATTATAATCCAACTGGAAAAAAAATCGTCGGTTTTAGGAAGTTTATATAGATATATAGGTATTTTATACATTCAAGTGAGTGGAATAATATTTTAGGACCTGTCTTGTGCAAATCCAAAATTTCGTTTTTTCGTGGGTGTTCCCTTAGTTTTGTGCAACACTATATACATATAATATTGAATATGTACTAAAAAATTCAAAACTCTAGTATTCGATTCTGAAACAGACAATGTTCGACACATTTTGGACCATTGCATTGGCTTATGCAATAGCTTTTTTTATCAAGTCCTAAAATTTGTGAAGTAAATCGAAAAATTGATAAGTTAATGGCCTTAACTGATGACATGAAGGAGTTGAAACACTCGGTCAGCTATATGAGTTCGCAGTTTGATACATTTACTGAAACGATTAACAAACTTGAAGCTGTGGTTGACATTCTGAAGAAGGAAAATGCGTCATTGAGGTCAGCAGTGGGTGAACTAAATCAAAAAGTTGATTTTCTGGAGCAGAACTACAGAAAAACAATGATAGAAATGCATGGTGTACCGGAATCTAGAAACGAAAATTGCATCGACATAGTAATGAAAGCTTCGCTAGCTCTTAAAGTGGAAGGTCGTTTGGTTAATAAAGCTTTCAGAGTCGGCCCGATGCATAAGGATCGCCCACGAAAAATATTAGCGGAACTAGATTCTACCGAAGCCAGAGAAAAAATAATTGCTGCTGCAAAATTGGATAAAAAATTAACAGCAAAAGATCTTCACCAGGATTGGCCACAGGAGCGAGTCTTCATAAATGAGAATCTTACTCCTTTCCGCGCGGAGCTGTTAAGAAAAGTGAAGCAGAAAGCCAAGAACATTGGATGGAAATTCGTATGGGTTAAGAACTTTGTCGTTTATGCAAGAAAAATGGAGGGAGAACAGGCTAAGATGATCAAAACCTTTGAAGACATTGACTATATGAAGTAATCCTTGTTTGCTACCTTGGTGTATAGTAAATTTTAAAATTAGTGCTCATGAATGCGGACATAGAAAATTTACTGGAGTCATATAATCAAGTGAACTCTAAGTTTTGTGAATCGATAGTAGAAGTTGAATTTATTTTAAAACAATATAATGGTTTCAATATAATAAATCAGAATATAAGAAGCTTGAGAAAAAACATGGACAATTTTAGAGTTTTTATGGCTGCAATTCGGGTGCCGGTACATGTGATTATTTTGTCAGAGACTTGGAATGAGAATCAACTGAATTTTGAATTGCCTGGTTATCGGGTGTTTATTAGCTCTTCACATATCAACATTGCGGAAGGAGTATCGGTGTACGTTCGGAACGACTTAGAGATTAAGGATGTTCATATGGATAGTATTCTAGAGTGTAATTCAGTGACAGTGACGGTTTTATATTGTGGCAGAAAAGTTACAGTTACTGGAATTTATAGGTCACACGATCGTAATGTACAAAATTTTGTGGATAATTTAGATAGGTATTTTATAAGTAATTGTGGTAGTAATAGTATTCTTATTTTTAGTGGAGATATAAATATTGATATTGCTAGTTGTTCCAGATTGTCTAATGAATATCTGAATTTACTGTCAAAATACGGAATGGTTAGCTGTATAAACGGTTTCACCAGAGTTGTTAATGGTTCAAAATCATGTTTGGATCACATTTTTGTCCGAGGATGTGTGTTGGGTAAGAGTATTGGAATCATCTATGACAGTGACCTAACTGACCATTTCGCGGCTGTGGGTGGTTTATGTTTGGATATTGATGAGGACGTCAGTTCCAAGAAATCAAGTAGACATGGGTTCTGCACGTTTATCAACTATGATAAATTACTTGGATGTGTCAAGGAAGAGAAATGGACATCAGTCTTTATGGAAACAGACGTTAATATGGCTGTTGTTAAGTTTCATGAAATTCTGGAAAAGCATATTAAATCTTGTACAATTGAAACTCGAACGAAAAAAGGGAAATTCAGAAAAATTAAGGCATGGATTACTTGTGGAGTTGTTACTTCAATTCGGAATAGAGATAAAATTAAACAGAAGTTGAAAAGGCAACCTTTTAATACGGAATTAAAATTGTATTATAACCGGTATCGGAATTTGTTGAATGCACTTGTTAAAAAATTGAAAAATAGCTATTACCGTTCCCTAATTGCGGAAGCTGAGGGGAATTTTAGGACTATTTGGGCAACAATTAAATTGGCCTCTAATACGAGAAAGAATGAAACTAATGAACTCTGCTCAAAAATTACTAATGAAGATGGTTCTGTTATTGAGAATCAAAAACAACTTGCGGATTCTTTCAATGAATTTTTTGTTAATGTTGGGCCTAATGTTTTGAGGGATATTGATCAGCCTCCTCATTCCTTGACAAGTACTTTAATGAATAATCTTTCGGGAGCCTCTCCTGGGGTATCTCTGTTCTTGAACCCTGTTAGTCATGTTGAAGTCGACAATTATTTAAATAAATTAAAAAGGAACAGTAGTTATAATTTTGGGGTGATAAGTAATAGGGTTTTGAAACATGTTCGATCTTTTATAAGTGTGCCATTGGCACATATTTTCAATCTAGTCCTCTCATCTGGAATTTATCCAGATTTATTCAAAAAGTCTATAGTTATACCGCTTTACAAGTCAGGAAAGAAAGATACAATGGGTAATTACAGACCGATTTCTTTGACTATGGCATTGTAAAAAGTATTGGAAAAGTGTATTAAAGCAAGGATGTTGGCTTTCTTGGAGAAATTCAATATTTTTTCGGGAAATCAATTTGGGTTTCGAAAGGGTCTGAGTACAGATAATGCCCTGTTTCATTTGAACAAACTGATCACCCAAAAGTGTAATGAAGGTTTGCACGTAGTAGGTCTTTTTCTTGATATTAGTAAGGCGTTTGATTGCGTTCAGCATAAAGTACTTTTGGATAAATTGTATAATTATGGGATTAGAGGTTTGCCTTTAATGCTTTTAAAATCATATCTCTCGAATCGCTCACAACAAGTTAAAATTGGTGAAGTTTTAAGTGATCCTAGAGGGGTTGTGTGTGGTGTACCACAGGGAACGGTTCTGGGTCCAGTTCTTTTTTTGTTGTATATAAATGAATTGTTGGACATTCATATTAGTGGTCAAACTTTTGGTTTCGCGGATGACACTGCTATAATTTTTTGGGGTAGGTCTTTTGATGATTTGATGGCAGCTGTTAGTTCAGAATTTCAAATAGTGCGGGCCTGGATGGATACAAATCTGTTGCGAATTAATTTGAGCAAGACAGTCGTAATGAGATTTTCTGCCTCAGGTAGGGTTAATATTTCAAACCATCGTTTGAAATTACACGACTATAAGTGTGGAGGTCTTTCTGAGTGTTCTTGTGACTCGATCCCTTTTTCGGAGCACTGTAGATATTTGGGGGTTGTGATAGACCAACATTTAAATTATAGGAAACATATAGATTTATTTATCAAAAGATTGAGAAAGTTATTTTATGTTTTTAAAATTATAAGAGGTTTTGCTGATATAAGTTTGTTAAAAATGGTTTATTTTGGATTATGTAATTCATTAATTAGATATGGTATAATAGCATGGGGAAGTGCTTGTAAAAGTGCTCTTCGCCCGTTACAAATTGTTCAAAATACCATATTACGTATAATTTTAAATAGATCTTCCAGGAGTAATACAGCTCTACTCTATAAAGATTTGGGTTTCCTGAGAATTTCTGATATTTTTAGGAAAGAATCTTGTGTGCAGGTTTTCAAGACAGGAATTGATCCCAATAATGTATCAAAGCTTGAGTCGACTCGAATTGCAGACAGGTCAAATATTAGGTTATCTAAAGTAAATATTGAAATTTTTAGGAGAAATTCTTATGTTGTGGCTCTCTATTTCTTTTATAATCATGGGATTGATGTTCGGCAGTTTAAAAATGTTAATCATTTTAAAAAATATATACTTGATCAAATAGTAAATGCTCAGGAATGATGTTAATTTCTTTTTTTGTATAGATAGTTTTTTTAAATTTTTATTCTGGATTTTGATTGTATTTTGTCCGGCAGCTTGAAGAGTAGCGACTCCACAGGGGGATACAAATTCTTTGAATTTAGTCCTCTGTGGGCACAACTGTTCATTTCAAATTAGATTACTTCATTTTGTCTGTCTCTTTTATGTTTGTGCCAATAAATAAATAAATTTAAAAAAAAAAAAAAAATTAAAGAAGGGCGTTGAAACAGCTTGCGTAGGTCATCTCCTCCCTCCACCAACTTCAATACCAACTTCTTCAACTAATATAGTATTCCATTAGGGCTAAATGTCCCTGGTTCAGTTCCGAAAGATTCATCTTCTTGATTAAATTTAGACATTGGAAGGGCAAGAAGCTGCCCTTTCCGCTGTTAAAGCACTCTTTGTTTTGCCACGAACCTTACGGAGTTTAGAGGAAACCCCCTCTCATGGAAGAAGAATTTTAATTCTAAAGTTTTGAGCGGCAAGTTTGGTTAATGCTAACAATTATTAGGTATTTTTTTCTCTTCCCATTCCTCGTTCAAAGTTTTTTCGAGGAAAAAAATAATTATGTTGTCAGGATTTTTAATTTTTTGGATCTGATACCTACGTTTGTTCATTTTATTTTTTTCTTCTAAGTAGTACCCAACATAACTATTATGGAGTGACAGAGGAAAAAGCAAGTGGGGACCAAGTTGCGCTCGAAAATCTTATTAAAGAACGCTGCAAATTCTTCCACAACAGTTCATTAATTTCTATGTAGAGAGCGCTTCTGTCACTGCTTCAACGCTCATAACTGTAAACAAGAAAGGCATTAATGATGAGAAATTTCGAGGGTAGCGAAGGTTCGTCCCACATAAATTTCATCATTTGTGATGGATTCATGAATTCCCAACAAGGAGCAAGAATCATTGCTTGTGAACTCGGAAGGTACATCCAGATATTTTATTGGCACCTACCGGACTCCAAGGTACCTACTTCCCACATTAATGGAATTGTTAATCTATCAAGTACCTGTCAACATCTATCCAAAATATTCTTCGTTTCAAACCCGATTTCATAAATCACGCGTGGTTCTCCACATTGTCTTTTCCTATTTGTTAACTGTGCAATAAAATCCGACATCTGGGATATGTTGGCGTCGATCCGTTAGAATCTAAAACCAGTACAAAAACAGTTCTTATCTTTGTGGTTCCCATTGTGACAATCATAAATGTTAATAACCAGAATAACCCAGCCACAGCAACATTGCAATGTATTCAACGGTTTTGATTTTAGTATATGATTTTTTCCCCCTTTTGTAGCTACTTATCAGTGCCAAAATATACCGTGGCCCATTCCTATATTTCAGCATTTTTACCACATTTCAAAAACCAAATCGTCCCCTGCAAGGCAGAATATCGTAAGCGCCATTTTTTGCGATTTTCAGTTATTGTAACCGTTGGATTCGTCTTAAAAAGGCTCATCTATCTAGCTACTTATCGTAAGCGACGTACATCTCTAAGGCATTCAAAAATGGCCTCAAATTTTTCGAATCTTGACCATCAATGGTAAAATGTCGTGTCCACCATGCGTTCAGAACGTAAGCGCCACGAGTCGACTGTAAATATCGAGGAAAAAATCGTCCATTGTAGTAAGTGCCCCATTCCCACTGTACCTTGCGATAAAATGACAGTATGTTAATAATATTATGCCAACATCGTAAGCGCCAGGAAAGAGCTTATCGTACGCACCTATCAAATTTGAGCGAAGTATCGTATGCGCCCCTTCCCGAGTGCGAGCGAGTGGAGATACGCTAGTTTTCCAAACAATTCTTTTCCAGTAAGGCATCGAAGAATATCGTGTGCCGAAATGTGTATCATATCTACAACTATTCTCCCAGTTCTTCGAAATAGCAAGAATAGCCTAAGCACCTACTTTCCTGGGCTTTTATGCAATTTTTTTAAATTAATCGAAAGAAAACTATCCAATTTACGCTAAAATATCCAGTTTAAGCGGGTTAGACAATAAAAAGATCCTTCCACAGTTTTTCATCTCTTCTGTAAAATTCGGAAAATGGCGCTTACCAGGTCTTTCAGGGGACGAAATGCAAAATACCCATAGCAATCTATTGCAGTGGGTCCAAAATATTTAGTACTCGATTATATTAATTTATGACAGTTTTTCGAGTCTTTTCTGTTAAAGATCGTTCTGAATCGAACTCTGATTTCGACGTTCTTATATTATGTTGTACATAAGGGTTATGTAATCGCTAATGCAAGGATGAGTTGAAAGATGAGCAATTGAAAAAAAAGGTAGACGTAGGAGTCGTCTACCACTTTTGGTTTATTATTCTGTGAATAATACACCTATGTATTCGCTCAGCAAAAAGTTCTTATAACACACCCGCAACATTTTTTCTTTTCCGTTTCAAGTTGCATAGATTCCATAAATGCCATGTCCGTCCGCCGTATCAAGCATACCGGCTTCATTGTCGGTCTAAAAAATTCCTTCTTTCGCACACTTGCTCCATAGTTGTGTCCCGAAACTTTGCAGCCCGATCGGAATATACCCGGGGGTGTTATTAGTGAAAATGTGTGTAAAAACAGGTACTTCTTGTGTTTTAGTAACATGAGCTTTTGAGGTATCGTTTTCCATGTTTTTGGGACGAGAAGACCGAATATGAAGTCGATTTTGACGAAAGAGTGGAAAATTGAGGTTCCACCAAATGTTCAGCTCCCAACATTGATCTTTTATGAGTCAAAAACCTGGGAAATCGTCTGAAATCACCATCAGTTTGTATAATAACTCTGGAAAAAGTGTCAACACGTGGATCAGGACGATTAAATGGCACTACCAGTGATCAAAGATAAATTGCCAAAAAAAATGGAGCGTACCTAATTCGTGTTTTGGGGGCCAAAATCGGTGGTAACCATCAGAAATAGCTATTTAAATTATTTCACATGAAAAAAAAAAACAAAAAAAAACAAATGAACGGCCATCATTTCTGTAGGTATGTCCAATAGAATAATAAACCCATGTGACAAGGACTTTGCAGCGTTTTTAACATGTTTAATGTTTTAGGGCTGGGGGTCATTCTGTGAATTCCGACACGCAAATATGCAACGTTTTTCATTGGTTACTACACAGTTACTACCTTCTGTTGTAGCAACCATAAAGAATATCGCACTCGAAAGAAACAAGAGTCAATAGCTACGTTTTTCATTGGTTACTACACAGTTACTACCTTCTGTTGTAGCAACCATATGTTGATGGCGAGTTCTATAATAAGTACAGTAAATGCAACATTATACTTGTAGAGTTCAGTGAAATTGTGGCTTTCATTTTTTCTTGACATTAAAAAACTATATCTAATTTCTCCCTTGCGAGGGAAAAACATTAAACATGATTTAATGTTTTTCCCTCTCAAGGGAGAAATTTATACAGTTTGTTTTGTTTTAGTGATTTTTCAAAAACCCGTTTGGTGGGCCTTGCATACAACAGAAAAACCTCAAAAGTAAGAGCGACCTCTCCACCGTTTTTGTCACTGTTTTACCCTTTTTCACTCAACCAAGTTTTTTGACATTTTATGTCTTTACTTTATGTCTTTTATGTCTTTACTCGAAAATGTAACGCGGGACATGTAACGGAGAAGCGTCACGAAAATATTTCTGATGATTTTCGCTTACAACCGATTCGTTGCTACGGAACTTTAACTTCGCCAGTTATCATCGTACAAAAATCGTTCACCACTCGTTGGATAGCTCTCGATTTACCTAACCATAATTACGTTAACCACTGCGGAGTGCGTGGCCGACAAGCTGCGGTATGAGCGTGATTGTTTAAATGAATGCGTATGAACTTCTCCGGTTATCATCGTATACAAATCGTTCACCACTCGTTGGAAAGCTCTCGATTTACCATTACATCGCAACCATCAACGAGCACAATCAAACGTAGTTATCATTGGTCTTATAAGACGGCACTCGTCCTCCATTCGTTGGAAATCTTGACCAAAACAATTAAGTACGAAGTACGTGGTGTGGGTGCGGGAGGGGGCGCAAAGACATAAAATGTCCCTCGTGGTTGCGTACTTGTACGAAAGCTGTACCCACCGTTTGTGTTACACAACGGTTTAGGGATTTTTATATTGGATTCATCATATTCTTGACGAGTTTCATCGTCGAAAACACTCGTTTTTTGGTGAAAAATGCTTCTGGGAAGGGAAAAACTGGTGGGGGGGGGGGGGGTCTACAACCACTACACATGATTATACCGTCGTGTGGCGGTTTACCTAGTGTGGGGGGGGGGCTAAGATTCCAGCACTCGTTTGCAGCAGTCGTTGACCCTTGTTTTGCTTCCGAGTCTGCGAAGCAGCGGAAGCCTTGTGTTCACTTTCGTGAGCCAAAAAATTTTTGTCTTCAGAAATCAAAATTTCCACTTGCATTTTGCGTTTCAAAGCCTACTGAACAAATTTGGTTCCGTGTCTGTCGGTCTGTGAGTCTGTGAGTCTGTGAGTCTGTGAGTCTGTGAGTCTGTGAGTCTGTGAGTCTGTCCGCATTTCCTTGTTACAGCCATAACTTCCACGATTTTGAATTGATTCAGCTCAAATTTTGAGGGATGGTGCGGATAAGGCCCCTTGAGGTCCCATACAAATTTCAACATGATTGATCCAGCGGTACGCCCTGCGCATGCGCTAACGTTAAATTCAACAAACACGCATAACTTTCACAATTTTGATTCAATTTCACTCAAATTTTCAAGGGTTGTTTGGACAAGGCCTAGTGACTTCCAGTATGAATTTCAGCATGATCGGACCCTCGGTGCGCTCTGCGCATGCGCTGGCGTGAAATAGATTCAATTTCCTTGTTACAGCCGTAGTAACCAAAGACTTCACCCAATTTCAATGTAATTCTCAGGGATTAAGCGGGTAGGGCCCATTGAGGTCCCATATAAATTTCAACATGATAGAGCCAGCGGTTCGCCCTGCGCATGCGCTCTTCTGTCTGTTTGTCCTTCTATGCACGGCCAAACGGCTCGACGGATATCGACCAAATTTGGCACGAATATCCAGTAGGCTCCCAAGTTGTGCAACGTCGCATTTTTAATTCCCTGACCATAGCGGAACTATGGTCGACCATGGTCAACTTCGTTAATTGAAACGGTAACCCCTATTTTTTATCGCGTATTCGTAATCTACGTGAAATTCTATCTACGATCGACCCTTCGGACTACCCCCGCGGTCGACCATAGCGCATCCATGGGCCCCCTCCATGGTCGAATCCCGAATTGCTCAACGGATATCGACCAAATTTGGCACGAATATCCAGTAGGCTCCCAAGTTGTGCAACGTCGCATTTTTAATTCCCTCACCATAGCGGAACTATGGTCGACCATGGTCAACTCCTGAATGGCTTGACGGATTTTGATAAAATTGGGCACAAATACCCGGTAGGGTATGGGATTTTTCCGTCGTTTGTTGGTTCCACGATACTGCGTACAGCGAATCTCGGATAGCGAGCGAAGCGAGCGGTCAGGCTAGTTGTGTATAATGTACGTAATGTATTATGGAAGTCATGTTATGTATAATATGTATATTTCATGTAATGTTATGTAATGTTATGTTATGTAATGTAATGTTATGTAATATGTATATTTAACGTTATGTAATGTTATGTAATGTAATGTAATGTAATGTTATGTTATTTTGCTTCCGAGTCTGTTCTATTTTATAATGGGTCACTCTGATTGTGACGAGGAAGCTCCTGTGCCATCACCTTGGCAGTGTATTTCTTAATAAATTATGATATGTGGTAACTGTTCATTACGTACTCTACAGCGGTAAAAAATAGTTCACCACCTAGTTATTTGGCTGCTTAATAAGAAATCGATTCAGTTCTCGATGGAGTAGATTTTGACCAAAGAGTGGAAAATTGAGGTTCTTACGAAGTTCCAGCCTTAATTACGTTAAGTTTTGGTCTAAAATCGTCATTCTTCGGCACATGGTTTGGGTCCCAATTTTGGAACAAATTGCGGGGTTAGTTGTGCTCCGGAGCTCGGCAGCCCGATCGGAATACACCCAGGGGTGTTACGGGAGAAATAAAAAAAACCACAGTCATGCAGCATGGCTATAAGAGCGAATTTTCGAAGAAATAACTGATTTTATGTAAAACTGTTTTATCTCAAGAAATAACCACGTTCCTTCATCTTCAAAGTGCTCCAGTTTGAGAACGGAATGAGATATCGCAATTCTGATTTCACCATCGTGTTCAGCGTAGAAAAACCTTTAAAATGAGGTGTCACTTGTCAGACTGTTTCATTTTGGGAATTTATGGGTAATTTTTCCCCCTAAAACTCCCCAAAACTCCCCCTTAGAGTGACCCGATTCTGCCCATCTACGAACTTAGCCTGTCGATTGCCAAGACAGATTTTTCGTGCAAATTTGAACTTTTTATCTCAATTCTGTCGAGAGTTATCGTCTGGAATGACACATACATATATAAATATATAAATATATATATATATATATATATATATATATACATATAATTTTTGGTGTCTTTCGGCAGTGAATTCAGGATGGTCTGAAACGGATTTTGGTATAAAAATCTTTCGGAAATTCGAGTTTTAAAAATTTTGGACCGAGAACAATAGCTTCCTTTTCTTCGAAAATTCGCTAAAATGGGGGGTTTCGAGGGTTTTTTTAAGGTTTTGGTGAACATGAGCTTGTGATGTATCGTTTTCCACATTTTTTAGGGCGAGAAGACCACATATGAAGTTGATTTTGACCAAAGAGTGAAGAGTTGAGGTCGTAACGAAGGTTCAGCTACTAAAATTCATTTTTTTTTAGTCAAGAACCTGGGAGATTGTCTGAAATCACCATAAACTTGTATAATAACACTAGAACTAGTATTAACAGGTGAATAAAGACAGTGAAATGGCACTATTAGTGATCAAAGACAATTTGAAAACCGCTGCCAAGTCTTTGTCACATGGGTTTATTATTCTATTGGACATACCTACAGAAATGCTGGAAATATATTTATTGTTTCTTTCATGTGCAATTATTGCAACAGCTATTGATGGTGGTTTCCACCAATCTTGGCCCCCAAATACACGAAATAAGCTCCTATTTTTGATAAATTATCTGTGATCATCGATCGTGCCTTGATTCACCTGTTGACGATTTTGAATATGGACGAATATGAATGTGATTTTGACCAAAGAGTGGAAAATTGAAGTTTAACGAAGGTAGGTCCAGCTCCCAAAATTCATTTTTTATGAATTAAAAAAACCTGGGAAATTGTCTGAAATTACCATAAATTAGAATAGTAACAGTAGAAGTAGTATCAACAGGTGAATCAAGACAAATAAATGGCACTATCAATGATCAAAGATGATTTACAAAAAAATAGGAGCCTAATTCGTGTTTTTTAATAGAATAATAAACCCATGTGACAAGGACTTTGCAGCGGTTTTTGGAATCTGTGCACCTTGAAAAGTAACGGAAACAATTTTGAGGGGGTGTTATAAAATGTTTTTGCTGAGCGAATACATAGGTGTATTATTCACAGAATAATAAACCAAAAGAATAAACGATGGAGTAGTAGGTGTCCATGTTCATACACGATATTAGAGAGTTCCTAGGAGATACGGTAGCTCAGACGCGTCATCCGTATGTCTCAGAAAATTGTTCTGCGCATGCTCCAAATGGTTGACGTATCATACGGTTGACGTATTTGGCCGCATACATCCGTTACCGCCACTCGATCCTGCGAAACGTAACGACTGGACCGTGTGTAAAACTAACCTGACATGTTGAAAACCCGTACGTACCTAAAACATGAATTCTCCTATTACACCAACGTTTTCGGAAGCCAAATACCTACCTCCCTTTCAAACCATTTCTGCTCAGGAGAATTAAGAGGAAAGAGAAGTTGTTGTGGAAACACACATCATTGGAGAAGATCATGAAAATGATATGAACCAGAACCCATAGAATCGGATTTTTGTTGGAGAGTGACGGTGAAGAATTGATTAAACTTTCTTGGTTTAACCAAATTTAGCGACAACAAACAATTCAGTAACTTTCTTCACGAACTTTTCTGGTAATCCTAATTCAAGTTATGCCCAGTTTTCGTGTTTTGTACTGGTGTACAGAAAAACATTTCTGTGCCTACTGTTTTCTCAACCTGTAGTACTGTACATTGTTTTCTTAACCTAAAAACTGAAATGGTTTCAAATGCTTAAGCTTTTTTAGTTTATACCTACTTTTCCCTCATAGTAAAACCTAGTTTCACAAATTTATAGCTCGTTTTGCAGTCGCACACACATTCGTACCAGTTGCAAACGAGGCCATATCTACTGCAGAAGCAAACCAACTTCATACAACTTTTATTTTCAATGTTTAAATGTTTGCTTGCTTTAAATGTTTTAAGCAGTTTCTCTGTCACTCTCTCTCTCACTCTCTCTCTCTGTCACTCCTACACATCACTCCCCCACTAATGACACCCTTATCGACCTAATTATGATTAATAATCCGCATCTAGTATTGCACTTTGGTCAGTGTCCTGTCCCTGGAACCTCCAGGCATGATATGATTTTCTGTGCTGTAAATCTTCGAGTACCGAAGCAATCTAACGACCAATAACTCGTGCGGGATAAGCGTAAATTCGTGGAAGCTAACTTCATTTCGGAAGCAAAGGAGCTGAATTGGGCACTAGTTTTCGAAGAGCAGGACATTGACAGAAAAGTTGAACTTTTTACTAAATTAATAACTGATTTATACGATAAACACTGCCCACTACACAAAATTAAACCAAAACATCTACCCCGCACCCTGGATATCTGCTGATATCAGGATTCTTATGGCGGCGCGTGATTGTGCCTTTAAAATTTATCGTAAAAACAAAACTACCTCAAATAAGAATATTTATAAAAAGCTAAGGAATCAAGTAAAACAGATGCTTCGAAATGCTAAAATAAGACATTTTAAAGCACTGTTTAAATGCAACCTGCCCCGCTAAGGATCTCTGGAATATTGTCCGCGGACTGGGTATCTGTAGAGATAAGAAAACTGTGATCTCTGCACTTCCGGTACCAATAGACCTTCTCAATGATCACTTCGTTGGCATCGCACCGCAGAATGACATAACAAGTGTTGTTCTCGGTTATTTGTCAAAGTCTGTGACGCAGACCGAGTTTGCGCTAAGGGGTATTCGCGAGAGTAGAGTTCGTGAAGTTTTGTTTATGGTCAGATCGAACTCAATTGGCGCCGATGGAATTTCAGTCGACATTTTACACACTCTAGCAGACGTCATCACTCCGATTTTATGTCATATTTTTAACAAATCCCTGGAGACAGGGGTATACCCTGTTCTCTGGAAAAAATCTATCGTGATACCACTAAAAAAAGTCGACAATCCCAAAGCTGTATCTGAGTTTCGAGGTATAAACATTCTTTGCGCTGCCGGAAAGATTTTGACAAATTAGTCTATTTGGAGTTGAACCAGTTCGTAGTCGACCATCGAATAATCAAAGATCATCAGTCTGCGTATAAGGCTCACTATAGCACTGAGACCGCGTTGATTGGTGTCCTTGATGATATAAGGGGCGCGATGGATAACAGACGGATTACCATCTTTGTTGGAATCGATTTTAGCCGAGCATTTGATCTAATAAGACACGATTTACTTCTCGCGATTCTATGATCGATCGGTCTGTCGCAGGGGGTGCTTACGTGGTTCACTTCCTACCTACACCATCGGAGCCAATGTACCAGAGCCCCTGACGGATCGTTGTCCGCGTGGAAAGATGTTGTTATTGGCACCCCGCAAGGCTCCGTTCTGTCCGGATTGTTGTTCTCAATCTTCGTCAACTCCATTCCTGACGTTTTCCAGCATTGTTCCTATGGAATATATGCGGACGACCTTCAGGTTTACATTACGTGTTGGGTTGATGAGGTGGACGAGCATGTCTGCAAGGTTAACGAGGACCTAAGCCGACTGCATAAGTGGTGCGTGGATCATGGCATGGCCTTAAATGCAAGTAAGAGTAAAGCGATGTTCATCGGTAACAGTAGGTTGTTATCAAGGATTGACGTTTCAACCCAGCGCATAGTTATCGGCAGTGAGCCCCTTCAATTTGTAGAGCAGTTTAAAAATTTGGGAGTACTGATGACTAATACCCTGAGCTGGAGTAGTCATGTGAATGAAATATGTAAGAAAGCCTATAGGAGCCTTTACCAGCTGCGAAGACTCGCAGTCGACTTTCCTCAGCATGTCAGGGCACAATTAGCACAGTCATTGCTCGTACCGTACTTTGACTACGCGGCACTTGCCTTCTGCGACCTTAACGGGGAACAGATGGCAAGCTTACAAAAGACACTTAACGCAATAATTCGATTTGTGTTCCGGCTGCGATTCGACGCTCACGTTACGCCGTATTTTGCAAAGCTTAGATGGCTAAAAATCGCCGAGAGGAAAAAGTTGGCCATTGCCGTCATGACGTTTAAAATATTAAAATTCCGAAAGCCTGAATACCTATACTATAAATACAAATTTCTAGACAAAGTTCACAATGTTCCAACCCGCCACGCTTCTTCCACCTTGCAAATCCCAAAACACAACACGAACTTGTTCAGCAAATCATTTCTGTTACAATCTGTGAAACTGTATAATGAAAATGTTAGCCTGTTTGACTTGTCGCAATCAGTTCATTGTTTTAGCAATATGTATAAAAAGAAACTCTTGGAAACATATTATGATTAATGATCATGTACCTTACAAACATGTATTTTTTTTATTTTACAAGAAGTAACGTGTTCCTTTTTATTTTTAGCTCTTGTATAAAAACCTTACTTAAGATTTAGCTACAAGATTGTATGGGGATAATCAACTTATATGTACAGGGGGGATGTAAG